>JACTOM010000027.1:763914-888659 GCA_015832385.1 Elymnias hypermnestra | reverse complement strand
TCCATCCAGGAGTGTGGGACTCAATGTAACCATAATACCCACTAAAACCCAGCGGAACCCTCTTCATCCGTATGGTGGACGCCAGATGTTCGCTAACGCATTCATCTCTGGCGCCCCGGATGCGTCCGACTCAAGGGTTCAAAAGAGGGGAAGCAGGCGCTCAAAATTGCGCCGTCTTATACCTCCCCTTCTCCGGCGGGAGTGAGGAGCATTGACCGCTCTCTGTCTTTGCCTCTCTAATGCCTCCTTTTGCAAAATAACGGCCTCGCAGAAGGAGGCAACTGCCCTCCAACCGGTCATGCTACCAAGCATAGCACCTACTATGCTGGGCAGGGAGAGATCGCTTCCAACCAGCGACATTAAGACGTGGCGCTGGGGGCCCCAGGCCGGGCATTCTGCCAATGTGTGATACGCCGTATCAACAGCCGCATCACATTCACGGCACGCAGGCGTCTCCTCACATCCCACAATCTGGTGCAAGTACTTACCAAAACAACCATGTCTAGTAAGCACCTGCACCAACCTGTATGTTAAAACACCATGGCCCCTTGAGATCCAATCTTCCAAGTGGGCACGAAAAGCCGCTACAGTGACTGCGCCCGCTATAGGAGACCCGAGGTCCTCCCTCCATTTGTGAATTAGGGCCTGGTCGGATAAAGCCCTGATTCTCCGCACCTCATCGTCACCTTTCTCTTATATTCCTTGCAGCTACCCGACACTGATATGCAGCTGCAAGGACCTCCGCCCGAAGTTCCCAGGGGGATCACCTGCAAGAAGTGTTGCAACCGTCCAGGATACGCTACAGTACCCCCGAATTGCTCTGATGCTGTCAATCTCAACGCCCTGCGCATTAGTGCTTTACTTGGAGCGGTCAGGTCATTGACCCACAACGGAGCTTACCTAAGAATACTGTAATATCATTAATTCGAATATTTGTACACATTTCTTTTGCATTAGGCAAAGTGAATTCAACATACATAGTCTTTGCCGAGTTCAATATTAAATTATTTACAGAAAACCAATGTGAGACATGTGACAGGGTACTATTTACATTGTCGAAATTTTCCTTATTTCTATCAATCTTAAATATCAAGGACGTGTCAGCAACAAATAGCACTATATCACATTTGTTATTCATCAATACTATAAAAAGAAAATATAATTCGTTATAAGAACTACACTAAAGTGCAAAGTGCCTTTGAAATATAGGTTGTGGTCTCTCCAATATATCAGCTATATTGTTATTATGTAAAGTGTTGCATGTATTTACTAATCTGCCGCCTCCATTGCCTATTTTGCAGTCAGGCTCAAATTTATAAATTAGCTATAAGTTGAACTTAATGAATATTCAAAAACAAACATAAATATTACTTTTACAAATAATGGCATTAAATTTATTCGTACAATGAATTATTGCGGCCTCCAAGTGGTAGTTCCAGAGAAAAGGTTTTCTGTATCTCGTTCGTTCACTCTCGTTCATACACACATTCATACACATATTTCTTAGATAGTCCATGCACCCATACACTCGCGTTCCTAATTAAAATTAAAAAAGAAAAGAAAAAGAGAAATTGAATTGTAGGTACGAACCTTGCCGCAGTCGAAGCGTTGAGATGCGTGGAAGGGTGGCCACTGAAAATCAACAGTGGGATTAATACAATAATCCCATGTTAGTCTGAGTGGTCACCTTTTTTAAATCACACCGCTATACAAATTTATACTTAAGTAAATGGTGTACATTTTTCACGGTTTATAAAGAATAAATGTTTTTTCTTTCTTTCCTTCTGATTTGTTGATTGGTGCAAACTGTCCTAGATTTGTGCGTGGCGAACGTGAGGTGAAGATATTAAAAGTATTTTTGCGTGGGAGTCTTAAATGAAAATTAATTTTGAAGAGGAGTTCCGACGCATCCAGGATCCCATTAATAAGTTTTAAAAAATAGGTGCCATCTAAAAACTGTCTTTGATTGCTAAGAGATTGCATAAAAAAATATAAACGACCATAATAGGATGGTAATTTTTTTGCTATATTTACACTAAATTTGGTAGGAATATTCCTTTTGCCAAGTAAAGGTCAGTAAAGAAATTTTGCGAAATTCCACCCGCAAGGGGAGTTGCGGGGGGTGTTAATTAAAAAAAATCTATCAAATCTATCAAAAGTAAATTTTAGGAAATTCCACAGTGTGGGTGCTAGTCTCATTTGTAAAACAATTTGCAATACTTAATAAAAATGCAGACGAAGTCGCGGGTTCAGCTAGCACATTATACGTATGTATCTACAATGAATTACAACAAATATATACAATGAATTACAACAAATATATACAATGAATTAAAGCAAAAGTATAAACAAATGTTCAAAAATCTAGTGGAATATGAGCCTCTGGAGTTCAGTGGTTCCTCACCCTAACATTAGTTCTTATACCGTCACAACATATTTTTTGCTATTTGTTTGTTTGTTTTTCTAACTACCCTCTGTTTTTGATTAATTAATCTTTAGTATTTTAAACAATAACATATTCGATCCTAACTTGCACTACATTTAAAAACAACTATGTATAATTCTCACCTAACTTATATGTGTACGTTGTCGAAGAGATAAATATCATTAAACCGACATAGGTTTGCTATACAACAAATAAAGACTACTTGCTCCAGAGTATGGGAGAAACATTTAGGTTTGTATAATATGTTTATATGCCGAATCATAAATAAATTTATTTCCGCTGGACCACCCTTATTACTTAGGGTTAAAAATAGTTTACATATTCTTGTCAGACCAACTGAATATACAAAAGAAATTATCAAAATCGGTCAAGCCTTTTCGGAAAAGTTCGGTAACAAGCACTATGATACGAGAATGTTATATTTAAGGTACATATACTAATTATGTATGTTCGAATATATTATATTATTTGTCTAGTATTTATTGTACACCTATTATATATCGCACTTATAATTTCTTTTCGCCCAAAGACTGTCTGGAAGAAATCGCTACTTAGCGATAAGGCTTCCTATTGTACTCCATTGTATAACATATACATAAAGCATAAGTGTTGTTATAAGTTTGGGGTGTACAATAAAGAGTAATTTATCTATCTATTTAATTTGTCTATAGTATAGACATGTTTATATATTTATAATTTGAATAGTGTACTTTAACACTAATCCAAATTACTCAGACGGGATCTTTCAGAGAGGTTGCCTGGAAGATATTAACGCAAAGCGATAAATCCTTGCATACTTTTATGTCTTCTACTGTTTGTCAATTGAATTTATCTATCTATACACCTTATATGATGGTTAAGTACACTGCACCGGTGTGGGATTGCCATTCCAGCAGATTCGTGCTCCAACGATCATCTATTAGTCCGACTGTCGCCCCAACCATTACCACCCTAGCTTCTCGATTGCTAGGACTATTTCGGTGCCTTTAGTTACTTACATACCTTAGTGTCAGTACCAGTGATCTCCAGATTTCTGATTTTTTCGCACAGAGCAACTAGCATAATCCTCGTCATCGCCCGCCGCCTGAATCTGAGCTCTGAGGCTCTTGAGTCAATGACTACATGTCCAATCCGTAGGTCACCATTGGCAACATGGGTTGTTCGCAGACTGTGGTCTTCAGGTCCTGAGGAACATTGGATGATAAGATCGCCTGCAACTATCCAAATCGAGTAGGATTCAGCGATTGATCTGCTTCTCAAAATTGGACCTACCTAACTACACTCTACATTCCAGATGATCTCGTCTATATCCACTCACTTATTATATTAGTAATAAGTAAGTAATTATGTTACTATTATGTAGAAAACATTATAAAATAACGAATATTGTGGAATTATATTCGTTCTTTTATTTCTTTATTTACACCCATATTCTTTCCAATACCTTGTTCTTTGCTATCTGTAAATTTATTTCATAAGTGGCTTTCCTGTGAAAACGTTGATATTAACCCGTTCTTACGTTGCAAAATTTAAACTCTATCGTTTATAGTACTACTAGCTGAACCCGCGACTTCGTCTGTGTGGAATGTTTTTGTGGTTGCATTTTCATTAATTTAAGCAAAATTGTTTTACAAATAAGAAACATTCCCGCTCTGCCCTTTAAGGGGGGGATTTCCTAAAATTTACTTTTGATAATTTCCATTATATTAAAAAAATATTCTGATCAAGTTTTACATAAAAGATATAGTTTATAAAAGTGAAGAAAGTTTATAAAATTTGAATATTTTTGATTATCACCCCCGCAACCCTTCTTGCGCGTGGATTTTCGTAAAATCCGTTCTTAGCTGACTTCTACTCGGCAAAAGGAATATTCTTACCAAATTTCAAGTCTCTACACCTTATGGTCCCAGACATATCGTAATGAGTCAATAGATACCTGGAGTTATACATATAGATTAGGTGGGATTAGTTGACTAAAACCATCTTCGTATTAACAGGCGAAAACGAATTGGGGCTCTTCGCTTGTATAAATTTCACTGTTATCTATATTTATTAACATATGTTGCGTTTATTCAATACTTTTAGGGTCAATGACAATAACTTTAGTATTTCGTATAATTTATTCGGCATTTCACTCATTATAAATTCTATACTATATTCCGTATTACATATCTATTTACAGGTGTGCTCTATACAGACTGGTTGTAAAATTATAAATAATATTCAGGAATACATCTTCATACTCCTTCGTGTACCTCTTTCTTTATGAATTTTGTTTACTTCGTACTGGATTTTACCCTAAATATTGTATATTTCATGTAAGTACACATTTAACACGATTTATGGAGACTATAGGCTGCCTTATTTGTCTAGTGGTCTGCATGTTCAGCTACAGACATGAGGTCCTGTGTTCGAGTCCTGAGACGAATGAATTAAAAGATCGTTTTTAAGTTATCTGTTAAGAAATTCTCAGCGTTTGCCCGAAGTTGGGAAGTTGGCGGTATACTTCAGCCCAGGTCTCGGAGAGCACGTTAAAGAAAAAGAAAAAGAATGGAGGCTGGAATTATGTGCACTTACATGCACTTGTGAACTATGCCTGCCAATCCGAGTGCAGCAACATAGTGGGTCTATGCTCTAATAACCCTTTTTTGTATGAGCGTGGCCAGTAGTGTTACGTTAATAGGCTTCTCAACTTTTAACGCCATTTTAAGGTTCTTCAAGTAGGTGGTTCAAGCCAAAACAAAGGTTGAATCCGGAGGATAATAGGCCCTGTTTTTCGCCCAATCTCCTTTTAGGCCAAATGATTTTATAGCAGAACGTAGCAACCGTCCCTCATCTTCGTCTGCCAGCTGTCAGCGATGTTATAAATAATCTAACGGATCTCTTGAGTAATTTATTTTCACTATTAACCGAAAGCCACGTTATATCAGGAAATAATTTAAAATTTTATTATTGTATTGAGAAATATTCAAACATGTCTTTTTGCCACATTCACAAATAAGATATGATTATAACTTTTCAAAATCTTCCACTCAATATTTTTACAAATATTCAAATATGTCAGTTTATTTAAAATAAAAATCATCAACTTTTTTCGGTGAAGTCTAACACACATTTCACCTAATTGTTCACAAGGAAAGCTTTCTATTTTAAAGTTTATTATAAAATATGCAAATCGTTTTTTATATACAAAGATAAATTTGATTTTTTATTTCCTACATAGAGAGCGCAAAGAATAGGCGAAGTTAATCTTAATTAAACAAGATCTACCAAGACTTATATGTATTTGCTTAATACTTAAAGCAATTTGTCGTTTGATAAAATAAATACAACTATATATCGTAGTACCAATTTAGTCGTGAAAAGGTGGTGACTTGAACACCTTAAAAATTTACATAAAATTTAAATAGACTTAAAATAAATATTGCAAGATGTCTGTTTTTCGTCAGACTTATTGCACTTTGATTGGTAAGAGTTTATTTTTAGTAATAATATTTTATTTTAAAATTCCATAGAAAACTGATGGATTATAATTACACATTTTATCTTTATTTCGAAAACTCACCTAATATTTTGACCAAGAAAAATAGAGCTTGAAAACATGGAAAATTTAGGGTATCAGAAGAAAAATGTTTCGTTAAATGAACGTGTACTCTAAAACTTGTTTGATAGAATATTACAAATTGTAACGATGGTTTAATTTAATAGTCTATTAATAATGAGATAATGACATGATGTACCTAATATTTCTTTCTCATTGTAGTAAAACTAACGATTGATTGCACGATGGAGCAAATAAAGTTGTTTATTTAACATCACATTTTTAACCTCAGTACATATATCTAATTGTCTATTTTCTTAGTTATAAGCTCCAGTACGACATAACATGCTTTTATAAGCAGCTTAATTAAAAACTAATTTTATAAGTAGTTAATAATAACTTAATCTCAATAACTTGTATAATAAAGTTCAGCTAATGTAAAATTTGAATTTATTATTCATTTTGTAACTAAATGGATTTTTTTTTAAATATATTTCGTAGTGTGCCATCAATAACATTTAATGCCATTTCTTTTTTTATAAAAAGCAATCTTTTAGATCGATTGAGTAAAACTGTTCTATTTATTTAGTGTTTGACTGTGACTTCACTTGAGGGTAAATGATGATACAGTTTAAAACGGAAGCGAGTTAATCTGGTAATAGGAAATGTACCTCTTATGGTTTCTACACAGCATCGTGCCAAAGCAATCTCTTAGGTCTTTGCTGGTAGGGTGATCACTAGCCAGGGTCGAAACCTCCAACCAGCCCACATTCTGACAAATTAGAAAATGGAATTTTCTACCGGCGATTGAACCCGGGACTTCTTGCTTGGCTATTTATATGATATAATATCTGTAATAAGTAAAATACACAAAAAAACACGTGGGGTTTAAATGTCGTGATAAGAACTAAAGGCGCTAAAATAATTTTCCCAATAATTGACCGACAATTCACTTAGTTTTATTAATTCAATTCCATTTAATTTTATAGGTATACGGATTTTTGAGTTTATTTTTATATTGTTTCAGTGTGTTTCTTGTGTATGACCATAGGCATCATGTACGCATGGCCATCATCCACAATAAAGTTGTTCTCATCTACAAACACCACTCTAAACAGACCCATGACTGAAACTGAAATATCACTCTTAGGCAGTTTATCTTCAATATCTGCTTTGATCAGTACACCCATAGCTGGCTTTCTACTAGATGTACTAGGAAGAAAATATTGCTGTATCCTATTTGCTGTTCCTCAAGTGGTAAGCGTTTTATTATTCAATAATAACTCTATAGACCACGAGTCTACAGGGTTTAAGTTTTCATATACCTATTAACAAAAACATATATTAATTGCTGTGCTTTAGTCTCAGATTTTTAAACTTTTATTTTTATTCATTTCAATATAATTTGAATAGTTAAAATTAGAAGACCTTCCAATACAAATGTGAAATATGTATCATCTAAAACCGGTCTGTAGAGTATTTATTTGTCTGTTTGCAATAAAAACTGTATCAATATACTTTATTATAATCATACTATAATTAATCCAAGTCGACTATTTTACAAAGTCTCCATTTCTACTCGTAACTAAAGAAGTGATATAACTGAGTTTTTTTGTAATTATTTAATTTTATTTTTCAGATCGCCTGGACTTTAATTTCCACTTTCCCGAATGTAACTGTTATATTAATCTCCGTATTCATAGCGGGCCTAGGAGGAGCCCTCTTCATGATTGTTCCCTTATACATCAGCGAAATCTGTCACGAATCAATCCGGGGAACTATGACTTCTGGTGCTATTATTTCTTATGGCGTTGGATTGATGGTATCCTATCTTCTAGGAGGAAACTTAAGTTACCATACAATGAACATAGTATGTTTGCTTATTTCTGTTGTTGGAATATTAGCAGTAATGATTGTGAAAGAGTCGCCAATGCATTTGATGAAGAAAGGCCTTGATCAGGTAGGTGTTATTAAATACATATTCGTGTGTACTATACTCGTAAAATCCTAATTATAAGAGAATTTGCATCAAAGATGATATATGTATAAATTTTAATACTAGAAAGGTGGATTAAACTTTCTGTTTTTATATAAAATTTGGTGGGTTGATAAAAAAGAGTTATTTAAAATTCAAAATGTTTTAATTGCTTAATGACTCATTGTACTTAGGATTGAAATATCACTTACAAAATTCACCTTAACACCAATATAATTACTATATATTTCTACCTTTTTATTCGGGTCATGGCATGACTTGTGTACGTGAATTTTGATGTTAATTAATATTAAGTTATCTTTAAACATACATAACTTTCCCGACATTTCACACAACATTTACATTTGAATAATTAAAAGCAAGAGATTCCATTTTTTACAGTAGCTAACAAATCTGTCTATAATTTTATGTTTTCGTATGGTCTATCAAAGTTATTGTAATATATCATGTTAAATAGAATAGCTAAGACCAGCTCATTCAAACAAATGATATCTTCAGTTTTGTCATATCAGAATCAGATTATTTTTAAAATATATAGTAGTTATAATCTGTGTCTGTTTGTTACGTAACGGCTGGTCAGATTTTAAGGGGACTTTCACTGGCTAATAATCATTTTCTTGCCCTTATCTATGTCGGGTCGGCATAGCATGTTTCCTTTGCTACTTCACTCTATCCGCTGTAATTTTTACATTCACACCCCTTACACACATATCCTCTTTCACAAAGTTCATCCACACTTTTTGTGGTCGCCCTCTCCCGGCCTTGCCGCTTACTATCACATTTAGGGCCCTCTTGCATACATAGCTACCCTCCCTTCTCATGACATGTCCATACCAGGATAGCCTTCCTCTCCTTAACTTCTCGGTCGCTGGTGTTACTTTCACACTTCCTCTAATATACTCATTCCTAATCTTATCTAATTTTGTCACTCCACACATCCATCTCAACATTCGCATCTCCGCTGCATACATTCTCCCCTTTGGTGGCCGTGCACTCGGATACATACAGGATGACAAGTGCTAATAGCAGTTGTTATAACCCACAACGTACACTATTTTAAATTTTCGTACATTTAAAGTAAAATCCTATGAAATTATGAATTGATTCAATAGTTAATTTTAAGTAGAGTAGATTACCAGTTGGTAAAAATATGAAAAATAAATTAGCCCAAACACGAAAATGTGATAACAGACTAAGGGGTAGCAGGGTGAGCAAGTTTAACTAGTAAATACTCTACATAATATTTAACTATATGAATATCTGAGTTATATATTTACACCATTTTCGATGCAATTTTCATTCATGTAAAGTCGGAAACAATTTTTTACTAAATTCGCAGCTGTTAAAGCTTTAATGTAAATCAATATAATTTCCAGGCAGCTGCACAATCAATAGCATTTTATAGATCATCGAAAGTCAATTCGAAGGAAGTTTCACAAGAAATGATTGTAATACGCAGAGCTCTCAATCCCCAATTGGATGGTATGTATATAAATAATTAGATGTTATGCCAATTTCTCTTCATATTAGTTTGCTTACGGAGATTTGTTTAGAAGCAGCGCGAAACCTAAACTTTTAAACAATATGATGCTAGTCTCTCAGGATACTAGGTAAAAAATACGATCACCACACCACAAGTAATAAGAAAAAATTAAATGAATTGATGCACTTCTGAAACTCATTACGTAGAAAGAACCTTTAAATCTTTTATTTCAGCTTTGATTAGATGATGTTATGCAATTATTGACAGAATAAAATAATTTAATATAACAATATTTGGAAAAAATGCTCCGTTAACATTAAGTGTCATCCACTTCAAGTTTAAAAAGTATTTGAACTTGAGCAGATGATTAAAGTGTATTAACGATTGAAGCTTTTAACAAGATACACATACGAGTAAATGAACTTTTAGTAGAAATTTCAAACAGTATAATTACTTTCTCATTATTTCGCATTTAGAATCGCAGATATTGTACGTGTCCCGCCTTTTATTGCATTAATACAAATAAGATCATGTAGATAATGAAATCTCGGATAAGGAAAACAGATAGGCACGTCATAATTAATCCTATCGAAAAGCGTCTGTAAAGATAATAATTTTAATGAAGTTTGCAATTTCAAGCCTTGAAGAGTCATTTTTAAACTATTACTACAAAAGAGATATAAAAGACGGGAAAATCGAAAGTTGGCTTATTTCCACAAATGGTTAAATTTAATTGCTGGGGTTACGATGGAATTAGGTTGTTTCGAGTTAGGCAAATGATTTCCATTGGTATATCCATATGGAGGTACGAGTATATTGAATCGAAATACTACTATACCATTTTCAATTCAATGATAATTCAGTACTAAGCATGTGTGACTTTTTTTGAACTCTTGTGTTCACTCAACATCACCAAGAAATAGCTCTGAGGAAAGGAACTACAGTTTGCAGTCCGAGTTAAAGGAAGTTCCGTTCTAGATAAATACGTGTGACTTTGAATGTTCTTGTACTCATTTACTCTCAACAATAGTGGTCTTGACGAAAAGGTGCTCTCGTGTATTTCTTCGCTATTACTATGAAAATTATCGTTAAACATTTTGACTTATTTTGAAGTTTGTTAATTTCCACCTTCACTTTCTTCTACAAGTGGTCCAGATGAATGGATCCGCTAGATCGATATTCTTGATGAAAGCTTTTGGATTCATGTCTATGCTAGTTGAAACGAATCCATAACGTAGCTAGCAGCGTTCGCTGATGGAAATCGTTTAAACAAACTAAGTCGTTATCCATGTGAATGAAACACAACAGTATCGCTACGGTATCCAATAGTAAAAAATATGGTGATTCATCCTTTTCACGTCATTATCTACACTATCAGTGTTTACAACTTTCAAACAAAGATTAAGACAATGCCTTAATAAATAATACGTAAGAAATGTTTTGGTAATATAAATCTTAGTTTTTATTTCTTTAATCTTTTTTTAACGTACCTACTACAGTATATTACGTATGGTGTGTTGACTTTTTATATGGTTTAACATGACTTTGTATTTCAAGTTATCATTTTTTACATAAGGAAAAGTTTTTTATTATCCAATTATAACATTTTTCGTTATGTGACAAGGTATTCATTTTACAGGGCTATTAAAGAAACCGCATGATTGTGGCCTCTTTTTCAATTCCCACATTAGGTCTCACTCCCCCCAAATGAACATATTATAATGTTTACTTTGTAGGGAATGACACTTGATGTTAATACAATTTTTTTTGAAATAAAAGTAAGTGAGTAGCAGCCCATTAACGTCCCACTGCTAGGCACAGGCCTCCTCACTCATACGAGAGAAGGTTATTAGAGCATAGACCCACCACGCTGCTCCACTGCGGGTTGGCAGGCATAGTACACAAGTGCACTCTCTATTCCTTCACTCTCATAGGCCGATTGTACGGAAAATCCGACACGATCGGAGAGAGATCAGGCGCAGGACCGGCGGCCTAACGTGCTCTCCGAGGCACGGGGGTGGATCACACCGCCAACTTCCCAACTTCAGGCAAATATGAGAAAATCTTTATAGAAAACTCAATATCGGTTTGGTGATTTGTTTTTGAACGAGATTAGTATGGCTCTCAAACAGATGAAGAACAGCAAGGCGGGTGAAAAACCGGTACTCAAAGTCTTTCAGCGAATGTTCAATTCCGTCATCCTCGACGGCACAGTGCCAGATGCCTCCGGCATAAAAGCGTGGTAGTTCTGTTCTTCAAGAAAGGCGACAACACCTTATTGAAGAACCACAGACCTATCGCGGTACTAAGTCATGTCTGCAATCTGTTTTCGAGAGTCATTACGAATCGTCTCGCTCACAGATTTGACTACTTCCAGTCCCTCGAAAAAGATGGATTCCGAAAAGGCTTTAGTACCATATACCATATCTATACGCTGCGGCAGATTATACAGAAGACCGAAGAGTATAATCGGGCACTTTGCTTAGTGTTGGTGGACAATGAGAAAGCCTTCGATTCGGTGGAAACAAGGGCCGTGTTGAGATTATGTCTAATATCCATGTACCGCCACACCCAGTCATCGTTGAGAACTCAGCTCTCGAAATTGTTGACGATTACACATACCTGGGACACATAGTCCAGCTAGGTAGGTCAAATTTTGAGAAGGAGGTCAACCGCCGAATCCAACCCGGTTGGGCGGCGTTCGGGAAACTACGTTCGTCCGATAATCCTCAGTGCCTGAAGACCAAAGTCTTCGTACAGTGCGTGTTGCCAGTGATGATCTACGGTTCTGAGACGTGGTCGCTGACTATGGGCCTTATGCGAAAGTTCAAAGTCACTCAGCGTGCGATGGAGAGGGCTATTCTCGGAGTTCCTCTACGTGATCGTATCATAAATGAAGAGATCCACAGTTGAACCAAAGTCACCGACATAGTCCTACGAATCGCGAACCTGAGGTGGCAACGGGCGGGGCACATAGCCCGACGATCCGATGGACGGTGGAGGCCGAAGGTGCTGGAGTGGCGACCCCGCACCGTACGGCGCAGTGTAGGCAGACCCCCCACAAAGTGGACCGATGACATAAAGAGGGTCGCCGGTAGCCGCTGAAGCCAGGCGGCGCAAGATCGAGCCTTGTGGACGTCATTACGTGAGACCTAAGTTCAGCAGTGGACGTCCATGGGTTGAAGCGACGAAGACGACGACGACGAAAGAATATAATCTATTTAAAGTACACATAGAAGGTTGAAAAGTTCTTTTTATATAATGATTTTAAGAAGCTGAAAAGCCTATGAATTTACTTTTTTTATAGCCCAGATTTATTTCTTTTTTTTTACATACATACATAGGATCACGCCTCATTCCAAGAGGGATAGGCAGAGACTACATCCTTCTACTTACCACGTTCCTTGCATATCTCCTTCATTTCTTTCATTCTCAATAAACCTTTCATACAAGTTCGTCGATTTAGAGTACTCTTGACCTGGCCCTTATTTAAAATGTCGTTCGCCTTGGTCTTCCCCTTCCAACTTTCCCATTCTTTTGACTCATAAATCGTCTTTGTCTGTCTCCTTTCATTTATTTTCCTTATGTGCCCAAACCATCTAAGCATACATTTCTCAATTTTAGTCCCTACATCTACTTTTCTATCACAACGTTCTCTTATCACTCTATTTCTTAATTTGTCATTCAGTTTCAATCGACTCATAGTTCTCAACACTCTCATCTCTACGCATTTATTTTACTTTTATGCTTCTTCTGCCATACCCAACTTTTACTACTAAACGTAAGTGTTGGCACCAACACTCTTCTATGTACAGCTAGTCTGACCCTTTGATACACCATCTGACTATTCATAAAGGCATGTAGAGCACCATTTACCATATTCCCTGCATTCACTCTCCTTTCAATATCACATTTCCATATAAATTACATGTAAATTTAGATCCAAAATATACAAATTCTTTCATGTTCCCATAAATTCCTCTCTTTCAAAAAGCATAACTTTCGTTTTCTTTACATTCACTTTCATTTCTTTCCTTTTCGTAGCTTCATTCACAATATTTACTATCTCCTGTAGCTCGTTAGTACATGATGCAAGTATTACTTCATCATCAACGTAGAGTAAACATTTGATGAGTAATTCATGCATTCTTTACCCACACATACTTTCTAACTACTGTATTTAATTATAACAATATATTTATAGATGTAATCCCTGAAGAAGAGAAATTGAGAGTGGAGTGTCAAACGCAGAAAAAATTATCGCTGCTTCAATTTTTAAGTAAGTCTTATTGTGCTAATTATAAAATAAATATTTTTGCAGAACTACAATTTAATTTGATCGTTATTAGTAATATAGCTGTTAGATTATTTCTGTCTGGATTTACAACAATCATAATAGAACGACATAGAACATTATTCTAAGATTAAAAAGATTCAAATATAAATATAATTTTTTTTTTCGGTAAACAATCCGAAATAACTACTTCAATTTTGCGAAATAGACGAACTGTTTATGAGAAAATATATTGGCCTTTAGAGTGAATAGAGTCAAAAATCTCGAGGTTAATTATATGTCAATGCACTTTACATACATAATTTCCATGATATTATTATAATTACACTTCACATTAAATTTTTTGCAAGATAATAATCGTGAATGCGAAATATAATTATATTTTTTATTAGAAATAATACAAAAGAGAATACGATTTATAATATGAAATGAAACTCGTCGCTTGCACACAAAACTATTTGATCTAATAATATATTATCTAATATGGATACTAAAGAGATAGCCAAAGAGGTCTATATCGAACCCCAGAGGTCAAAGACAACTTAAAAGTGATCGGTGGCAGATCTAAGAGGGATTTTACGCCCGTAAGATGTAGTCGTAAAAGATAACTCACATTAAGTATGTCATGGCTTTAATTTAGTTTTTCAATTAATTAAATAACCCAGTTTAACATACGATTAATTGCTTCATTTTATCTGAAGATATATAAAAAAATACTATAATAGCTGTATGTTTACTAGTAATGGATATATAATGTATAAGTCTATTATATTGACTCATCGCGATCTATTGACTCACATCGACATCTCTGGAACCATAAGGCGTAGAGACTTGAAATTTGGTAGGAATATTCCTTTTGTCGAGTAGAGGTCAGCTAAGAACGGATTTTATAAAATTCAAACCACAAGGGGGGTTGCGGGGGTGTTTCGACTAATTTGCCTAAATTAATAAAAATGCTACCCAAAAAACATTCCACGCAGACGAAGTCGCGGGATCAGCTAGATAGTATATAATAGTGTAAAAAATGCTCCTATTATAAGTGTCTTAATATATATTTATATTTTTTGTCATAACAAATTTCGCAGAAAAATCGCGTTCAACTCGTCGTGGGCTAGTTGTAATTCTTACGATGTACTCAATAGCCATGTTCCAAGGACTTACAGTAGCCCAGGTATATGCGGAGCCCCTATTTGAAGAAGCATTACCGGGTATATCTGCTAATTTGACTAGTATTTTATTCGCATTAGTAAACACGATTGCTGGTTTAGGAGCAGCATATATGATGGATCATTCAGGTAGACGGGTAAGAATTATTTTTGTTTTATAATTGTCTTCTACTTTAAACCTTTTTGTAATATCTATTCTATTTTTGTAATAACTATTACCCTCAACAAATACTCATTCTGCTGAATATTTCCTATTATTTTCCTAGGTTTCTATCCAACATTTAAGTTTATGTGTATCGAACAAATTTTAAGCTACACATTAGTTAATTATTGACTCCTTCACCCTATTTAGTTGTAAACCAAAATTTCGAGCAGAAGCTTATCACATTTATAATATCATGTCTAAGTTAATCTTGATTATCAAATTCTAATAGTTTTCAAGTAAAATAATCACATTAGTATTTTTTTATGTATGATTAGCAATTACTTTTTGGTTTGGACAACGAAATCGACGAATGAGTTAGTAATTTGTGCTAGATGGTGTAGGAAATTACTTCTATAATCTATATATATATATATAAGAGATATCCAGGTATCTATTGACTCATCACGATATCTCTGGAACCATAAGGCGCAGAGACTTGAAATTTGGTACGATTATTTCTTTTGAAGAGTAGAGCCGAGTTAAGAACGGATTTTACAAAATTCCACCCGCTCTATATCTCTGGAACCACAAGGCGTAGAGACTCGAAATTTGGTAGGAATATTCCTTTTGACGAGTAAATGTCAGCTAAGAACGAATTTTACGAAATTTCACCCGCAAGGAGAGTTGCGGGGGTGTTAACAATCGACTCATCACGATATCTCTGGAACCACAAGGCGTACAGACTTGAAATTTGGTAGGAATATTCCTTTTGCCGAGTAGAGGTCAGCTAAGATTTCAGGTCAGGTCAGGATTTTACGAAATTGATTTAAATTTGGTACAGCGATAATCTAGAGCTCTATTAGCTCTTTGCAGTAATACACAGCAAATAACTCATTGCAGTATTTATACGTATGTTTTTTTTACTTGTAAAGCAATTTGCGTAAATTAATGAAAATGCTACCCAATCAAACAAAAAAAAAAACATTCAACGCAGACGAAGTCGCGGGTTCAGCTTGTTTTTTATATATTAATTGGTTTTTTTTCAGCCTGTTATGATTTGCTCGTCTCTAGCTACATCAGTTTTCTGTATTGCATTGGGAACTCAAATCCAATTACACTGGGGTCCAAATTGGTTAACAGCAGTCTTTGTTTATGCTTACTGTGTAGCTTGCACCAGTGGAGCTGGTACTGTACCATACGTTATGGTTGCGGAAGTCTTTTTACCAGAGGTATGTGTATACGTGTATTTTGAAATTACTGTCTAAGCTGCGCAACTTTATCTGTTTTATATAAAAATAAATGAATAGCCNAGTAGAGCCGAGTTAAGAACGGATTTTACAAAATTCCACCCGCTCTATATCTCTGGAACCACAAGGCGTAGAGACTCGAAATTTGGTAGGAATATTCCTTTTGACGAGTAAATGTCAGCTAAGAACGAATTTTACGAAATTTCACCCGCAAGGAGAGTTGCGGGGGTGTTAACAATCGACTCATCACGATATCTCTGGAACCACAAGGCGTACAGACTTGAAATTTGGTAGGAATATTCCTTTTGCCGAGTAGAGGTTAGCTAAGAACGAATTTTACGAAATTGATTTAAATTTGGTACAGCGATAATCTAGAGCTCTATTAGCTCTATTAGCTCTTTGCAGAAATACACAGCAAATAACTCATTCAAGTATTTATACGTATGTTTTTTACTTATAAAGCAATTTACGTAAATTAATGAAAATGCTACCCAATCAAACAAAAAAAAACATTCAACGCAGACGAAGTCGCGGGTGCAGCTTGTTTTTTATAGATTAATTGTTTTTTTTTTCAGCCCGTTATGATTTATTCGTCTCTAGCTACATCAGTTTTCTGTATTGCATTGGGAACTCAAATCCAATTACACTGGGGTCCAAATTGGTTAACAGCAGTCTTTGTTTATGCTTACTGTGTAGCTTGCACCAGTGGAGCTGGTACTGTACCGTACGTTATGGTTGCGGAAGTCTTTTTACCAGAGGTATGTGTATACGTGTATTTTGAAATTTGTTTTATATAAAAATAAATGAATAGCCGTGTTGTGAATATACACCCGTATACATTCCTAACAACTACACCAAATTGTAAAAATTCTTCTTTTGTGTTCTTTATTGAATATTGAAAACAAGCAAGATGTTTTTCAACCTATTTATGGATAACTGTTGGACAGATTTAAAAGAAAGTATGTATGGGTTAAGAATGAATGAATTACTCATCAAATGTTTACTCTACGCTGATGATCAAGTAATACTTGCGTCATCCGCTAATGAGCTACAGGAGATGGTAAATATTATGAATAAAGCTTGGAAAGGGAAAGGAATGAAAGTGAATGTAAACAAAACGAAAGTTATGCTTTTTGAACGAGATGAATCTATGGTGAATGGCAATATTTTGATAGGTGGGGAACAAGTGGAAGACGTGAAAGAATTTCTTTACTTGGGATCTAAATGTACAAAAGATGGAACATGTGAAAGTAATATTGAAAGGAGAGTGAATGCAGGGAATATGGTTAATGGTACCTTGCGCGCCTTTATGAATAGCCAGATGGTGTCTCAAAGGGCCAGACTGGCTGTGCATGCAGTACTGTTTGTGCCAACACTTATGTATGGTAGTGAAAGTTAGGTATGGCAGAAGAATCACAAAAGTAAAATAAATGCGGTAGAGATGAGGGCGTTGAGAAGTATGAGTGGATTAAAACTGCGTGACAGAGTAAGAAAAAGTGTGATAAGAGAACGTTGTGGTTTAAATGAAGATGTAGTGGCTAAAATTTAGAAAGGTATGCTTAGATAGTTTGGGTATATAGAGAGAATGAATGAAAGGAAACTGACAAAAAAGATTTATGAGTCAAGAGTGAATGCGAAAGTTGGAAGGGGAAGACCAAGACGAACGTTCCTGGATCAAATCCAGAACATTTTAAATAAGGGCCAAGTCAAGAGTACTCTAAACCGACGAATGTTGTCTCTGCCTACCCCTATGGGTAGGCAGAGACAACGTCCTTCGTGAACGCTGAACGTGGGAATGAGGCGTGATGCTATGTATGATTTTCTATGAAGAAAAACATTGTGAGGATACTTGCATGTCTCGGGTATAATTCTGTGTTATGTGTAGCCTGTCAACCGCCAATGAAACAACGTAGTTAAGCTGTAGAAACCTGTTCATCTTACTTGCCTTACGTTTTACCTATATTTCCAGGTCAAAGGAGTGATGTCAATGCTGGGCGTCCAATGGGGATGGTTGTGCAATTTCATTATCTTATTTATCTTCAATCCACTTGTCACCTTATTTGGCTTAGGCCCCGTTTTTTACATATTTGCGGTTGTCAGTGTACTTTCCACAGTGTTTTGTTATTTTTATCTACCAGAAACGAAGGGTTTAACTGTCGACGTCGTACAAACGCTATTAGTAAGAAGAACACAGTGTCAGAAATCGTAATATTTTGTACTGTATACTTAACGCCGTTTTGAACGTTAGCAGAATGTTTTCTTAAAGTGGGATACGCGAACCCCCAACGATTCGCCATTGTAGAAGCTGACCCACCCATCACATTAAAAGAATATTTCTTTTGTCACTGTATTTGTTACCTTATTAAATTTAAATATTTCGTTCAGCCAATTTTATTATTGTTTTGGGAGGAATGTGGGGGGGGGGGGACGATTTAATCAGTTAGTGATATTAGTATAGAATTCGCTGATTTGGTATAATATATGGAGGAAGGCGGGAGGGGGTGGGTGGCTTAAAGAGCTAGTTTATGGGTTCGCTTTCATCTGGAAGCTTTAAGAGGGTTCGTGTAGCCAAAAATAGTATTACAAATAGTAAAAGTATATTTGCCCTAGTGCAGTGTATAACTTCTGTTACTATTGTAGGTTCTATTTGTTTAGAGACAGTAAAGTGAATCATAGTTTTATATTTAACTTTATTACAAAATCAAACCTTTATTTATGTACCTGTTCATTCTACTGAGAAAATACAGGCAAGAAAATCAGTACTTATCTACTCTTATAACTACACATTACATCAATTTATTCCTAAAATCATTAGGTATAAATTGATTGTTTCTATATATACAACTGGATCCAGTTATTTATATCACATAAAAATTGAAAAAAATAAATTAATTATGTATTAAATCAGATAGTACTAAAGTTTAGTAGTAAGTAAAATATAATTGATAACTACTCGGTTACAAACTGACATTACAACCTGTATTATTGATAATTGGTGTTTATCATACACCTTTAACCGATGTAGTTTTTCTATTTAATCACTACATTTTAAAATAAAATGTGACACTCAAGCAGATTTTTTTGTAAATAACAAACTTTAAAAATACACGGCAAACAAAATTCATACTGAAAGTATTAGTAGTTATGCTTAATTAATAAGTAATACATGTGTTGTTACGTTAAGTTTAAGCTATGTCCTTATCCAAAATAATTCACTAGGACAATACTTATATGAACTCCACTCCATATAAAGTGGCGATAAACAATTTGACGATTGTCAATACAAAATAAACTCTATTACATATGAGTTAAAGTTTAACGACAAATAGGAGACATTATTATTAAGTGATATTTGATCAAAGAAAATTGTACTTTATGCTTATTAATAATAAAGTTCATATTTATTTAGCGTATCGTTTACACATTGGTTTCGAAAACCGGCCACAATCGAGGCCGACAGAAGAGTCAGTGATGTACCGGTACACGTAGTATCGTATGCGATATACCAGTATTATGTTCAGAAACCTAAATATAGTATACTTTACATAATTAATGCTGTTTTTTTGTGTATTAATGAACGCATGGCTCAAATTTTTTGTAATATATTGGGAAAAATGGTGAATTTCATTATACTGAAATATAAAGCCAAAATATTTTAATTTATTAGGAACGAAAATACTATAATACACTTAATACAACTTTGCAAATGCATTTGCATTACTAATTTATTTGTTCTTATTGCACACAAAGACACAGAGTATAAAGAGAAGAAAATAACAGATCATTGTATTATAATAGAGAGTTTTACAGAAATAGGATGAAAGAAATTAATTATTAAATTATGGATTATATTAACTTGTTACAATAGACCTTTGCAAAAAAATTTCAACCCTTTCCACGGTATTTAAGCGTACTTTATAAATTTTAGAATGTATTTTGAATATGATAATTATTATGCACATTTGTTACCAAGGCTTATAAAATAAATTTTCTAATTATACAAAGTCTAATCAATTACGTAAGATATTAATATCAATGTTTTTTTTATCTACATAATCTTCTTACGCTTATTTTCATTTCATTGTACTAACATTGTACCCCCAATCGCTTTTGCTGAATATTTTCATGATAACGTATCAAATA
Organism: Elymnias hypermnestra; assembly: GCA_015832385.1. Lineage (NCBI taxonomy): Eukaryota > Metazoa > Arthropoda > Insecta > Lepidoptera > Nymphalidae > Elymnias > Elymnias hypermnestra. The sequence goes on along the minus strand of JACTOM010000027.1, from coordinate 868,198 downwards.
CATAAGATAACAGCAGTAAACAACTTAGTGATGTTACAATTATTGTTAGAAATAATATTTCATAGGTAAAATAAGTTATAAATTTTATCAGAACTTCAAATAAAGTCACCAGTTAATTAATAGAGTGTTTAATTTGTCCTTAATATATTAGAAGACATATATTAAGTAACCTAGCGATTTTATTTTCTGATGAAGTTATTTGTCTAATTGTTAGATTTACTGGCGGTGTCCCTTTTGTTCCCATCTAACTATGAAAAATTTGTTATGGGATCAAATTGTCAATTTAATCCATTCTTAAATCCCGTTTAAACACACAATATTGCATGAAAATTAATTTAGCCTTTTAAGAGTTCAGTTATAAATAAACTTATAGAAGAATATACATACTAGCTGTTCCTCACCTCGTGGTGTCCACTGGCAATATGGGGAAACCCGTCCTTAATGACCGTCTACATTGCGAAAGAGTCCCTTTGCAAAATTTCAAGTGAATCGTGAATAGCTTTGAAAATTACTAATGACACATTCGAACTCAATATCAGACGCGGATAAAAATATTTTTGCGTTTAATATATCACCATTTTAATTAGCATCACAAAGATATGCAGCGTTTTTTATGCTAAATCGTTTGAAGGTTAGGTAGTTTTAATATTTACAAGTAACATTTTAATTTGCCACTCGCCACTTAATAATTTAATATACTATTTTTCATAAAATATAAAATTTTCATACTTTGTCTTTATATTATAAAACAACATTTAATCAATAGTTTCTAATAAAAAATATCTTCCTTTTTCCCTCCCTCTAAGTCTCGGAAATCTAAAGTTTTAGATTTGTATAAATATAAACAAGACTTAAAAATTAGGTTGCCAAAGAAGATTCACTTCTGACTTGGGTACCTTGTACGCACGCACTTATTTTTATTTTTGCTTGGCAGCATCTTTACTGGTAAGATACGAAACTATTCCATAAAAATGATTGAGTAACAGTTTACAATGGAAAGGAAATAGAACTTCTTTTGCTAAACTTTAAAAAGTTTTACTTAAACTCGTCTTATATACTTATAATTAAGTTGTAGTAATTTTTTTAAAACAAAATGTGACTGAGTAACCACGAGATACATAAATGCTTACACATACGTACATTATGTAACCCGTAATTTTCTAAATATTGTAGCAAAGTGTTGGTATGGTAGGAAACGTAATTGTAGTAAAGATGCAATATATGGAAAGAGATCATCTTTATCGACTCGGTTGCTTTACATCACTCTTTCATAAATTGAAAGTACTCCGTACGGTCAGTAGCAGCTGGTATCTCTAGCACAGAATACATAACAAACATTTATATATGCAAACGCTTATTCTACAGTAATTTATTTAATTTGATTAGAAATACAAGTAAATACAGTGTGTTTTATTCACTACGAGAAATACTCAAGTAAGTACCTTCTCTACATTAATACGTTATCCGTTATGTCTTTATATACTTTTAAGCACAACTTTTATAGTTATAAATTGCATAAAATTGTACCTTTTTTGCTTTAATATCTAGAATTGAGTTCATTAACGAAAAAAAGTAATGTTAATATATAAAAAAATAATATGTGTTTTATTAAAACTTTTCCTTTTTTGTTTTAAATCGTAAAACAAAAAAATAAATGTTTGATTACAAAGTAAAAATTAAAGATCTGTGGTTCTTAATAATATTATTTATACCCCTGGGATTACCTATTCCCATTGATAATTTGGATCTATACATATATTTGTAAAACCAACCGCTGTTAGTAGAACTTCTTTCAAAACAGGTCTATCCATTTCGATGATTACCAGAAACAAATTTCCAATTTCTTGCCAGTGGTAGACCCATTAAAATCGGCCCATTCCTCATATTAACGGTCATTTTAAATATAACACTATAGCATAAAAATTCTTCAATATTAATGTGATTACTTTACAAGATACATTCGAGTACTCGTATATTGATATAAACTTTTGTTATATTTAAATTTGAATAAAAAAAATTGGAAATAATGTAGAGTGACTGTTCTTGTCAAATTATATAACGAATTCGATGAGTAACGATTTTCACTCGAGCATTACATAGCCGAGTGTGATGGTTCATTCCCATTCGGTAGCAATATAAAGCGCGGTTAGTAAAGTTTTTATTTGAATAATGTTAATTCATTTTAAAATATTTAGATTTAAGGAACATTCTTTCCAATTTACATCCACTTCTCTTATAACATAAAAACGCGTGGTAGTGAATGAATTGCTCTAATCGAAATAGAATAAATTAACCTAACTTTAGCTTCTAAGACGGATATATTCAAATTTTCCGTAAAAGCCTACTTGAATAAAGAACTTTTAAATTTTAATTTGAAATAACTATGGTATTACAGGTTTCACTATAATGACAGCTAAATAAATACATCAGGATGATAGATAAACCGGAAGGTGTTCGTTTTGAAGAGGCGGAAAGGCAAAAAGGTGTCATCCTGACATCTATTGCTGCCGTTTGCCTGATTGTAATATGGAGTGTCCGATTTTACCCACTGCTGCTTAGCATAGCACTGATTTTGAGCATCTATTTGATGTCTGGGGATAGATATCAATGGGTGTATATATGGAAAAAAACCTTCTGGAGAGACTTGACGTAAGTTAATACAACCTCGCATTGTGTACAATCGTATTATAAAATAAGGAAGTCATGACTGAAATATTAAGTATGGTTCACGCATACAACAAATTTACGTGATTTATTTAGGATATTTAGGAATTAATATGCTGTACAGATCTGTGATGCTTTTGATTAATATGTTGTCGTAAAATAAATCTATAGTTATAAATGCAAAAGCGACTTTCTATTTCTATCTATTACGCCTAAACGCTCAAAAAATTACGAATATAGCACATTTCATAAGCATTAAAAAATATTTAATTCAAGTATTTGTTTCGTTCAATGAAGAAAAATAAGTAGCTGACTTGTTAGGATATTAAATACAGAATAGCAGAACCCAGAATAGTCAACATCTTCTTGTGTTAAGAAGTAACATGTAGATCTCCAAAAGTGATCGCAAGACGCTGTGAAACCACGAAATGTTAGTTTGTTATTTGGTTGATTTCAACAATTCGTAACATTTTCAGAGCGTTATCTTGTAAAGTTCGTATTTTTATGTTACTTAACAGCTGCCAATTTTATGCACTTTTATCATCTCATAGGTAGTTCAACGATACCTTAACTAAAAAAACCATGGGGGTGAGATTCATAAAACTCTTTGAAGGCGGTTTGGACTTCTGTATCGGAGTTGAATTTTTTTCCTTGTAAGAAATCATCCTATCTACGGAAAAAATTGTAATCTGTTGGAGCAAAGTTCGGGAAGTACGGTGGATGTCGCAGACATTCCAATTGTAGCTCATTTAACTTAATGGTTGTTTGTTGTGCACTGTGTGGTCTTGCGTTGTCGTGAAGCTGCAGTGGTCTAGAGCGATTGACCAATCTTGGTTGTTTAGCAGATAGTTCTTCCTTCGTGGTTTGCTGTCACTGACAATAGATATCTGCCGTAATCGTTTGGTCAGATTTTAGAAAGCTGTAGTGAACGACACCAGCTCTGGTCCACCAAAAACTGACGATTAACTTTTTCTGAGTCAATTTGAGTTTAGGGCAGGATTTGGCTGGGTCTTCAGGGTTCAGCCATTGTGACGAGCGCTTCGGATTATCGTACAGTATCGACTTTTCATCACGAGTAATGATTCGATTTAATATCCATTCATTATTGTGTCTGTTGAGCAAAGTAACACAGCAGTCGTGTTTGCAGGTTCGATACACTTAAATCGTGAGGGACCCAATTCAAGTTGTTTTACTTTCCTTATTTGCTTAAAGTGCAAAAAATTTTTCTGATTTGCTTCAAGTGCAATAATACAGTTTTGTCACTTACTCCGAAGTATGCAGCTGTCTCTGAAGTGCTTTGTGATGGATCAGCTTCCGCAATAGCCTTTAATTCTTCATTTTCCATTTTGATCTCCGGCCGTCCACGGGGTTGGTTCTGAAGGTCCAAATTTTCAGAAACGCAGTACAAAACACCAGCGCCGTACACATTATTATTCCTTCGACCTGTTTCTGCAGCACTGGTGCCACGGTAGAACACGTACTTGTAAATATATCGATATTACATGTATTTCAATACGCAGTAATAAGAAACGCCAAAGAAAAAATTTATAAGGAAAAAACAAATCAATGAATGTTTTCAAAATTCAAATGTACCAGCTAAATGAATTTATAAATTTGAATTTGCAAATCTTAACCAAACAGGAGATAACAGATCAAATTGATCAGTACGACAAAACGCTAATATCATATGTGGGGATTTAATATTAATGATACATTTATTTTATATATAAAATCTTCGTAATAATTTAAATGAAGTATGAATTTTATTAAAGGTGTGTATGTTTGTTATTAGCCCGTAACAGGCTACGCGCATATGTAATCCGATAACCAAACCACAGCATAGAAATCCAGATTGTTTATCAACCACACAAGTTGTATATGCCACAACAAACTTGCAAAAGATAACATTAAATTTGCTTGTTGTTATACGTAAAATTTCTAATACCATGTATAAATTACCAAGTATAATATGAAATATTAGTAGCATAACAATGAAAATTTCTTGAAATTTACCCTGATTTACATATTCAGGAAGTGCAGTTTGGTGTTTACTTGTTAATTTTAAATAGAAATTAGACATTTTTGGTAACCTGAAGTTATTAACTTTATTTATGAGACATTTTTCTATATAGACTTTTCCAAACTAGTATCACTTGTATGTTGGGAATGGGTTTTCGTATAATATGTAACAAAATTAAGTATCATAGATACTATAAAACAGTATGAAATTAATAAATACATTTATTATACACGAACAAATATCGTATACGACTAACTATTGAACATCGTGGTAAGATAGCGTTTGGAGTAAAAATTCTGCATAATTTTGGTTTTGTAGTTTTAATGTCACATTTCGTTATCATATTCTTGTATAATATATAGATAGACATAGAAAAGGACCAAAGCGCTAAGCGTGACTATAAGCTATTTATGGTTCTGGCATACGGAAATTTCTTTATTGTAGTAGAGACTTGTTTTCTGCTGAATACGTTGGGATAAACACTAATATTTGAACTAAAAATGAATATTTTTTCTAACCCGCACAATATTTGTCATTCCCGATCACCCTCTTAGGTATTAGATATCAAGAAATAGCTTCTCATTGTGTCTTTATGTTCAAAACAAAAGTCAATTCTAAGCCTATTGAGAGTGGAAAGAACTGCAAAAGTTTACATTAAACAGAAAATGTAGTGGTTTTCACTCTGACAGATATCACACAGACATGGATCACAAAATTGACTGGTTTATTACTATAAAATTGTGCGACTTCGTAAATATTGTATCACAGTTCGATGTTTTATACGTTTCTTATTTAAACCTCACAATGCATGCTAAAGTCCGTCATTGTTCGCTTTCTGCGTTTTATGACATTTATCGACAATGCTTTGTTCGTTTTATAACAGTGTTTTATATAGAACATACTTATCTTATTTTATTGATGCTGAGAAATGCAGTACATGCAGATTAAGGGTCTGTAGTTCAACAGGGATGCACTTACATATTTCACTATGTTGCCCCAGATGAACTCTACTGAGAATTAATGGAGGATGTAGAAATGTATCAGGTAGAGAGAGCGTCGTTTAGGTTCTCCCTGTCGTTTTTGAGAAGCACTATGTTCTAATATATCTAAGCTATGGTTTCCTGCGAGAAATACCACAAGGTTATTTGTAAATCTGAGCGAAACTGGGTCTGATTGATCTTCGTAAATGTAAAATATAATTAATAATATAAGGAGGCAAATCGGTGCATACATTGTCAGCTGATGTTACGCAACATAAGTGCAATCATTCAATTTGATCCATTCAAAACGCCTCTTATGGTTCATTATACTCAATTACATAGGCAAGCCTAGCATTGCATGTTATTTTGTGCTCTTTTGTCAGTTTATTGTTCATTATTTAGTTTGAAATGAAGTGGCATTTTAATCGTATTACCATGCACAATAGAGCCCTTTATTTTTGCTTAACATCAGTCTATTCCGTTTCATTATAGGGTACAGGCTTCCTTACTCGTACAAGAGAGGGTTTTTAAAGTAAAGCACGCACTGTATTGCTTTAATACAGTTTGGCAAATTCACATACTCCAGAATTGTTTCCAGGAAATGAGGGTTTCCTCACGATGTTTTAATTTGTTTAAAAGCAAAATGATAAATTTGAAACCACAATTATTTACAAATTTTACAAAGACCACAAGTTAAGTGGTACCTGCCGAGGATTCCAATCCGTGAGTTATCTCTATGAACTATGGAAGTCATTTAATATTAAAAAAAATACAAGTCGATTTTATTTATCATTTATTATTGAAGTGAAACTTCTTTAGGTGTATGAGGTTAAAAGTTGTACAGATGAAACGCGTGATTAGCGTCACGAAGATGTGAAGCGTTTTTTATGCTAATTGATTGGAAGGGTAGGTAGTTTTTAAATATTTTCACATACCTTGTGGCATTTTAATTTGCCACTCGTCATTTAATATACCATTTTTCATAAAATTTAAAATAAAAATAATTCTCTTTTCTAAATTTTAAATTCAAAAATAAAATCTAATTAATAATTTCAAATATTGACAAAAAACACGTGGCATTTTTATTTACAATTCGTCATTTGATATTTCAACCTTTAATATTTTGATGACAATTAAATACATTAAACATATCCTTTTCCCCCTTCTAAGTGTCGGAAATGTAAAGTTTTAGATTTGTATAAATATAAACCAGACTTAAAAATTAGTTTGCCAAAGAAGTTTCACTTCTGACATGTGTACTTTGTTTATCGCACGCACTTTATTTATCGTGTTATTTTGTCGATATAAATAGTATAGCAATGTTATGCAATAACACAGGTAATTGAAGATATCATGAATTTTAAAATGGTTCGTAAACTGTCGGTTGACGTATTAATATAAACATTTGGATGTAAGTTCTACGGTTGTTAGAATATATTTTTACGTATGCATTTGATACTACAATGGATCTTGATCCCCTCCGCAATCAGCAAACGATTGTGAACGGCCAAGGTCCAATCGGACACCTCGCTCAATAGAGTAATCATCAACGTCCGGCGACGCGATGGAAAAATTGTCAATTTCTTTACAACACCTTTATGAAGTGTGGGATCGACTCAAAGTCCAAATGACAAAACATACAATGTCAAACTAAAAGAAACCACTGTAAAATTGTTGTAGAAATATGAAATGACGATTCTGCTTGATTTAACAATCTATAACGCTTATGTTGTGACCAATTCGGTCGAAGAATACTTCATATTTCTATCATGTTATGTATAATATGTACATAAATATCAGTTTTAAATATTTAGGGAAGAAATATATTTTACGACTGCAAATAAGAGATATTTTTACTCATTCGCCAGGAAATATTAAAAAACTTTGAGATACAGAGTTTTATACAATTTGAGTTATTTACACTAAGGCATCGCTCTTTCTTTAAAAATAAATAAATTATAAAGTACGATATTGTCTCCACAGATGTCTGCGTGTCATTTTCATTACAATGCTTACAATATCGTTATGGGAAAAAGCTGGAATGACAGTCGTAAGCAGATGGGAGAAAGTAGTAAAGAAAAATCCTAACAAAAAGGCTTTTGTAATGGGCGACCGATCACTGACGTTTCTTGAGGTAAACCGCGTTTCTATATCCTGTGCTTCCAGAAAGTATGCTATTAATTGCATGAGATTTTTAAGCCTAGCAGATGCCTTAGTTTAGGTTCTTGTTTATATGGCTTGATCTAACACTCGATTATTTTAGGAAATTGTATCTTCTATATTTTCTACACATATATATATCTCATTACAATCAATAGATTTTAAATTCGGGAAGAAAAGGTTGTAAATTCGGGTAAAAATTATTCATTTCGAGAGCTTCCGCTCCGTGCCTAATCGGTAAAACTGACTCAATTGTTCGTCTGTAATAGCACATTTATGCATATAAGATGAACTCAGTATAATATTTTTTACGGTACTGAATTTATTTTTCTCTGATATGTGACGCAGACAAATGCGTTGGAAAGCTAATAAAAAAACTTTAAATTTCAGGGTGATGAATTCAGTAATCGCATAGCTAGGTACTTCAAGCGGCAAGGATTTAAGACAGGCGAAGTAATTGCCTTATTTATGGAGACGCAGCCAGAGCATGTATTCATTTGGCTTGGAATGGCCAAATTGAGGGTTACCACCGCACTCATAAATACCAATCTTCGTGGTGCACAGCTTATACATTGCTTAAGGATAGTTGGTTGTAAAGCGGTCGTTTTTGGCGATGAAATGGCTGATGGTAAGGATTTGAGCGTCTTGCTTAATATCTACGAAAACGACTCATATGTAGTTGTTTTACATTGTTGATAACTTATTATATAATCAGTGGTATCTTTAATGGATACTGGGTTTTTCTCTTATAGAAGACAAGGTTTTTAGAGTAAAGTCCTACTTTTCTGCTAAGCTGCCAGTTGGCAGGCTACACATTTCCCAGAGTAGCTCCCGGGAGTTGGACATTTCCTCACAATGTTCTCCTTCGCCGAAAGTGAAAGATGGTGATGCTTACCAAGGATTCCAACTCGAAACTTCTCTGATCAAGAGTCCACACGTCTGACCAATAGGCCGTCATGACTTTTAAACTTATAATATAATATTCGTCATTAATACGCACATTGTTGTTGGTATTATCTGTTAAGAGACCTGTTAGTTATGTCTGCTACATTGTGGATAACGTACATATCGCTTGTCTTTATTAAAAAAGTAGGATTTACAAAAACGCAACCATTCAGTAGAGCGATTTGAAGTGAGTTTCTTTGAGAAAAAGTTTAAATTCTAATAACTAAGCTTTGGACCATGACTAGATGAGGCCAGGTAGGGTTTCACGCTTGATGTGTCTTCCATTAATAATAATACTCATTTTGATTTCTTTACATATTTCAGCAATAAAAAATATCCAAAATGAGATACCAGATATCCCATTGTTCCAATTCAACTCACCGGAGAGAGAATCAGCTGCAATATTACAAGATACAGTTCCTTTAGCTACAGAATTGGATGAAATGTCGAGTGAAAAATTTATTGACGTCGAGCCTGCGAAGCCAAGGGAGACTTTATTGTATATCTATACCAGTGGAACAACTGGTTTCCCTAAAGCAGCTATTATTACGAATATAAGGTAGCTCTATACTATCTTAAGCCGTTACAGACATTTTTCATGATATTTTGGTCTAAAAGAATTAACATAGATTTCTCTTATACCGAATTATCACGGGAATGAGAACTTTGTTTCTGCTTATCTCAGAAATGATGATATTGGCTGCCTTTGGAAGTATGTTAAAATGTGTTTCTTCTTGAATATGCCGTTCCTTGATAATAATCTTCAAACTTTTCCAAATTAAAATCGTTATTATTCGTATTTATTCATCTACTAGAGTTTAAATATGTTTTAACTATATTTACGTGTAAGTGGCTACTTTGCAAAAAAAAAGGTTGGTCTAGCTAGTGCAGTTGTATTCAAACTTTTTTTTTTCAAAATATTTTCTATAATGTAATGAAAACCATGTAGTCCTATTAGTGATCGGGTCAAATAATTTAAAATTGAAACTTTTCTCATATTACTTGGTGAATCTTTTTTTGTGTCTTAGGTATCTTTTGATACCGCTTGGAGTACATACGTCGGGCAGGCTCACATCTTCCGACGTAATATACGATCCTCTACCACTTCACCACACTGCTGGTGCTGTTCTGGGAGCTGGACAATGCATAGTACTAGGTTGTACGGTAGTACTAAGAAGAAAATTCTCCGCCAGGAATTATTGGAGCGATGTGGCAAAACACAAATGCACGGTATAAACTACGTAAAAATATTATAAAATCAAATGTATCTTAAGTAGTTAAATATAATAAAATAAAGTCCCCTACTATTTACAATTACTTCTACGACTTTTAAAAGCATCTTTATTTAATCCGCTATATATTTTTTTAATTTTACTGCCGAGGGATTTGGAGGTAAAAAGCTGACATAATATTTGCTTTAATCCGATTACGCAATGGTATTTCTATTAGTCCATATAGATGTCATGTTTTATTATATATACAATAAAAGTGAAAAAATAATGATTTTTTTTTAAGCGGTACGCTGTATTTGAGTTCTTTTCATACAAAACTAATAACTAATTTTACTTCTGTTAATGCAATATAATAACATATACATCTACAAAATCCTTAATAATCTGCACAAAAAAAAATGTTTTCGAGGCCACAGGACTAACGTAAAACATAACTAACAGGCTATAAGAGAAAGAGAGAAAAAACTGAGGGCTCGCACCTCTTTATTGACTCTACAGTAAAATAATACGTAAAACCATTTACTTTTTAATTTTTTTTCTTTTACATTCCTTATATTTTGTTGTATTTTTAGATTAACTTAATCTATAGCTCATGTTGTGGCTAACATAATAAGTTCACCTATTTCTAGATGTAAGTTTTTGTATAATAAGCACATCAAGTGTAGTAAGTACTGGTGGTCCTTAAATAAATAAATAAACATACGAAACGTAATCTGTCTAACTATCTGATGACTCCCTCGCAACTTCCGTTCGCTTCGCCCAATTATTTTTTTCGTAATGCTCCGACAAGCTTTCCCCAGCTTACTTCCCAAGTCATAAAAAAGTTTTACTTTAAAAATTAATAGTCTTTTCTCACGCCGTAAAGAAATTATTTAAATTTCACCATTACATTATATCAAGGCAGCTTTATATGTACAAAAGTCACGTTTTAAATCTGAGGTAATTATTGAAGTTGAAGTACAAAAAAAAACTCATATTCTATTGTATTCTTTTAGGCAGCACAATATATAGGTGAAATTTGTCGATATCTACTCGCAGCGCCTCCAGGACCCAGTGATAAGACTCATAATGTGAGGATAATAATTGGAAATGGCTTACGACCTCAAATTTGGGAAGAGTTTGTTAACAGATTTAATGTTAAAAAAGTTATGGAGTTCTACGGTGCCACAGAAGGCAACAGTAATTTAGGTTAGTGATATATATGTTTTTTTATTTGTAAATAAATCTTTATAAAAGGCATCAAAGTCCAGTTGTTAGTGCTTAAACCTAAAATATTATAAAATAGTCTTAATAATAATGAATTAATTTTAGAAAAAAATTGTATTTGATTGGATTAAAAAAAAACTACGGTATTTATTTACGATTGAAAATTTGATCAAAATATATCGTCTCGTTACTTCAAAAGTATACGTCCATAATTAATCTTTTATTAATATTCAAAATGTATTTTAATTGTCAATTTCTTATTGATTCCGTGTTAAAAGCATATAAGGTAGCACGTTTTTATGAAAATTTAAATCCCTAACGGCGGTTTTATTTATGTATTTTAAAAATATATTTATTCCAACTTATCGCAATGAAAAGGGGATACGCATATATGGAGTGTGTGAATTAATAGTAGGAATAAACTTATTCACTCTGGTCGTTTTCTGAAGGCATCTAAAGTAACCTGCCTCCCTAATCAAGATGATATAATACGATAACACTACATAGATCGACCAGTACACTGCAATTTTCTATATGATCACGTGACATATCGATATGATACGTCATTCACATACATTTTTTATGCGTTCTAGCGTTAGCGTCCTTAGAATGTCATCTTGTCTACAGGCCCCGAACAGCCAGTTTATACTAAGTCAAGCGTTTAAATAAACTCACAATTATATCCATAAAACCACTATAATTTAGTAATTTTTTTTAGTGAATTTGGATTCGAAAGTTGGTGCCATAGGATTTCTGAGCCGTCTACTTGCATCTGTATATCCATTATGTCTGGTTAAGTAAGTATGTAACCAAAATGCTAAATATAATTTGAGGGTTTTTATACCCACGACCACTTAACTTTTTAAACTATAATTTTACACAACACAATTTAAAAGATCGATATACAATATATATAATTTTTTTACTATACTATTCAATGATTTATTTATTTTAACCCTAGGTGTGATGAAATAACCGGAGAGATATTGAGAAATGAAGACGGAAGATGTATTAATTGCGGTCCTTATGAACCGGGTAAGATATACTTTTTAATAAAAAAACATACCATCAGCCTATTAACATCCCATTTCTGGGCACAGGCTCTATATACATGGCTCCATCACAGTGATGTATTTCAAATAAATTGTTTTTATATATAACGAGCAACTTAGTAGTGCCTGCCTAGGTTTCGAACTTTTTCTTATAATAAGAAATACTTTTTTGGCTTTTATTTTATCAGAATTAACGTGGATTACGTTTTACCTTAATCTTCTAGGTCTACTCCTCGGGAAAATCGATGCGAGAAAGGCTATTCTAACATTCGCCGGTTACGCAGATAAAACAGCATCGGAAAAGAAAATGGTGCGAAATGTTAGAGTGGAGGGAGATTGCTACTTTAACACTGGGGATGTCCTCGTAATGGACTTTTATGGATACTTCTACTTTAGAGATCGCACAGGAGACACTTTTCGGTACTACTTACGCATTCCTTTACATAACATAACATATAGTTTCTCCGATTAATGGAATTCAAATTTTATAACACCTGGATGTCTCTTGATATCCATTATATAAAGAGAATCATTTTGACATTTCGTAGTTTTGAAAACAAAATCAGCGCCAAATGATTTCAATATAACGCGGTCCATAGTTGAAAATGATGAAAAAGATAGCAAAGTTAACCTGATAGATATTTGTTAATTAAATCAAACTTTGTAATCAATGTATTAACGTACATTTTTAAATAACCAATCCGTTAACGTGTTTTAATGAAGGGATTTTCAAAAATGCAGTTTTGTCGTTTGATTGGATCTAAGTCGGTATACAGCAGAAGTAAGGTGAATTTATAAAAAATCATCACTATGTCCCATAGGCAAGCTTTGGAGTAAGAAAATTGCGAAATTTAAGAAAACTTAACGACTTTTATTGGGCCATTCGAGTAAAAAATTCATCATACTTAGTTCCTTCCCGATGTAGATGATAACTAAGAACACATTTTATAATCCTTAGTGTTAGACTATAAATAATTAGGTGGCAACACTGATAACTCTAAAATATTGTGACTTATTGAGTAATATAGTGGCAATACTTAAAAAATAGTGCAATATTACGAAATGATTGTGTGATCAAGAGTCTCTTGTGCTGCTTTATGGTGCGGCTGTTTACCCCCTAAATTGTACTAAATTGTATCAAATAATAAAGTAATCATTAGTATAGTGCAGGTTGTGTATATCTAATTGGTAAAGAGAATTGAAGTTGATAGTTAAAGTTAGTTAGTGTTTTTTTTACAATACTCGACATCGAGATTTATAAGAAAAAACCATAATTAGTAACACTCATTTACATTTGCGATGAAAACAGTCACTAAGAACGGCTTTTCGCCTATTCCGACGGGATCCAGAACTACACGGGAATATTTAGTTCTTAATATTGTCTTTTTTGACGTAATGTCAGAGACGACAATACTATATTTCGTATGATACAAAAATTTTATGATTTACAGATACTTTATTTTATTTTTTGGGTTTGTCTATTTTTCTGCGACTCTTGGATTGCTTAAATATGTCCACCAATATGAAGAAATTTCAATGTTTAATATACGAAAAAATAAAAGCACTTCATTGTGAGTTTATTGCAGATGGTGTGGTGAGAACGTTTCGACTACAGAAGTCGAAGGTGTCATTAGTAATTTGATCGGACTAAAAGATGTTGTGGTGTATGGTGTTGCTGTGAGTATAAAATACATTATTCATCTCTTCTTATTTATCAAATTATTAAGTGAACTTATAAGTTGTATATCTTTGAAGTTGTATATCACAAATTTATAAGTGATTAAATTCATAGTATGCTAACATGGAAATGTAATCGTTCATCTGCTAGATAAAACATGCCCCTGATGCATTGTAACCAGTAATACCTTATGGAAGATCTCAACCTTTAATGGATTAAGAATTAAAGTAAAAAAAGAAATTACATTTTAATAATTACATAAATTCCATTCAATCGCTAATGCAATTTGTTTATAATGCAATACAAATCCGATATAACAAAAATGAAGGGAAGCAAGTATTCGTTATACTCAATGATTTGTTACAATGGGGTTTTGTTATATAGAGGTTAGGTTACGATAAAGAACTTGTTGCTTACAAAGAGTTTTAATAAATCTGAACCTGTCGAGTCGTGAATTTTAATAGACTTATTATACTACTTATAGAATTGTGAAATAAAATTATAATAAATCGTAAGGTACAGGACAATAATATTATTATTTATACAATAAGTAAATAAATATTTTGTATTAGCTTTAACGGACAGTCTTGTGGGATTTTGAAAATTCGATATATTGAAGCTGTATGTATACATTTTCAGATACCAAACGTTGAAGGTAAAGCAGGAATGGCAGCTATAGCGGATCCTGAAAAGAAAATAGATTTCGATGCTTTAGCGAAAGGTTTTAACTCGTCTTTACCAAAATATGCTAGACCCATTTTCATAAGACTTCTTCCTGAACCACCCCTTACAGCAACATTTAAGCTGAAAAAGAAAGAATTAATTGAACAAGGATTCAAGATCAATGTTCATAACGATCCGTTATATTTTTATGATACCAAATTGAACACTTACGTTCAACTGACACAGAAGCTTTATGATGAACTGGTTCAAGGGTTGATCAGGCTATAAAATGCATCATTCTTTACTTATTAATAGATAATATATTTTCCGATTTAACCCATATAACACGACTCGACAAACAGAGGACATTATTTGTAAGTACAAAAGTCTTTTATGGTTCAATAAAAAGACCGAAAAGAAATCTTGAGAAATTATTATCTCGATAGCAAAGATTTTCATTACGACAACTCCTTGCCTCTACACAATCTCAAATTTCTAGATACATTTACAAAATTAGTATTTCAAGGCAAATGACATTACCATTTTCAATATTAAGTTTATAAAGTAATATTGAATAATTAAAAATCAATAAAAATATAATTTCTGTGATTTTTTGTTCTGTGAAGTTATTCACATTTTCTGAGCAATGAAAATAAAAATATGTTTTAGTTTCGACTTTATGATAGGATTAGGTAAATTACTCTTAATTTTAACTTTAAGTATGTTATTGACAAATAAATTGATTGAGCACAAGTGTTTATTTTTTAGTCTCTAAAAAGATGTTAGCTATGCGATGTAGAGGGAAAATTAGACAATCACATTAGTATCAGTATTTTTTTATATAATTGGCTCATTAGCATTAAGACAATTATGTGATAATTAATCATAAAATTAATTTATATATTAAAATTTCATATTAGTTTTATTTTCCCCAAAACAATCTAAAACCTACACTGTATAGAGAGTATGAAATAGTCATATTTTCTTTTAATTTTATAAGCAGCTAAATTTATTACATACACACAGACCCACCACGCTGCTCCATTGCGGATTGGCAGGCATAGTACACAAGTGTATTCCTTCACTCTCATAAATCACACGAGCATCACAACGCCAACTTGCCAACTGCGAGCAAATATTGAGAAAATCTTAATAGAAAACTCAATATTGATTTTTGAATTGGCCCGACCAGAGACTCGAACCCATATATATATTTGTCTATTTATTATTTACATATATTCTAGATTGCCCCCGGGGGTAAAATATATGATCCGACATCAACATATGAGTCAAGTTTTCATCTGCAATGTGGCCCGACCACTGCACTACACGGAACACATTTTTGAAGTGAGACTTCTTTAGGCGCATGAGGGTAGAACTTTTACGGACGAAACGCGTGATTAGCGTCACGAAGATGCGCAGCGTGTTTAATGCTACTTCGTTTGAAGGTTGTAGTTTTAATATTTACAAATAACATGTGGCATTTTAATTTTCCACTCGTCATTTCATAATTTAGTATACTATTTTTCGTAAACTACAAAATAAAAATATTTCAGAAATTCTCTTCTCAAAATTTTAAATTCAAAAACAAAGTTTTCAATAATGACGAAAAAAAACACGTGGCATTTTTATTGACAATTCGTTATTTGAGATTTCAATAAATTATTTGTACTAATTTTCGACACTTAATATTTTAATGACAATTGAATTCCTAACATTATTTCTCGTTTCCCTCCCTCGAAGTCTCGGAAATCTAACGTTTTAGAATTGTTTAACTATAAACAAGACTTAAAAATTAGTTTGCCATAGAAGTTTCACTTCTGACATGTGTACTTTGTATGCACGCACTTTAAATTTTATATTTGCTTGTAGAGTGGTAACTAATATGTTGAAATATTGTTTCACCTATACTGACTTTCGAACCCTGTATACAGATTTTTTTTAAACGCGAAGATGTCAAACATTGGCCGTTAGTGATTTTGACAGGAGAATAGTTTATTTCTGTCCCTACTGTCGTAATATATTATTAACGTCCTGTGTAACTCTATTTCAGTTTTGTACCTGCCGGATGACAAATAAAAAATCAAGCAATTTTAACTTAATTTATTCACGTAACTAAATATTCTGCACTATTTCATAAACGACATCAAATTCCAAAATATTTGTATACAATATCGGCACTATACGTATAGCAAAAATATCTGTAGGATTTGATTAACCAATCGATATAACATACACTATGTCTATTAATAATTGCGATTTTATGCTATATAGAAAAGGTTAACAAGTTTCTTGGTGGCGTTACATTTAGGTAGCATTTTAACGTAATAATTTTCATCCGAATTTTATTGTTTAATTGAATCGGTACTATGTAATTGTTAACACTAACAAGTGAAATAAAAAAATAGGTCTCCTATGCCATCTAGCCCCAATTTCTTCGTAATTACAAAGAATACACCTCTCAAACCTTTTACGTCAGCGCTGATATACGCACAAAGATATGTATTAACGATAAACAATTTGAGCAAAATATACATAGGGAGTCATATATTAAAATAGACATTGTTATAACTATAATTTGCAGTAAAAACCAATGAACAAAACACGAACCAATCACTGTCAGATACAACGATTTTTAAAGGGGACTTAACCCTAAATGAAACGCCGCCATTAGAAATATCACTCAAATTTAAAATATCCTTCTTTAACCTGTGATAATAACATGAATAAAAATAAAGTATATGGTATTTTTTATGATAATATAATTAAACACCGTCCACATTATTCAAGTTAAATTAACCTACATTATTATATTTCTGGTCCTGAATAAAAGAGTCAGATTTACAAAGACAAGATTTTTAGGATACCGCTATCCTAAAACTCTTAGTTTTATTGATGTTACCTTTAAAATCTGATGTTTAAATCACATCAAGTGTGAAATCTTAACTCGTAGTAAACATGGTACAAATTTTAGTTTTCGTACATCCGACTTTCTTAATCAGGAGATATATACCATAACCAGAGATGTATTCTTTATTCTGCAAACATCAAATAATAATTAGTTTTATCACAAATTCTATTTAAAAACGAGCACAACATTATGAAAATATTTTTATTATCCTTTATTGATTCGTAATGTATAAGTATATTGAAATGTAACGATAAATTATATCACAACATTTAGGTACATAATACTTTTTCAACTTATTAACGATATTTTAAAACATATGTTTTGTAAAAACATGAATATCTGTTTAAGTTACATCACTATTTTTATATAAAACTATCTAATCTTGGCGATGTCACAGGCGTAGTTCCAGATACCGTGGAAATACGATGAATTCCGTTATTTATTGGATCGAATTATCATTCAATCAAACCAATCATGAATATAGAAGAAACCCTATAAAGTACGTAAAAGCCTTTTAGGAGGCATTTATTCATATACACATGTACTGAAATATACGTACGTCATTATACAAAAGATATACACAATATAATAAAGTAGTTAAGAAAGGAGAGAAGAAATTACATTTTTATACAAGGTACATAAAGTGGTATTAGAGTCGATTCTGGCCAATATCTAAATTAAATATATGTCGGAGAATAAGAGAGAAAGAATCATAAAGCATAGGTGCGTAGGGGTCTCCGCCGACATCGTCATTTAATCAAAATAATTATTAATTAATCAGATTATAATGTTCAATCACTTAATGTTCCCGATATCACTTTACACAAACTCATTAATAATAATTGCTAGGAACGCGACAGATTCAAAGGTCGACCACACCGGCGGGCCGTCTTCCGAGAACTACCGAGAGACGTGCGCCGGACTGCCACTTATTGACTTTGCCCCACGCCGATAGGCAGATAGCGCCTGCGTTCCACAGACTATAGCATCCGGATATATATATAAAAAATTTCAATTTTTAGATATTCAATAAAAAAATTCCTTTCGGTTCATATTTTCTTTCTATTTGAATATCAACATTTTGTTTTGCATAAATCCTCGTGAAGAAACCCATCAGAATTGACACCATTTCAAGTCAACTTAATGAGTTACGAGAAAAAAGTTAGAATGATATTAAGATCCTTAAAATTCGTAACACATATATATATGCACGGACCATTTTTGTATGCGCGAGCTATTATAAACAAATCTTACACAAATACCCACTAAAACCTTGTCACATAATCTATCAAATTAATATATACCTTGGTTCTTTAAATCTTATATTAATTGACACATTTTTATATAGACATTTAAACACATGACATTACATTTATATCTATCACTATAGAGTAGAACACATAGTAGCTTTAGGAATCTAATAGCTAAAGAAAAAAATCAATGTTATTGTTATTAAGTAAACATATGTAATTAATTTGCCTTTAATGAAAATAACTATTATTAAAAAATACGACAATCTTTAGAAACTATCGCCGTGAGGAAATCTATAGTAAATATAGCACGTTTAATAATTCGAATAAAATTGTTCTAAGTTTAACCAAATCTTAACTACATACTACACACTACTTACATGTAAAATAGAACGAGTATACTTTAAACCGGACTGGAGTAAATCGTATCTCTTTATATCGTCATTAACTTATATCTGCCGCTCATCTTCCCTTCGCCTGATCACACTTTTCGTAACGCCCTCGTCACCTATTCACCAGCTTACTCCCCAAGTCAAGCGTTCTTAAAAACTGCAGCTGATATTATTACCATTTCCAAATATTTTTGTTATTGTAAAATGTACTTTAAAACAGTCGTATAAGATTTGATTTTACTTAAACATTTCTACCAAATTATTAATCTTGCTATTTTTAATCTATCATATAACTTATTTTTAGTACAATACAGATTACATAAGTTCTTCTTGTAGGGTAACCCTAACAAGGTTATGCTAAGAGAAAACAATGAAACTTTAGTTCGTTCCCGTTAAGAATGCAGTGAGTCATCTTTGTCTACCGGTCTAACCCCACCCCCTAATTGTGGGGTCGGGGCTAGGCCGGCGAACAATGATGACTCACTGCATACTTAACGCGGACGAACTATAATATGTAGTCTGCTTAGTAAAATTATTTATGTATTTGTCTAACAAAAAAAGAAAAATGTATGTACTAAGCGATAATATTACAGATAAAAGTCGCTACGAGAATAAGTAGACATGAAAATAGAAATTTCTAAATTAATAGATTATCTAACACAATTTTATTTACGACAATTTATTTTACATTAATATTTTCTTACTTTCTTTCAGATCTTTTAGGACTAAATTTTCATCATAGATTTAAAATATATATATATATATATTTTATTTTCCCAAAACTATGATAAAGTACGAAATCACATGATTCCGCGTTATTTCTTGCTTTAAAACATGGGTGGGCAACCTTTTCTTATAGATTTCCATGCAAATGTAATGAGGACATTGGTGCGAGTCACAAATTTGAACCACATTGATGCTTGAGCCACTGGTTGCCGATCCTTGCTTTATAAAATGTAGATGAAACTCGCGGCTAATAATAGCCATTTTTATTTCACAAGTAATAATTTTTTCTCTCTCATATAAATTAATATCATTCAACAGATAAAATGAGCAAACCTTAAGCGCTTTAAGCTTACCCAAACCACTACAATACACGCCTTACTTGTATTTTCAATTATGTTCAAAATTTCTTTCCGAGAGAGTAAATACTCCAACCTTTAGTTGTCATCGTTCGTTCTTTCTTTTATCTTTGGCGAGAAACCATGGGCCTTTCAAAGCCTCTCCAATTTGTGCCTGTGTTTTTCCTTTAGTTTCCGGGATAGTGTAATAAATGTATACAGACGCAATAAGTGTGATAGAAGCACAAATATAGTAAGTTGCGTGGAGACCGATAGAGACGGCAATTGTACCAAAGAAGCGGAGGAGTAGAAAGTTGCTAAACCACATCCATGTGACAAGAAAACCAGAAGCGAGACTACGAACCTGCAATATAATAAGAATCACTTTAGTGCAAATTTAGTAAAGTAATAAGTCTATAGTAATCAAAATTAAATATTTAACATATAATTTAATATAGATGGTAAAAGAGAATCCTCAGATGCAGAAAAGTTTTGCTATGAATTGCGCCACTGACGTTAGGGCAAGAAGTTATTTTCTTTAGAAAAATGAATTCATTTATGAAATTCATCATAATGCTTTTTGGTATAATACAACGAACGTATATCTGGATGGATGTGGATAATAAACCGTTAACCTGATAAATGGTAATCAATTACATCCTAATAGTTAATAATCCCATATTTATAACTCTTTAACTACGCGAGTAAAACATCGAGGACAGTTAGGGTATACATTAAATATTATACTTACATTTACAGCAAACAATTCCGACATTAAAACATAAGGCACGGATCCCAAACCGACATTGTATGAAAAGAGTACCACAGACAATACTAAGACTGGCAGCCAGATTGTTATTTCTTCATTTTCTTTATTATCTTCAAATTTAACGGACCAATCAGGTTTTATAGAATTATTATGTCCCTCTATACTAACTCTATGCCCAGGCTTTGTACTATCGTTTACATATAAAATTGAATTATTATATAAAGTATAATTATCTTGAATTTCCAGTCTTTCTTTGATATTTTTTTCTCTATAATTATACTTTTTCCCAGGCCAAATGCGGTGGATGTACCACGATTGCAAGCGTAACTGCGGATCGCAGTATATTCCCAATATTGTTAAGGCGAAGGCGATTCCAGAACATGAACAGAGTAACAAAGTCTGAAATTGACAATGAAATGTTTCTATGTATATAGTTAATATCAGAACCTGCTCATGATGTAGGTTCAACCTATGTTTATACAGACAAAAAACGAGGAAGGAAGTAAAATTTAATATAAGTGCGATTTATGGATATTTTATTTAAAATATTTTTACAATTTATACTTTGACACAAAGATGATACAAATTAGTTTTTATAACATTGTCATAATCCACAGTTTTTTTAATCATATTTTCAGAAAGAATAAAATTTAGGCTAAAATTCTTTATCGTTTTGTATCAAACAAAACGAATACATTAATTTCTTCACGGATTTACCTTTCTTCCAATCTTGTCCACAGTAATTAAGGCTACAGCTGCGCCCAGCACAAGAGCTGTACCACAGAACATTGAACCAGCTTCTGATGGCTCAAATAAAGTACGCGGAAGAGTTCTATGTAGGAAATTAGAAAGATTTTAGAAGTAATTTAAAATAATCATTCATTGGGTAAAGCATATAAAGTTGTCTGTGTACTTTATTGCAATTAAACAAAGATTCAAGCAAAGAATAAACATTAACTAGCATTCAAAAAATAGCATAGATAAATTAATTTTATTTGACAAAGCATTATAGATTATTACATTTAGTTATATCCGAGTAAACGCATTTACATCACAGTGACGTCAAAATTATATAGTTCTATGTCAGAACTAACGTAAGATTTGAGTTTCAGTCACTTATGAATATGAGGCATAACTTCACATTTCTTGACGTAAAACTTTACTTTACTTTACGTTTACTACTACACGTAAATTTAATTTCGTCATAAATACCTTATGTATTTATGACGAATTCAATTTCAACGACATTTCAAATTTGATGACCCTCGTAAAGCCTATGTATAACGTAATTTATGTTTACTGGGATGATACTAATATGTGTCATATGAAGATTAATATTTAAATACAAAATGGCAAGCAGCGATTTTTAATTCGGATGTGATAGTCAAATCTCACCCATTGTAAATTGTAAAGTTGTACGCCGTTACGTTAAGAACAGGGATTCTATGTGCTGAATGTTGCAATACCGCGGCTGCAAAACTGTTAACCGCACCCGCACCGCTGCCAGCGGCTGCACATAATATGATAAAACACGACAAAAGTGCTCGACGAGTTCCTCGCTGGCCAACTGTAATTCCAAAAGAGGTCTACGTGGGTATATTTTAGAATAGAATGTACTGGAGCGAATAATTGATCTGCTCGCAAGGACTCGGTTAGTGTCTTGTAGAACCGATTTAGCAAAGCTTTCTAATTTATGACTAGGTAAATTAGATAGATTTCTAAATTAGTTCTCTTACCAAGGAGAAATCGGATGTGGCTAACTCCAGTAGCAAAGAAAGACCACAAAGCAGAAAATTGCGATCCGGTTAAATACTTTGCAGAAGTCATGAAGAGGAAAATGATTACTTGCCTGTTAACAGGTTACTGTATAAAATACAATGATAATATAAAATTTTGCATAAAAATATATCCAAAAACAGTGATCAGATTGTGATAAGAACGTTACACAAATTTTTGTTTCTGTAAATAATAAAGTCAAAAGGCTGACACGGCGTAAATCTGCTTAAGGAAAAAATTACATCAAACACGCGTTAACGTACATAATTCTTTGCATGTAGATTTCTCCGTTACTTCTTTTTCAGAATTTGTCTCTAAGCCGCTACTTCTCTTAAGCATAGGTTGAAATGTATCTGAGTCTTGTCGTCTCATGACTTCTTTCCGTCCATATCCATCAGAAATGCGAATACGTACTTCCTGTTGCTCAATTACATCTGTGAGATCTTCTCTAAAATCTGATCCATCGAACCAACACATAATTTTTGCTGCCTCCTGTAAAAATGTACCATTTTTAAAGATAATTAATCGCATAAAGACTATTACAACAAAAGCAGACAAAATGGCATAGAAAAACGTCTACGAATAATTCGTAGCTCCTGTAACTTATTGTCATTTGCCCGCTTATTACACTTTATTGACAATGATAAAAGGATCTTTTTGCTAGTAACACGATTAAATCCGCCTTTGCTCTGGTTCATTACGATTATTGTAGGACTTCTAACCTGTATTTTCCCAACACTGATGAGGTGCGAGGGCGTTTCCGGCAACCAAACCAAGGATAACATTAAAACGGTGGGTGGGACGGCCATCGTTAATGACAGTGCATGTGGTGACAGTATTCCTCCAGCTGAATATGCAAACAGTATACCGCAACTGAAAATATTAAAGAATACAAAATTTAATAAAACTTTAACGAAGTGGCATCTCGCTAATCCGTTTTTCCTCGTGGGAAAGCATTTATTTAATACAGTATATTATCGAGTCAAAAGTGGCAGGACATAATCATTGCGGACAATGTGGAGTAACTATATTTTAAATATCCAATCATCATGAAATTCTGCAGATTGAGCGTGAAACATCACCTCGACTGACCCATAATTTGTGGAAAACTCAGAATAGAAACCATATAGTTGTAACGTAGTATTCTTACTTGCAATTTGTGAGATAGCCGTTTAAACTCACCTACTAGCTAGTGCCGGCATAGCTGCAAGCCCTCTTGTTCTCGGAGTTATTTCTGCACAATATAAAGGAGTGAGAACAAGAGCACCAGCACCACCTGCCCCAGCAGCTACTCTTGCTGCCCAAATCCCTCGAGCTCCACACCATGCAGCAAGGAACCAACTGATCTAAAAACGTGTCAAAATATGTTTATTTGTTATATGAAGGGTAATATCGGTTTACTTTGTACGACCTACAATAGCTAAAAACATTTTATTTTCTGATTTTGCATTGTGATATTGACTTGTTTATATTATCGAATTTTTTCCATATCGTAGCTTTTAGTAGGATAGCAATAAGATTCAGCAAGCAAATTTTGCAGGAGAGCCGTTTTAAAATTAACCAAACTTGTAAATCGACCAATGTACCATAGCGTCATTTTTGCCGATATTTAATTGACTTTTTTGACACCCGAACATATAGACTGTTCTGGATTCCGACGTAGATTTCACAAAAATTTTAGATTGTTTGCTTATTCAGCCAAATCAGCGATTTATGTTATTTATGTCCATTGGAAAAGGCTTTCTTGAGTAACAATTTTTTTAACGTATCCTTGTCATATTACAGTACATTATATTATAATAAATTTTACTAGAAGTTGGCTTCAAACGTACATATCTTTAAGCTTAAGACTAGTAAAAAATCTGAATAGATGCTCAAACTCAAAGGCGCGTTAGACCTCCAGATCAATAAGGATTGCAAGTCATCACACCTTATTTATGCAGACTCACCAAAATGCTTGTATCCAAGCTAGATAATTAAAATATCATTATCATTAACCTTAACATAATCATTATAATTTCTATATATAATTAACAATTAGATTGTAACAGACCAATTGAGTTTAATACTTAAATGAATACTATAGATTAAACGGATAAATGGATCGACGTTTTGAGCAGACCATTTGGACTTCACGGTTTTTAAGAATTTTTGACACATTCTCAATTGTCCATTAGGTATAATATACGGTATGTTTCACACTAACCGCTAAATACCACGTGAAAAGCTAATACCGGAATTATAACCGTCTTTGTATGATGTCATATGAACCTAATTCGCTGCCTTTTTTTAATGTATCGTTACTAGGATAATATCCCAAGTTTATCGTAAAGAATTCTTTTTATTACTGACAGGTTAGCAATTCACGGTAATCTCACAGTAACTGACGACACAGTCTAAGATGAATGCGCGCTAATCGGGTTATATACTTCTTATGGTTTCTATATAGCATCGTAGCGGAACGCTATTTCATTGTTTGGCGGCAGTTTTTGATTATATCCAAAATATCATTATTGATATCAAAAAGATTGTAAAACTTACCATAAAACTAAGACTTATACAAAAAGCCCCGGCTTTTCTTCCCCGTACATCGGCTAGTACAGCAAACATGGGAGCAGCAGGTAGTGCAACGAGGCATGGCAATGCAGCCAGCCATGCACCTCCAGTAAGTGCTTCATTACCCAACACTCCTGACACCCAACCCGTGCTACACCCGTGTGTGAAGCAGGATAAGTTGTCTGAAATAAAAAAATAACAAGTAATATGAAAAAGTAAAGTCAATTCCATCATCTAACAAGAAGATCATCTCGAATTCATTTGCAAACACATACAAAATTCACCAAAATCGGTCCAGCCCTTTAGGAGTTGAATGACATACACATGCCCAAGAATTATATATAGCTAATACTGTGCAGTAACATAAAACCTTTAAAGAATGCATTGGACCAAGAGTGGACGAATAAAAAAGAATATTCTTAGAGATCCTAATTTGATAACGATATACACAAAAGGTATGAACTAAAGGACCTAGAAAAAATATGTCATAAAAATACAAAAATTGTTTCTACCTATATCCGTTGACTTTGAAACCAATCCAACCGATGAAAGGCAATAAGGAAATTTTTTACATTACTAAACTCACTCATTAGGAAAACTTCGCGATTCATTCAAAATTTAAATGTCACAAAGTGACACCTTTTGCAATGTAGATGGCCACTTTATAAGGTTTAACCCTTATTCGCTCTAGATCCGAAACCGTGGAGATCAGCTAGTAAGTATATCATAAAATCATAAATTGCTAGGGTTTATTAACCATTTTATCGATACGATTATGGCATCATAAATAATTAGCACTATCTTCAAAAGTTCTTCAAGCTATACCGCGATTGTATTTCATAATATTTCTTCGACACTTCTAGGAAACTTAAGGCGTGGCCACTTACCACTCCACCAAAGATGTATCGCCAAGCAAAAAATTTACGTATCAATAGGTACCATGCTACCATGTACCATGCTACGACTGCCTCATTGTTCTAGTGGTTTGCATGTTGGGTGTAGTTACACATAAGGGGTGCGTTCGTTCCTGGGTTCGAGTCCCGAGTCAGGCCAATAAAACAATCGATATTGAAGTTTCTATTAAATTTTTTTTTATATTTGCTCGTAGTTGGGAAGTTGGTGGTGTGCTCTACCCCCGTGAGTACTTTAAGCCGTCCGTCCTGCATCTGATCTCACTCCGGTCGTGTCGGATTACCGTCACATCGGATTATGAAAATGAAAGAATAGAGAGTGTACTTGTGTATTGTGCTTTCCAATCCGCAGTGGAGCAGCGTGGGTCTCTACTCTGAAAACCCTCTCTCATATGAGTGAGGAGCCCTGTGCCTAGCAGTGGGACGTTAATGGGCTTCTTAACCTTACCTTTTTTACCATGCTACATAGAAACCATTACCTACTAGTTACAAAATAATAATATAAAATATATTAAACTGAAACTTTCGTCGTTTCTCGACATATTTAAAGAATATATTACTTACGGGTACATATCACGATTATGTTTTTAGTTGATCTGTTGATATTCGGTCCAATTGCCTGGACCGTGGTCGCGACTCGACTTTCGATACTCGTCGTCGACATCGTGGCATGTATCCGTAAATAATATATTCTTTAAATATAAATATATATTGGAATATGAAATATCACACTTCTGTGGGTCATAATATATAAATATTTTGAAAATAGTCATCGTTTATCATTTGAATGTATTTATGTGTTCTGTTTGATTGAAAAAAGTACTATTATAAATCGAATGCTAAGAGAAAAAACATTAAATCCCTAGCGCGAGACAGCTGACCTATTTGCTCGACTCCCGAAGCGACACTCCGATGTACCCTTTTTAGTAAATACTAGCTGATGGCCGCATATTTACCCACCTCTAAATTACATCCTATTCTAGAAGTACAAACTGTTCGTTTGTAAAAGTTGGGCCAAAATCCATACAGTAATTTTTGTATGGAAGAAAAATAAACATTTGTCCATCCTCACAAACATTTACATGTCATCCACGTAACATTAATAGTCTTAATAACTTAATAACTTATGATATTCTGATATCTAAGCTATAACGTTTTAAAATTACCATCAATTTTTTCCAGTTCTGACATAAATTTCAGTCTATCCTCGCAAAGTTTCGCATTCAAAATATCGGTAGTATGTGAAAGCCTAGTTGTAATAGACAAGACTCGTAAAAAAGAAATGAAAAAGTTTAAAACTTAGTTTAAACTATATATACGGTGTCCACAGAAAGACTGTAAATCGGGAAAGATTTAAAAATTAAGTGAAATAAATCTGTCGCTTCAAACTGGGTTAAACTGCTTACAGACTGTAGCAGCCGCTAATCTTCTTATTGAACCGCGCCATCGTTTCGAAGATGTTCTCTCTATGCGATTTCTGGAACAATTTATAAAATGTTAAATTTATTTTTACTTATTACTTACTAAGTTGTTGAAATCCTTCTATCTCGGGTGCACATAATATTTATATGACTTTAATCATAGGTACAAAGTTAATTAAATTTTACGTAAACATGACGTAAGGATGACTTTATTTACATTTACGGACATCATAAGTCCGTCATATTTACGTGTCATAGTAGTATTTCGGAAGTGGGAAGTGAGGACTCTTATGTAATATATAACTTACATAAATTCTGAGATAGCACAATATCATTTTGATATCACATTGAGGTAAACGTGATCCCTGGCGTACAAACGAATTTTTATACAATGGACCGTAGAACAGAGTATGTATACAGTAAGATCTCGTCCACTGCTTTTTTTATCTAAAAGTAAAGTTTTTGTAAATCAAACTCAAGTAAAGTGCTTTTCAACGAAAACTTTAAAGTTTATATTGATTCTGGGTATTGGCCAATTCAAACAAATCCACCAACCATAATTTAATTTTGAAAATTGTCATTGACTTAGTTTATTTATATCTTCTACTAAATCCAATTTTAAATTTTGATTTAGTGTATCTATAAAAATAAATTAATTAAAGTGTCTGTTTAAACAACAATTGCTAATTGCGTACGAACTAAAAAGCACACAGTTAACGTTATAAAGAATAACAAAGGCTGTATTCGACGATTCTGAAGGATAACCCTACTTAAAATAAAGAATTTTGGATTTGATTTCATTTAAATAACAAACATTTTTCTCAACTACCCAAAGGTACTAAGTAGAAACCTTGTAAACTACACTGTGAAACTTAATAAATATCAGTGTATTTATATATCTTCCTTCTGTTACAATTATCAAAGGATGTAACCTAGTTGCAGTGATGCAGTTAATAAATAGCTCTAGTACGAGAACGCTGTTACGTTTTAATTAGTTTGGTCATTTGGCTGGAAAGGTAATAATTTGCGGTAGTAACTTATTGCTCTTGGTAGTTTAAACCTCAAAAATATTGTATATTATTTGCAATTTTATAAATGATTTTTCTAGGATAGTATTACCGCACTTTTAAAACGTCAAAAATGGTTAACTTTTTCCTTATAGCTGGACTGTTTTTGACGGGGCTTCACTGATAAATAGCTGATTTTATAAGTATACATAAACCAAAGTAGCCTCCAGTAGTATTTTAAGAAAAAAAAGGCATACGAAATTACGCAGGTAGCACCATAACAACAACAGTTGTATATAAATCACTAAATGGAGAAATTGATATTCACTCCGTCGTTTCTCATAAAATTGGCTTAAGGCCACATGAATTAGACATGAGATGGAAACTATTTGTTAAATTAAAACGGTTTTCTCTAAATCTCCGAAATTGTAGAGGGTTTTAAGCAAACGCCTTTTCGATTAGTAATGAATAACCATTTTCCACGTGACATATTTTGTGCCGAGCTTTGAAAATATTCGCAGAAACCTTGAATAGATTTTTTAAATTAGCGACCCGACCAAAGTTTGCTTTTTTGGTAGAGCGTCGTTGTTCTATTGATTCTTTGATATTGTTTACATTTTTATTCGTGTATGTTATTGATAATATTAAGTGTTTGTGAAATAAGAGCGGGCAACGCCCGAATAGGGTAGTAACGAGAGACGCCGGTCGAGGATCGGAGTTCGGTTAGATTCCGCCGATGGACGCGACTAGTAAAAGGTCGGTCGAAGGAAATGCACACGTGTGCTAACCTATTGGCTCTTAATGCGGTTTATTTCATTAATTGTGTGTATAATTGTGAGTTGATAAAATAATAAGACGATGGACAATATAACTAAGCTCTTATTCTGAAGTTCCTGTAATTATAACGCCCACTATGAATACTGCTAAGACCGTT
Organism: Elymnias hypermnestra; assembly: GCA_015832385.1. Classification (NCBI taxonomy): domain Eukaryota; kingdom Metazoa; phylum Arthropoda; class Insecta; order Lepidoptera; family Nymphalidae; genus Elymnias; species Elymnias hypermnestra. The sequence goes on along the minus strand of JACTOM010000027.1, from coordinate 838,610 downwards.
ATGAGGCTTCCACTGACGCTCTCTCTCTCCGTTATATATATATATATAAAAGAGATGTCCAGGTATCTATGGACTTATCACATGTCTCTGGACCCATAAGGCCTAGAGACTTAAAATTTGGTAAAAATATTCCCTTTTCCGAGTAAAGGTCAGCTAAGAACGGATTTTACGAAATTCCACCCACAAGGAGGGTTGCGTGGGTGTTAACTATAGGCTCATCACGATATCTCTGAAACCATAAGGCCTAGAGACTTGAAATTTAGTAGGAATATTCATTTTGCCGAGTAGAGGTCAGCTAAGAACGGATTTCACGAAATTCCACCCATAAGGGAGGTGTGTAGGTGGTTACACAGCAAATAGCTCATTGAAGTATTTATACGTATTCTTATTTGTAAGACGATTTGCCTAAATTAATGAAAATGCAACCAAAAAAACATTGCACGCAGACGAAGTCGCGGCTTCAGCTAGTAAAGGATAAGGGGAGTGAACTTATTGGGCAAGTTAACCACTAGACCAATGAGGCACTTCGAGATATTGGAGTATATGCCACGTGAATGTACAATAAAATAAACCTTCCAAATCTAACGTTTGAACTACCATACAAATGCAAAACGTTTAAATCGATTTATAAGCAACTGTCATTGTTTGAATGGCTGAATATCTGAACTATTATATGCTCAATAAAGCCACGACTTTAAAGGCGAAGTTTGGTCAGTGCTAATGTTTTTTATATAGCGCTGTTTTCTTATAATATAGACGGAACTCGTCTCCGCCCCGACTAGCAAAGCAGTTATAAAAATATTGTAGAAATACACCGGAAAAGACATCAAAATGAAACGTAATAGGAATAAAATATTATTTATTAAAGTAGGCTCAAAAAGCAATTTTGAATCGTCAGTAGTCTGTCCGTTGGCAACAAATCTACCACCGGTTCAGAAAGTTGAATCCGCTGAGAAGAAACCGGCAAGTAACTCAACGGTTACTCTTTTAGAGATAGTTGTTTATGTTACAATGAGTAATATTTTGCTTCTGTGTGCAACTGGAGTTAAATCAAAACATTTTTATCACTCAAATAATCTTCAACATTATAATAACCCTTTAGTAAAGTATGTTTTTTTGAGGCAAATTTAAAAGTGATTGCAGTCTCTTATTAAAAATGCGTATACTTAACTATTATGTGATTACAAGTTTGGTTTAATAATCTAATATTGAAATTGCGTCTTTCATTTTTTTAAACAAAAACGTAGAGGATAAATGACAATCACTCTCAAATCCACTGGTTTGGTTCATTTTAAATAGTGAGGTAAGATCACTCAGGGCTCATCAAGAAATCTTTAAACTATTAACCTGATGCGGCGTACATATTCCTTTCTCGATGTAGACATTTACTAAGAACGGGTTTCCCCATATTCACACGTAGTGGATTGTAGTGCATTTTACAGCCTCACTGGCGCAGTTGTGTGTAAACTCGCATTATTAGCAGAGCTCCTGGGTTCGATCTCTGGTAGGGCGAATTTAGAAAATCGCATTTTCTAATTTGTCTGAGTTTGGACTGCTGGAGGGCTTCGACCGTGTTAGTCGCCGCGTTAGTCATCACCCTACCAGCAAAGACGTATCGCCAACTTGTGCAAGTTCTGTTCCGGTACAATACTAGAAAACATAAAAGGTAAATCGCCTCTCAACAGTTTAGCGCGTTTCCATCGTAGATAGTATCATCTCTTACCAGGTGTGATCACAGACATACGCTAACCCGTCAGCAACTTTTTTCCTTTATAGTGAATTTTCTTTATAAGTCACTCGGATCAGGTAGTACTTTATATTAATAGAGAAGTATGGAAATGACCTAGACAGTAATGTATAAAATTATTTCGGAAACTTTAAATTTTAATGTGATGGAAATTTAATTGATATATTAGTTAATCGTTATAACAATAGATTTTGTATATACCAAATATAAAGTAAAAATGTAATTAAGCGTATTTCAAAATACCAATGTTCTTTAAATCACATGAAAACACATTGAAAGCTCTTGGCATATTTTTTTACGTGATAAAAGCTATGGTAAATAAATAAACCCTCATATTATGCTACTGTAATTCCCAAACTAAAAATAGTTGAAATGTATTTAGAATCTTGTTTATCCTAAAACTAAACGATACTGTATTTTGTTTCATTTCTTGTAACAAAACTGTGTCTCGCTGTTGTTATGTTACGTTGGTTTAAACATGTTTATCGATGGTCTCGACGTATAACCAACATGCATTTTAGACATCTTGACGTTTTTCCGATTTTACTGATTATATCCCAACATTTTTCAAAAGAACAACAAATATTTTATTAAATCACATTGTTATCGGAGGGAAACTTCTTTAGGCGCATGAGGGTAAAATATTTACGGATGAAACGCGGGATTAGCGTCACGAAGATTTGCAGCGTTTTATAATGCTAATTCTCTTGAAGGTTAGGAAGTTTTCATATTTACAAACATCATGTGGCATTTTAATTTTCCATTCGTCATTTAATATACTATATATTTTTCATAAAATATAAAATAAAAATATTTCATAAATTCTCTTTTCTAAATTTTAAATTCTAAAACAAAATCTAATTAATAATATCAAATATTGAAGAAAAACACGTGGCATTTTTATTAAAAATTCGTCATTTGAAAATTATTATTATTGATTTTCGACACTTTCAATATTTTAATGACAATTAAATTTTTAACATATCTTCCTTCTTGCCCTTCCTCTAAGTCTCGGAAATTTAAAGTTTTAGATTTGTATAAATATAATTAAAATTTTTAGGTTTACCAAAGAAGATTCACTTCTGACATGGTTATATTGTACGCACGCAATTTTAATTTCTTTAATAATACGTGATGCTTGAGAAACATATCATCAGTACAAAAGGTAATAAATACTAATAAAAAGTAATAAATGAACGAATATATGAAATATAATTCAATATAATATTATCAGTGGTGGTAATCATGTTCTATCCGGTATTCATGTCCATCCTGTCTTATCTTTTGCCCACTAATACATATTACTTGATCTGCGCAACTTTGTACGTTAAATCCGATATATACAAAGAATTTCATAAAACTCGATAACAAACACTATAACAAGATTTTTATATATTTAACTATATGTTGCCCATGGTTTTACTCTTGTAATACCGGAAGTCCCTTTTCTTTTTAAAATAAACGTAGCATTACTTACTTCTCATAACATCCGCTATCTACCAGTGAAAATCCCATCAAAATTGGTCCCTTCGATTTAGAAATAGCGGGTACAAATATATAGACAGACAATAACTTTTGACTTGACATAACTACCGTATCTATTTTCACATTCACATGAAGTTAGTGAAACCTTAATTTCCAACCACAAATAGACGCTAATGTGTTATTTATTTGTATATTTCTCTAAGGGATAAATTCAAAGAAACATCAATTCTCACAGTACCGTCGCAATATATATTGAATAATATCTTATATATCCGTTAAATAACCACTTATGTAGCAAAAAAAGTGAAATACACAATTTAAATACGAAAAATAAAATACTTAACATTGAAGGTTTATTAATGCCGGGTTGACAATGCGCATTTTTAATAAGATTCCGCAATCAGTTTTGGAATTGCCTCCCCATAGTTTTAAGATATATATCAAAAACATACTTTTACTAAAGGCATATTGAAGATTATTTAAGAGATAAAACTGACTTGACTTCAGTTGCACACAGAAGCAAAATATTACTCATTGTAACATACACAACTATCTCTAAAAGAGTAATGGCTGAGTTTCTTGCCGGTTTCTTCTCAGCGGATACAACTTTCCGAACGGGTAGTAGATTTGTTTCCAATGGACTACTGACGATTCAAAAGTGCTTTGTGACCCTATTTGAGCAAAAAATATTTTCATTATGATTTTCTAGAAACGGTGGTGTAAAATATAAGTCTAGTAAGAAAAGACATCTCTAGAATATGAAATCTTTGCGGTCCCAGTCACGGCACAATGAAAACTGCGAAAAAGTTGAAAACTTCGAGAATGTAAGTAACTTTAAGAAGTAATATAAAAACTTCTACAACGTAAATTTAATTTCTGGCAGAGATTTAATATAAAGTACAGAATTTCGGGATAAAATTAAAATACACAAAGTTTTTGTATGGTGATTAATAATTTTAATGTTTTTCAAGCTGATGTAATTTATATTTGCAAAATTATTTAAAATGACACCCTCACTTATATCGTGTTTGAATCGTACTTTATCTTATAATAATAAAAATAAAATCTTTCTTGGTAAACAACTTATATGACATATTTATGGATCAATAAAATTTATACAATAAGATTAGTTGGTCACTGATGCCTAAACTAGGTTACCCTGTACTAGTTTAGGCATCAGTGACCAACTGAATTTAAACTCAAGTCGAAATCTCTGCTATATGATTTAAACGTTTTGTTTCATTTTCACTATACCCCTCTTCAGCAGCGATATATTTTACAACATTAGTTAATTTATTAGCCCATCTTTAGTTAGTAGACAGTCGTACTCTTATTTGAGCTGATTGACGAGAGAACCAGAATTCCATGGAGATTGAATTAAAGGGATATTTATATATTAGAATGGCTGTTGTGATTTGTGAGAACAATATTACGTGAAATCCTACTTCCTACAATTCCTATTAGTGCCATCTACTTCTTAAACTTCTTAAACTCATTACATAGAAAGAAGCCTTTAAAAGCTTTTACCTGAGCTTTCAGAAAAATATCGATATACATCATCATTTCCGTATACTTCATTGTTTAAGGTCGAGAATGCTCTGAAAGCCTTGGTGGCTGCACGTACTAGCTTCCACTTCTCTCTATCCTCAGTTTTTTTTTGTGGCTATTGGAAGTGCGAGTCCCGTTATACTCTTTATTTGGTGAGAACAACAGGTTAGTGAGCCACCCCTTCGTCTTTTTTCTTTGACCCTTAGTAACACAACGAGTTTCTTCAGGTTATCTGGCTGCCTTCGGATAATATGACCACAATAGACGAGTACTCATTGGTAGCAGGTGTAAAACTTTTAAAAATATATTTAATAAAAAAGCACTTTGTGACCGATTAATTGTAAATTTGAAGAAAAGATATCTTTTATAGTTAGAGAAGGAATTTAAATCTAGTGATTAAAGTCTCTTTAAATGTACATAATGATAATTTTTCATTATAAATTTAAATAATCGGTTGTTATACAGATTACGTAATACATAACAAGCTCCATTAAAGCAAAATCGCGTGCAGGTTATCGGTTAGGACAACTGGCAGCCGCCTAGCTGCTAAAAAGTGCATTTTATGCTATGTGTTTTTTACTAATGCACTTTAGATAGCAATAAATATACTTAATTTACATTTTTGTACCAACGCCAGATTCCTGGAAATCACTGCTAATTAGTTTCACGTTTCCATTTTTCAATTTCTACCGTTAGTTCACATTTACTCTCTCTATACGCGAGTATATACTTTATATTGCTGTAGTTAAAAAATGTTTAGAAACATTTTCAAGTGTATTGAATGGTCCTACACTGATAGAAATATTTATAATACTTGAAAACTATTTTGTTTAGAAATGTTTACTAACATTACTTAACATATAAACATTGTCTAACATTGTGATCAAATGTTTCTTAGAAATTGTTTACTATTTATAAATATATTTAAACAGCAGCGTGGAAGCACCATATTGATGCCTCTACATATAAGTTGTCAACATTTTTAGATATTTTGGCGTTATTATAATTTTAACAATTATATCACCCCATTTAAAAATCTAGAATATATATTTCTTTTAAATTGTGATGATTTGACAAGAAAATGTTTATACAAAAATTATATTAGAAACACTATTACAAGATTAAGATTTCATAATTGACTCTCTACGTAGGCATGTAGCATGTCGTTATTTTAATAGAATTTTTAATCATTAATACCATATATTTTTTATTTCTAGTGGATGGCATTTAATGATAATGTACATTTTTCTTATTTATTGCCTGCCAACCCGCAGTGAAGTAGCCCTCTCTTTTATCAGAGAGGAGACCTGTGCCCAGCTGTGGGACGTTAATAGGATGCTACTTGCTTATTTATTATTTAGATTTAAGTAAGTAGTAATCGTATTTGCAAAAATAATAGTGTGCCACCCATATGGAAAGTTCATGTAAATGGTTTAAAGGTTTCCTTTTATGTAATGAGATTAAGAAGTTCGTAGTTTATGGCGTAGGAAGTGTCATATTTTATAGTGAATTTTTTTATGACACTGTAGGGAATAATTTCCGTTACGCATTACACGTTACGTAAGTAAATATGTATAAATGTATGTTGGTTCTTACTCAGGCACACTTGCCTTGGAAAAAAATTACGATAAATTACTTATGTAAAAAAAGGAAGTAGCAGCCTATTAAAGTCCCACCGCTGGGCACATGCTTATTGGGGAGAGGGTTCTATGCATCATCATAGACCCGACACGGTGGTCTACTTTGAGTGTGCAAGCATAGTACACAAGTGCACTTTCTATTCCATCCGATAAGATGGAAATCCCATACGACCGAATAGATATCAGGCCCAGTACCGAGGGCTTAACGTGCTCTCCGAGGTATGGAGGTGGAGCAGACGGCTAATTTCCTATTTTCAAGCAAATACTGACAATACAGCAAACTCACTAACAATTTTTGAATTCGCCCGACTCGAACTCCGGACCTCGTGTCTGTATCAGAACAAACTAACCAACAGACCAATGAGGCAGGTAGTATACTTATGCATAAGATAAATTTAATATAGAATACCGAACATTTTCAATATACGCCGCATATATGGAATGCAATGGCGTGGGAATCTGCTTAGAAATAATTAAACGCAACCTAGTTCTTATTGAACGGGTTGCGGTGGTCTGATTAGGTCTATAACAATAAGAAGTCTAGAACAATAAGTTTTGTAGTATTTTTTGTATATATAACTTTTTAATATTTATATTTAACTTTTATTAGTGTATTAGATTTGTATTGGACTGCCTCATTGATATAGTGGTCAGGTTGTTCGGCTGCGATCCGACCTCATCTGGAACAATGGCACAAATTCAGAGAGCACAATCACTCTCCTATAGATTGGTGCAGGTTCTGACCGGGCATGGATGCTTCGAAAAGTTCCTGCGTCGAATTGGCTGGGAGGAGTCACCCGCTTGCCAACAGTGTGGTGCAGCAGTTGACTCAACGCATCACACTGTGGCAGATTGTACAGCCTGGGGACCTCAACATCACCTCCTGGTAGCGCTAATGATCTTTCGTTGGGGAGCATTATAGGTGCGATGCTCTCCAATGATAGGATGTGGGTCGGAGTATCCTACTTCGACCCTAGTCTCGCTTAAGGAAACCCGAAGCCGAGCGTAGAGGGAGAATGCAGCGGATGCTTCCGCTCACCGCCGAAGGAGGCAGGGTACTAGGCGGCGCGTGTTTGCGCGCCTCCTTTCACCTCTTTGAATCCTCAGTTGGACTCATCTGAGGTACCAGGGACGAATGCGAAAGTTGAACACCTGGTGTCTCACTTACAGATGAAGAGGGTTCCGCTGCGTTTTAAGGGGTAATGCGAGGTCTCCTCCCTCGCCGAGTCCCACACTCCTAACCTTTAGGTCGGGGTTCGTGGCTAAATGCATTTCCCAGCGAAAAAAAAAGCTTGTTCGGCTGCGGACATGAGGTCCTGGGAACTTTTAACTTTGTCTATGTAATAAATTCAAAATCAGACTTAAAGAGACTTAAAAGACTTTCATCCATTTCTATATATTCTTAGTACATATTTATACACTAATGTATCTATGTATTTATATTAATGTATTATTTATATATGTAAATTTATGTTTAAGTATATGTAATTATATAAAGCATTATTATGTAGTTCGTAGATATCGCACCTGTACCACTTGTCTATTAAGTGCTCCCACTTTTAGGGTTCCTGGAAGAGATCTTTTTTAAGTAATGTGTCCTTTGTGTACTTTAGTTAGTTTAGTTTAGTTTTAATTTTTATATCTAAGTTAGTTTAAGAGGTGCATAAATAAATATAATGTAAAAGTTATATACAAAATTATTAAAAGTGATGTACACAGAAATAGTGATAAAGATGTGATTGAATACTTAATCAATTGAGATACTTTTAGTTGAATTTCTGTAATCGAAAAACATTATCTACCATTGGTATCGGGTCGTTAAAACGAAAAGCGAATGTTTCTCCAAGCGCAGATAAAAGTCACGTCGAACTTGTTGTGTTGTTAATCTCTTTTAATCTAGTAAATCCAATTACTAGTTTAAATTAAAGGTAAAATCTGTAGCTTTTATAAGTTACATCCTTGGTGTTTTCGATTCCTACTATTTGCTCACACTTTCCTATTTCGTAATCCAATTTTTCAATTGTTAATTAAATTATTTTTTACTCATTAACTGAAATTCAAATATTTTTCAAACATTATCTTACTTATCTTTAATTAAAATTTATTTTGCTTCAAATTATACAGCGCTATAGAAAGTTGACTTAAAATGTTTAAAGGTCTCTATGTTTGTTTTTTTTTTGTCGCTGGGAAATGCATTTACGCACCCCGCCTGTGAGACAGACGGGAGGGTCTCGCCAGTAGTATCAGAATACCCACTAAAACCCAGCGGAGCCCTCGTTATTTGAGAATGGAAGGACCAGAGGTTCGTTGTGGCATTCCACTCTGCCCCTCCGAATGAAGCCGGCTCAAAAGTTCACTACAGGGGGAGGAGTTGGATGAACCTCCGTTTCCTGTTTCCTATTCCTCTCCGTCCGGAGTACTGTGCTTTAGTTGCATTCGCGCTCTCTCTTTGCCGTGCCCCCTTTAGCGAAATGATAGTTTTGCAGAAGGTGGCAACATCATTCCAGGCCCGCTCGTTGATAAGCATTGCACCTATAATACTTGTCAGTGAAAGGTCTGCACCGATCTGCGACGTCAGAAGATGACGCTGAGGTCCCCAAGCAGGAGATTCGGCCACCGTGTGGTGCGCTGTGTCCACAGGAGCACCACACTCGTGGCAAGTGGCCGTCGACTCACAGCCAACGATTTGGTGCAGGTATTTTCCAATGCAACCGTGACCGATTAGCACCTGCACCAAACGGTAGGAAAGCATTCTTTGTCGTCTACCCAGCCATTGCTCCAAGTGAGGGCGGAGTGCCGCTATTATGGCCCCACCAGTCTCTATGTATGTAATAATTTTAAAAAAATCGAGTTAGCTAATAGCTATAATAGTATTTACTTTGAATTGTCATTATTTATTTTTGTATTACCTGTTATATTGACTGAAAAGGAGGTTATAAATAGCAATTCTACAGATTCTATTTATAAACGGTCAACTTGCATTTTAGACATTTTTTAGTTTTTGCCGTTCTAATGATTATATCACCTTACCTATCAATATAGGTAGTCGTTTTTTATTTATCTATTAAACTAAATAAGCTTAAAAACCTATCATTAGTACGAAAGGTACAATAATATATAATTTATCTTTAAAACACTGTCTTATCTTTGAAACCCCAATTAGAATTAAATACTTGAATCTTTATACGTAAGGGCCGTCAAATTATTCATTCTAGTAGGTATAGTATAAAATTAACAGTAAAACAGGAAGCTTTTCATGTTATTTGCATAATCCTTCATGAAAATTACATGAGATGAAACGACCACTGCTATTTCCTGTTGCCTGCAATTTCTCGCTGTTAATATGACGCACATCTGTGGTATATGCATACCAAAAGTTTAATTATACATTCATACTTATATGACACGCTATCTATGTTCATATAGACGAAGATGTATATTATATTTTGGATATATATATTATTACAAAATGCGTATGACCGTCGCTATTCTACTACATTATATAACATTATTTTGTTTAGATTGACATTTATAACTTCGTTATATCTTTTGAATATATTGCCGGAGTGCAGTAGTTTGTGGAACTCTGGCTCCAACTATCTATCGGCGTGGGACAAAGTCATGTGTCGTGAGCCGGCGGCGGACTTGGCAGTTCTCGGGTGACGGTCTGCCAGAGCGGTGGACTATTGAAACTGTCGCGTTCTTAGCTATGATTGTTAATATTTTTGTGTTAATTGTTATCGGGAACACTAAGCGATTGAACATTATAATCTGAGTAAATTAATAAAGTGTTTCATTGCACCAACATTATCCACTAAAGTATGGGGATGGAATCAAGGATGCCACTAATGACGATGTCGGCGGAGAACCCTACGCCCCTATATTAGTAAAAGCTAAAAGTAGTAGCATAACAGTAGTTGGACATATGGTATCGCGGACTTTTTTGTAGATATTAATACATTCTATAATATTGTACAACATTTTTTGTTCTAATGTCTATAGTTTCCGCAACGCGATGACTGATTTTTCGGTTCACACCTTGGATTACATTAACGCATTTTTATTAGGGATCCATATTTCTTTTGATAAACTAATGTTACCTATGTCACTCAGTGAAAATGCAGCCTTCCAAAGGTAAAAAGATTTTTGAAATGGGTACAGTAGTTTTTGTGTAAAAACGTTATAAACATACATATGTACATACATACATACATACAAAAACCCACCACGTTTCCTCTTTATAATATTAGTTTAGGTAAAACAAATAACATTAATGCATTTTTGTTTTAGATTAGAATTAATTGTGCTAACTTAACTTTGAAAAGATTTTTTTACCCTGTAAATATAAAATCAATCAATAGCAGGTAGTATTGCTACGAGGTCGGAGGATAAAGCATGCAGATCACGTCCGCCGCATATTTTCTTTATATATCTATCATGAATATTTTATAAGACTACTTGAATATATTGATTTCACTCACTCACTGGCGTGAAAATTGTTTTCTCAGGCTATTAGAGCATTATAACACGAGGTAATACAACTTATTGATAAATGCTATTATATTTTATTATTGATTTTACTATGTCCGTACTTTTAATACTTCTAATATATTTAGGACGTAGGGCAGGTTTCGTTTTTATTCAAAACATGTTTATATTGCGATTTTTTGAACTGAATGAACGTTAAGTATACATTCTGAGCATCAAAAAGATGTCGCCATACTTTGAGTCTCACCCTAGAAACACGAGGGTGCGTGGGTGAGCTAGTATATTTATAAATTCAATAACTATTTACCATTTGTAAATTAAAAGAACATTTAAATTTCCTACAAATAAGTTTATTAAAAGTTAAAGAAAACATATTCAGTTTTCGTGTAAAATTATAGGTAAATGTGTGTATGTTTCATCATTATAACCTAAAATAATATAAAACAAATATTTTAAAAATTGTGGCGTTGGTGTAAATATCGTATAAATTTTCATATGTTGTTGTTATGTTTTTGACGTGATATCGTCTTATAAATCAATGGTTTGCGATCGAGGGATAGAGAGGCGCGATCAGCCTACGCGTCCAAGTAGAAAAAAGACTGCGGCAGCACATAACCACATATACACTTGACCTTTTTTGTCAACTGTTTATAAAGGGAAGGGAAAAGTTTTAATATTGCCATTGTTAATTACAAGAGCAATTTTTCTTATGGTGTTATTACGTGAAATTATCGTCCGTAAAACCACTTAAGAGACCACCATTTTGAATATTCTTATAAATTCTTTCATTTCAATTAGAAGTGTAAGAAACCTAATAATCTTTTTAAAGAATCTTCATTACAAATAGAATAGTCGAAACGATGACAAAAGTGAACCTATATCTTCTAAGACAAGGGGCTCTTTTATGCTCACTTAAGTTTTGTTCTACAAAAAGCGCTGCGCTCGCACGATTCATTCGTGTCGGGTTGAAGGACAAATCACACTATATAAATTTAATAACTGAGAGAAAAATCCGATGAAAGTTAATAATCAACCTTTTCTCTACATAATTATAATACTACCAATTATTGTTATAAATCAATTCCTACAAAACAAACATAACCAATGACATGATGCTGTGGTCCCACGAAATCGATTTGGAATATGTTGAAAATTATGGACTGTATGATTACACGGATCAACAGGAAATTCAACTTTAAAGTACTTCAAATACAAATATACTTCAAAGTCAAATTTTGTGTTTTATAGTTTAAAATTAATTTTTGAAGTGAAACTTCTTTAGGAGCATGAGGATAAAACTTTTACGGATGTAACGCGTGATTAGCGTCACGAAGATATGCAGCGTTTTTTATGTTAGGTCGTTTTAATATTAACAATAGCAAGTGGCATTTTAATTTGCCGTTCGTCATTTAATCATTTAATATTTATTATAAAATATAAAAAAACTATTTCATAAATTCTCTTTTCTAAATTTTAAATTCAAAACAAAACTCAATTGATAATTTTTAATATTGATAAAACCACGTGGCATTTTTATTCGTGATTTTAGATTTCAAAAAATTATTTGTATTAATTTTCGACACTTTTAATATTTTAATGACAAATAAATTCATTAGGCTCCTAACATATCTTTCTTTTTACTTCCCTCTAAATGTAAAGTTTTATTGGTGTATATAAACAAGATTTAAATATTAGTTTGCCAAAGATGTTTCACTTCTGACATCTGTACTTTGTGCGCATACACTTTTGTTTTTTATTTGAAAAGAGTTACAAGACGTGAGAAAGTTTGCTCTTGTATCTAGTAGAATGCTTAAATTACTATCATTACTATTTTTATGTCGCTGGGAAGTGCTTTTACATGCGCTGGATGGAGGATACAGCTCCATCTAGGAGTGCGGGTCTCAGTGTTCACCAAAATAACTACTAACATCCAGCAGAAGCCTCTTCCTTCCAGCGGTGGACGTTCGCTGATGCAGCTCTGGCGCCCCGGATAAATCCGATTCAGGGGTTTAAGCAAGGGAAATCGGACGAAACTGCGCCATTTGATGCCCCCAACCCGTCGGAGGGAATATTGTTACGAATATATATAAAATTCAAATATAGGTTTATTTTTTATGGTTAGTTAGATGCGTTGATTTGTTTTCCTTTTTCTGCCGATGTAGCTTATGCTTACATTTTAGAAACACGAAAAAGAAAATTGGTGTATTTATTTTAAGAAGCAAAGTAGTTAAATGAGTTCTAGTTGATAATCCTTTATAAGTAAATACCACGTTTTAATAGTGCATAACTAACCGAAATATCATAAACACTCAAATAATTACAGAACAAATAAAAAAATTGTAGTAATGTTATTCATCCAAAACAGTGGAATGTATATTTATAGTATATACAAGAGTACTCCGGAAGGAGCATGTTATCAAAAGATAGATGAGCTTTATGCATTGAATTTTGAGCAGTTTTTTGTTTTTCATATTATAAAGTGGAAATAATATATACTATGCAGTCATGAACACTATAAAAAAGGAGATATTTTGGAAATTCACCATCACACATACTCAGGCAAGTAAAGTTTTTCTTTAAAAAAGAGCAGTGTTGTGAAAATTCAAGAAACTCCTATCATTTCAAATACTCAAGAGTTTTCAAGTTCCCATTCAATGGGCATTGTTTTACAAAATCGCTGCAGTTTTGCGCATGAAGTATCAAATTCAAGGTTAAACTCGACGTAAGCGCTGGAACTGAAGCTTTCTAAAAGCGCATTTTCACATAAAATCGATATTTTAAAAATAGTTCGGTATAAAACTACCAAACCAGAAAGCCATATTTCACGAAACTCATTCGCAAAAATTATTTATATACTTGAAACAAAAACTTTCGAGTTTGATCCTAGAGTGTTTGTCTTTAACATATATGTTGTTTTCGTAAACTTCGAGGGCATGATATAAAATAATTCTACGAAAACTTGTAGTGCCATTTGTTGCAATTTCACGTCAAAGCTTTAAGTTGTGTTGTATTGAGTTTAAGAAATTCGTAATAATTTGGTGTTGGATTTGTGTTTATTCTTTTTTTTGTTACTTAAACGTAAGTAGTAGCCCATTAACGCTCCACTGCTGAGTACAGGCCTCGTCATTTATAGGAGAGAGGGATTTAGAGCATAAACCCATCACGCTGCTCCACTGCGTGTTGGCACACATCCCCTGAATCACTCCAAAGATATGCAGGTTTCTACACAATGTTTTCCTTGATAGCTAAGCACAATGATGGAATAAAATAAAAATCAAGCAGATATATGTCATTTTTGTTACAAGAAAGTTAAATGCGTCAGGCCTGGGATTCGAATTCGGGACTTCTCTAAACGAGAATCCACACATCTCACCAATAGGCCATTGTAAGGTCCTTTTGTTGTATAGAGTTGTCTATCTTCCATGTATTTCAATTCATCCTACATGTTATAAATTGTTACTCGTATCGCATCACAACACGCCATTATTAGCGTCCGACCCGTTCCCCCCGCGCCTAATCTAATCATAGACTAACTACAAAGTTTACATATACATAAGCTGTTATGTATCATGGCCTTTTGTTACTTATATAACAAATAATAGGATTGTAGGAAACAGTTCGCGCTAGATGGACGTAAGAATCAATTTTAATTTTTTAATATTACTTGTTTTTTATATGTATAATGAAACCCTAAATTAGTGGACAAGTATTGTGTGCTTTGATTAATGCCATCTGCTGCACATGGTAATATAATAGGTATAACATGCATTTGTATATATCATCAAATTATTTAATCATCTAAATTGTTAAATATAAATGTAGAAATGTCTCCGTATTTTTCCTCTTTTCCTTGCAATCATGTACAAAAACTTTGTAGAGCGAAAGATAAAATTAATGAAATTGTACATTTTCCTCGTTGTTATCATCATTCAGATGTCAAGTTTGTATTGCATTGTAGCGCATTCTTTTCCTTGAAACGACAGTCTCCTTATTATTTTACGATGGGAAGAGTAGTTGTCTATCTTTGTATCATTTAGCATTGTATTTATCTATTGAAAAGTTATATAAGTTTCTCATTTATAATTTTAAGAAATCCTTTTATATTTCAAATTTAAATTCATATTAAGGTACAAAGTTATTTATTAAAGTTATCTGTAAAAATATTTCCGAATCATATAGGTAACACATTTTCTATGTTCACAATGCTTGCAACCAGTCTAGGTGTAAACTAATACTAATATTATAAAAATGAAGTGTGTTTGTTTGAAGGCGCTTATTCAACAACGGGTTCTGATTTTTATAATTTATATTGATGGTTCTAAATGTGATTTAGGTATAGCTGCTGAATTTTATGATCCTATTCGCCGGGACTCTGAACTTTTTAGAATAAATAATTGTCATATGTCAATTTTAATTGCAATAAATACCGGAAAAAAGTGTGGATGAACTGTGTGAAAGAGGATGTGCGTGTAAGGGGTGTGAATGTAGAAATGACAACGGATAGAGTGAAGTGGGATAAGGGCAAGAAAATCATGTGATACTGGAAATAATGTATCAGTACCAATGTAAAGGATTTGTTTTAAAATTCCAATGGATCCCATCCTATATTGGTTTGAGGGGTAAGGAACAAGCAGATAAGTTAGCGAATTTGGCTAATAAGAATAGTGTGTTTTTGAATAACAAACCGCATTATACGGACATTTTGTCTAAATTTAAAATTTCAAAAGATTGGAGGGAATATTTTAATGAGAGGGCGTTTTCTAAAGGAATATGGTACAAAACAATGCATTCTGAGCCTCCCCGTATACCATGGTTTGTACATTCAAAAATTAATAGAAATAAATTAGTAACAGCATTTGGGTATAGGCCTAAATGCTGTTTTCACACACACACACACACATAACACAAGCATACACTCACACACTCGTACACATACATACATACATACACACACAAACACACCTACAACAGCAATGCATACTCATGTACACTTACATTAGTTATTAGTTAGGTTAAGTCTATGCATGTTTACTTTTACTTCTCTGTAGACCATAAGGAAATAAAATAAATAAAGGGCTTTATTATTATTATTAGTA
Organism: Elymnias hypermnestra; assembly: GCA_015832385.1. Classification (NCBI taxonomy): domain Eukaryota; kingdom Metazoa; phylum Arthropoda; class Insecta; order Lepidoptera; family Nymphalidae; genus Elymnias; species Elymnias hypermnestra. The sequence goes on along the minus strand of JACTOM010000027.1, from coordinate 822,606 downwards.
ACAGAATTTAGAGAAGGATCTGGACACATGCTTTTGGGTAAGTTCAAGTATCTTATGAGGAAGATTTTTCCCCTAATTGCGCAGTTTGTGGAGTAACTGAAGATATTGAACACTTTCTAATGGCATGTGTTCGGAATCGAACTTTGAGAGAAACAATCACGCATGAATTAATATTTGTTTTAGAAATAGAGGTTTTTTTTATATTTCAAAAGTTGTCACTTTAATTATTGACAAAAAAACACGTGGCATTTTTATCTACAATTCGTCATTTGAGATTTTAATAAATTATTTACACACTTTTAATATTTTAATGACATATTCATTAAATTCCCAACATATCTTCCATTTTCTCTCCCTCTAAGTCTTCGAATTCTAGTTTTAGATTTGTGTAAATATAAACAAGACAACAATTAGTTTGCCAAAGAAGTTTCACATCTGACATATATACTTTGTTTGCACAAACTTTTGATTCTTTTCCTTTTGAGAACTTTCTTGGCGTAAAAGATTCAAATTACAGAATCATCGTGTATGAAAGATTGTTTCCTCTTAAAAAATTCCACAACACAAATATTCAGGTATCTGATTGACATTTACTGATTTTCAATGTCAACCTATTTATTACCATCAAATCTCTAACAATTTCTTATGTGATATAGACAAAGTTGCGAGGGCTAGTAAGTAAAAAAAGAAGTTTGTACTAAGATTAAACATGTATTTATAAGTACAGTATAAAAAATGTCAAATCAAAGACATAATTGATGATTAATTAAAGTATATGATAGAAATACCTGGATAATTCCAGTAGCTATAAAAATAAACATATGCAACATATTGTGTCCAATTAATTCTTAACTTATTAATATTGAATAACAGAATTTTGACAATACAATTTTATAATGTCAAAATATTGATAATTATGCCTGTTTTTTATTACAAGAGGTAAGAATAACAATATAAATTGTTTGTCACACAGCACTTACAATAATATTCATACTCATTTCACCTTGTAAAATGTAAAAAAAATGTTCCAATACATTTAATAATTTGTTTATATAACTAATATGTTTAATAAAGCTTATGTAAAACTAATAAAACAAAATAAAAAAATACTACAGTAATGAAAGCAAACATGTAATATATGTATATAAGATATACATAGCAATATAATTGTATATTCTATTTGTTGTAGTATGACTTTCATCATTCTATTATATAGTTTATAAAATTTAAAGCTAATAAAAAAAATACTTATGGTAAGTAAATAATTGATATTTAAATTAAAATTACACCTCTAAAGGGAGGAAAAATAGAACTTGAAAAAGTTTAAATATTCTCAAAATAATGTTGATATTGATGTCAATTTTAAATTTATATTCGATTTTCTCTTAAGGAAATTTTCTGTATTTACTCAAAAGTGAGAAATTGATAGTAGTCAAAGTAGTCAGTACTGGCAAACCAGGTGCCTTGTAGAGCATCTTGTCTTATTCCTTTACCTTTCTCTGGTCTGGTCACTGTCCCTTTGGACTATGAGAATGAAACAATAGCATGTACTTTAGCCTGTGCATATATTACTCAGTAATATATCCTGATCAAATAGGTTATCTCTGCATGAAATTCGCCACCTTGGCTGAGATTCAGTTAGGAGAGCATATTCTTTAACATTGACTTATATCTCCTAGTAACTCCTGCCTGGTATACTTCACCATTGCTGAGATTCACTTAAGAGAGGATTATAAGAATCTATATATGAAAAGAGAAAATTAAAATTAAGCCATTCAGGATGTCACTATGACAACTTATAGCTTAATTTCTTTTAAAGGTTTCTGTATACTATCAGCATATGGTAAAAAATCATTTTTTGTGGCCACAACACATTCCAAAAGCATGATACAGTCTGCTTCAGCTCTATGGGATTCCAATACCTTTTTATTTAATAGCCTTTCATATAAACTGCATAATTTAAAACACATTTTTGCAGGCTTTTCATCCTTTGATAGGCTGCTTCTATCTTTTTTAACATTTTTGCTTTTCGGAGTACTTGCTAATCCTGAAAATTTACTGACCAACTCATCAATCTCATCAACTTCTTCTATACTCAGATCCAACCATTCTTTCTCCTCAGTACTACTATCAATTAGAGATAAATTATTAGGTCTGTTATTTTTAGAGCAGTCTTTTGGTTCTTTTAATATATTTCTAAACACATTCAAGGAATCCACACATACTAAGTCAACAGGCAAATTTTCATTTGCATTTATATATTCTGCTTGTAATATTTTAAAGTCATACCTGTTACCATTATGAGCTATTAAACACACTGGTTTTGGTTTATCGAGAAACGAATTTATGCATTTTATGATATTTTTAAAAGTTGGTTGGTTTTTTAAAATGTCATTTGTCAGTCCAGTTATTTTAGCAGCTGCTGGTTGTATATTTTTTTGTGGGTTACATAGAAGCGTTAATTTGTTCATTGGTGGCAACTTCTTCTTGTCTGCTTGCTGTATGTCACTTCGCAAGACTGATATGAGAGTTATTTCAGTCACTTTGGCTTGATTTGCTGGTATTCCTGTAGTTTCCAAATCAAAAAACACAAATGTTTTTATGGTCATTGTAATTAAATAATTTGATTTAAAGTTGCAATAATTTCTCACTTTAATAATTGTAAATAATAGCAATATAATATTATACACCCGTTGCCTACGACACTTATTCAGCTTATATTATCTAGATGGGTTGTTGTCATGTACCACAGCTTATGTTATCATGTACCAACTACTGAACTAATCATATATAAATGACGTAATTCCAATAAGTCATGATTATATAAATAGATGTTGTTTAGGTAATATTATTTTCATGTGATCTGAGTGTGTAGTGAATCACTTTATTCCACCGCTCATACATATTACAAAAGAGCCAAAAACTTGTTAAAAGTTTGTATGCTAGCTTTGAATGCTTTACACGAATATAATATATTTAACTATATATAAATTAACTTTAACGTTTCATTTTCACAGCTCCAACCTCCCAAACCTGAAATAGTTGGCAATTGAGTATTGACATTTGACAGATTTTTTTAAATTTATTAATTGTTTAACAGGAAGAGGCAAAAGTTTAGGGCCATCCAACTTTATCTTCATTAACAGATGATAAAATAACATTAAATGTTTCAAATTTTATAAAATGAGTTTTGGGTTGTGATTTAAGTAGTAGGTCCTTACCCACATTTAAATAATACTTTCATTCGGTTTTTCTTTAGTCTCATTTCACCATTACTATTTTCTTTCAAAGATTTTAATTTTTTCCATCACAGTGCTCAATGTAACCAATAACAATTTGAGTTCAAAAATACGTTAATTAATATTATATACCCATAAAGGAAATATAGTTAGCGTTTTAATAAATATAGTGACTGCAAGTGTACCTATAGATACATATATCGTGTATTTATAGATACCTATAGTCAAATATAGTGCAAAATACATTACCAATAACTAATCACCGTTGCGGGCCGTGGTAAATGCTGATTATACCCTGTATTATTATTTTTTAATCCTTATGAATCTATCTATAAAATTAATACTTATTAAAATAATTATATTTATGCTGGCACAATTCACATCACTAAGAGAGATCCTGGGTTCGATCACTAGCCAGGCAAATTTAGAAAATTGCATTTTTTAATTTATCTGATACTGGACCGGTAGGAGGCTGTAGCTAATTACCAGCAATGGCAGCAATGAAACCTTAATTTAGCTTTTTATAACGCCGATTAACTCTTTTTCTTCTACGCTAAAGAACAAATAAAAAGATAGCTTTATTTTGCCGCTTGTAGGTTATAATCTAAATGGTACAAGGGTATCTACAAGTATTGAATTATTAATAGAAATGTAGTGATCGATCGTTAATGCTTAGAACGCGTTTACATCAAGACCTTTAAGAACTGGCGGATTTCTTTAGTAAAATGTTTTTGGTCTTGATTCGATTCAACTGCGATTGCTTAAACTTGGGCCATGCCGACCAATCTCACCGAACAACTTACACGTTAACTGTATAACGCAAAACAGAAAAAAAGATACGCTCAGTATATGCCGACATCGAAAATATAGCATTAGATGAGAAGTTTCGATATAATATAAACGCGGTTCAATCAGTTATAACGCATGCATCGTTTCACACTATAAGTAACTCGAACTTTAATAACACATAGAAGGACATTCTGTTTCTGACGTTAAACTTCATAATAGGAAATCCATAAAAAAATTTAAAAGTCATTTGATATAATTTTTTCATTTTGAGGATCTGGGATAAAGTTAGGGATTAATCATTATGTAAATGGTTATATGTAATTGAAAGATATAAATTTAAATGTAAAAAATTTAATAGATTTTTACTTAATTTAATAGATAATAATACTTTCTCATTTTATAATAGTAACTGCAGATTATAATTAATTTTGACATACCATACAAACGAGCATTGGGACGTCTATAGATTTCGAATTCCATGACTATTATAAAATCCAGTAAGGTAAGGTAAATTTCCACTTACTGTCGCACTATTGAGCTTAGACTTTAGAGCAAAGACCCACCACGCTACTCTACTGCGGGTTGGCAGGTCACATATACCCCAGATTTGTTTCTGAGAGATGCAGGTTTTCTCATGACGATAATTTTCTTTAGCTAAAAGCGCAATGAGTATTTTGAAAAACATTCAATCCAGTCAATTTCATTTTATAAAGAAAAACTTACCATTAATTTTTTCAGTTCAGGTATCTAAACCGTGGCTCTTTATAAAATTTATCGCGGTTGCTTAAATCAATGACAGTATTGAGGAAGCTTAAATGGTGATTCCAGAGGATAAATATAGTAGCTTCAGCTGAAGGAAAAAAGAAGTTCTGACACATTTTTTATAAACTAATTTTGGACACTCTTTGTATAGGTAGGCCTTAGTAATAGATTTGCTACCAAGTTCTTGATGAAGTAGTGGTTAATATACGATGATGTAATCAAATGTTTAAAGAATACTAATCAATGTATAATATCAATATGTAATGGACCGTTTTTTTCATAGTCTGGCTGTTTGTAACCAAAATAGAACGAAATGTATATTATGTTCAAAGATAGACACCGATGAAAAATTTTATTTAGTTCTGTTTAGACTGTTTTTATTCAGACGAAATTGATATTGTTATTTCTAGACGAAGGCTACTTCGCATGGATGATAAAAAATTCAGTGGGCTGTCTAAGCTCGTTACAGGTGTAGAATAACCTATTTCAGATTATTTATGCTATGGTGATATTTTTAGTTTGAACAATGGTATAGTATATTAGATTTACTACATTGTGACTTTGGTAAAGACTTCCATTATATTCTATTTAATATTATTCACTGTATTACTACGTATTTAGTATGAAAAACTTTACCCCATAGGAGTACGATGAAAATTAAAAGGTTTTTAGTGCATTTTTTGCTTACAAAGGTTCATTTAGCCATGTATGTTAAAAATACTTTTAATAAATTGGCCCAAAAAACGAACTTCATGAGATTTTTGTTATATATCTGTGGAGTAAGTGGAACAACATGTAATTCACGTTTTTATTGTAATTGCAACCAGAATAGTAATATGATATTAGATTTGTATATTTACCAATTTAAATGCACCTGTCTGCCATTTGTTTCTTTTTTAATTATCATATATTGGTTATCGTTGCCATAAACAAATCCAAACTAATCTTAACCTGATTGACATACTCTTTTTGTACTAAAATTTTAAATCGTGATAATTATGTTTTAAAATTGTACTTTAAGATCCTAAAAATACACATGTTTGTATATAATTTATAATTATAATTAAGCCTTTTATTTACCACTTATCCTAGTATAACTATTTACACATATTTCCTTTTATATTTAACGGTTAGACTGTATGTAGTGTTAATGAGTACGAGTATATATTTGCGTTACTGTATGCTTGTGTATTGTGTGCTTATGTGTGTGAGTGACTACGAGTGTTTGTTGTTATTTTTGTCTATGTGTGTGTAGGTATGTGTGGGTGTAAGTGTGAGTGCTTGTTTATTATTGTATACATTATGTGTTTGCATTAGTGTTTTATTTACAGATAGATAAGGGTCCCTTTTTGGGTATAGGCCTCCTTCAGTTGTTCCCAATGAGCCCGATTTTTGGTAACTTTTTCCCATTCTTTCCCAGCTATTCTAGTAATGTCATCTGCCCAGCGTGCTTTTGGTCTCCCTATCTTTCTTTTGCCGACTGGACCAGGCCATACGGTGGTTTGCTTCGTCCATCTCTTATCTTTTAATCTCATAACATGGCCTGCCCATGTCCATTTTAACTCTAGGATCCGCTTCAGTGCATCAGTTATCTTGGTCTTTTTTCATATCTGTTCACTTTTTATTTTTTGTATCTTGCGGATGTTGAGTATGCTCCTCTCCATTGCTCTTTGACATGTTACAATTTTTCTCTTGATTTTATTGGTGAGGATCCAGGTTTGGCAAGCATATGTGAGAGAAGGTAAGATACATGTTTCTATTATTATTGTTTGTATATATATTTACTTAAATAAGGTGTAGTATCAGTTCGCAGCAACAAAGTAAAACAACGTAAAAGCCTGGATAATTATAGAATGGTATGATGTGACCTTAAAATGTTACGTCTGTATTATTTTTTAATGGGTATACTCTATTTGAATGTTGTTATTATCTTGTGGTTTATGTCAAAGCCTTTAAAAGTAATACTCTATGCCATTTGCTTCACTTCGTTCCAATATCACATGATTTAAATTTTGTTTAAATTTAATTATGTAGTTTTAACAGTTTATTTATTGACAAAGCTTATTTTGTGACACAATTCAAAAAAGGTATTTTTACTGGGTAGCCATTTGTGTACTATACAATTAATTCAAATGCAAAAATTCTTTATTTAAGTAGGCTTTCACAGCACTTTTGAATCGTAAAATCCTTCAAATCGTCCTTTTTTCGTCCTTATTAGAAACGACAACTTAAAATCTAAAGTTACGAGGGTTCTTTTTCGATTTCGATAAAGGAATTTATTCAGTTCCACGTTTTTGTATTTACTACGTAGTCCTTCAAATTATAGAACGATTTCTCAATTATTTTCTTTTAATAAAATAATTTTAATTTATTAAGTAACATCTTTATTACTTCTTCTGCGACTTTGTTATAAAAACGTAAACAGTTGTACCTTTGTTGATTTGTAAATGGACTTTACCTTATTAAGTATTAAATCTGGAACAGCTGATAGTGAATCGAATACTCACAACATACCATCAGCGAGGCTATCAAAGATGTTTGATTTCAAATATTTTACTCGAAGCAAATAATTCGGAAAGCTTTCACTGATTAATTTATATCAATATAAATATATCTCATTGATTGACTCGGTATTTCTGCAAATACCCAATTTTCCTGGCTGTCAGCATTATAACTTTACAAATGAAATGCAGATGTCTGATTTGTACGATTTATATCTTAAAATCAGTCGTGAATGCTGAACTAAATAATTATTTTATATGATTTATGACATGATTTTTATCGAGCTTATTGAGATATGTATTATTAAAATGTTGTATCTACATTATGCTATCTAACTATAAAAGTTTTACTAAAGCAAAGAAATAATTATTCGGTTTTAAATAATCAATCAGTTCAGTTCTCATAATGTTCTTTTATAAAATACTAGTATTTCCCTGCGATGTCACTGGCGTAGTTACAAGTGGAAGTATAAGGAAATCGGTTCTCAATGAGCGTCTACATCGCGAAAGAAATATGTATGCCGTATTTTGAAACAATCCAACGAATACCTTTGGATTGTAACTAGATTTGTAATGAGTTCACGAGTAGTCCTATTTCGCTTCAATATTGTAACTTTAGAAAAATCAGTAAACGGTAATGTGGCATTGACGACAAAAGGGTTAAAAGTGCGTGCGTACAAAGTACACATGTCAGAAGTAATACTTCTTCGGCAAACTAATTTTTAAGTCTTGTTTGTCTATATACAAATTTAAAACTTTAGATTTTCGACACTTTTGACGACGACGATGGGAGTGAAAAAGCAAGATATGTTTGGAATTTAATGAATTCAATTATCATTAAAATATGAAAAGTGTCGAAAATTAATACAAATTATTTACGAGTATTGAAGTCTTATATGACGAATTGTAAATAAAAATGCCACGTGTTTTTTGACAATATTTACTTATTCATAAAATTTTGTTTTTGAATTTAGAAAATAGAATTTATGAAAAACGGTATACCTATTAAATGACGAGTGGCAGTTTAAAATGCCACATGTTATTTTTAAATATTAAAAGTTCCTAACCTTCAAACGAATTAGCATACATACGCTGCATATCTTCGTGACGCTAATCACGCGTTTCCTCCTTAAAAGTTTTATCCTCAACCGTCTAGAGAAGTTTCACTTCGAGAAATCAAATAAAATAAACATTTGAAAATAAACGTTACTTTCGATTAGTTTTTTGTCGCGATGTGATTGCGAATCCCCGTTTGCCCTATCTCCTCATTCGCATGCAATTTCCGACTATATTGCGACTTTGCGAGAAATATCACCGCCTATCCGTTGGATAATCAGATTTAGGTGTCACTTTTGTATTTTATTGCGTTATAACCGCAGTTCATTCCATTGCAATTAATTTTTAAGTCACGGCTATTTTAATATTATAAGCATTCTTCTATAGGTAAGCATGTGAAGAGACTTCCCTTAACAGCTGGACCGATTGTTTGTTAGTATTCAGGTGAATTCAGAAAGGCTTTTAGTGAAAATTCGATCGTATAAATAACGCAATTCCACATATTTCCACGGGTTTCTGAACCACATGGAACCATTGTACCACCGGGAACGGCTACTCTATATATATTGTATATAATTCTTCTGTACGCGTTTCTATCAATGAATTCCTAATAACCTAGATGTCCAAGTCAACTACTAGTTGACATGATACGAGAGTTCTATCTCAACTGAGTATTGAGAAATATAGGCGCCTCATCATGTGTATTATCTATTTCACTGTAAGTGACCGTTACTAATGGTGCATGTGTCGCGTCGAAGGTCTTTAAGTTTTTTTTGATATTTTATAAACTGAGTGTTTATTAGTGATTATTTGTATTTTTGATTATATAAGTGATGTGAATAACAATAAAAACCCTTGAGGTTTGTTTTAATTTTGAAGATATGTGACTATAAATACAAGACGGAGTTCTTTCACTATCTCAAAGTGAAGCGCAACATGACGCTACACCAGAATATTAATTTAATAAACAAAAGATAGCATTGTATAATTTAACTATTAGAAAACATAAAAATCATCACATTTCGTAGTCTTTCATGCACATTTAAGTCCCACGAGCCACTTTAGCGTCATTCAACCCGCGGGGCAATTGTCACAAAAAAGTCCATGCGAGTCGGGGCAGGTGACGGTTATTTCCGTTAAAAAGCGCAGACAAATTACGGGATAAAAAACTGGGCCGATTGTAATGTTTTTTTCTGTATTCAGGTGGATTTAAGAATGGTTAAAATTGAAGTTACAAACCGAAAAATAACACAATTACGTACGTACATACGTGTACGCGTGTGTATAAACTCCTACACAGCTGGAACGATTTTGATGATTTATTTGTTTGTCCGGTTGAATTCAAGAATGGCTTAGATTCACAAATCGATTCAATACAGATTACATATTACTATTTCAGTGACAACTGTGTTTCTTTTTTTAAGATTGTAAGGAAGAATTCAACGATAAACCGCATTTTGCCCGTCAGTAATTTACATAGTTTATGTCTTTTTTATGTTTATATTTTTTAAATACAATAAAGTGTGTGGATCATAGTGTTAAATCGCGATGATCTACGAAACTATTCAACAGATTTTGTTGTTTGATTTTGCAAATTATTTTTCATTTTATTCTAATTTCTAATGAAAAGTTATTTTTATTGCAATTATTTTAAACCAAGAATATTTTATTATGAATTATGTTGTCAACTAAGTAACATAAGCATTAAATAGTTAGGAATGGAATAGAATTTCACAGACTTGTCCTATATTTGAACTACAGCTAAAAATACGAAGCGTATGATACACTGCATTAAACAGCTTCTTCGTAATGTTTGAAACTACCGTTGCGTGCGCCTCATGTTATAAATTTACCTTGAGGGTAAGTAAACACAATATGCTCGTGTTTTATGTTATGAGCCTTTTCTCCCTTTCGAGGTCTTACGTGGATTATTAATAGTCTTAGATGAGGCAAACAATCTCTTAACGTTAATGAGAACATTCTAAGGGTTGTTTACACGTTTAACAAACGATTAAGATTAAGTAGTCTTTTAAGAGTTGTACTTTGCCACAATTATACATACTAAATGCTCGGCCTCGCTTGTAATACTTAAAAATTTGGTTAGGCTTAAAGACCTTTAATCTCCAAATAGTTCTCTCATGGGAAATCTTTACTAACAGATATAGTTGAGTATCTGTTTTTAATTTCAAATTAATAGCTTTTAACTAAATGGCTATCTCTTAATCTTGGCAAATATACGCAATAAAATTAATGAAAATCGGTCAAGCCATTACAGAAGATAACAAACACTGTGACACGAATTTTTTTATATATATTGTATACTAGCAATGCTCCGCGGTTTCATCCGCGTAGAAACCGATCTCGGGGCAGTGGAAAGTCTACTAAGTCGGACTATAGACTTATTTTCGTGACCACAGAAGCTTTATTTCACTAAGTTTTTAATTACTTCCTTTCAGATTATTAGATACACACTTACATTCATATTTTAATCAATATAGCGATATTATTTTGCAACGAATATATATATTCAATACATTTTTAATTTCGTTACATCATTTACGTAGAATGTCCGACATTAGTCAATTTAAAAAATACGCTACAGGTATTGAAAAATTCTATCAAATGACAAGTAATAAAATATTTGTTTAAATCGCTCTAGTAATTTTTTGCTTAGTAAAAATAAAAACCGTATAGGTACATCGGTGGGTATCATTGGTATCCTTGGAATATGAGCTAATTCACCAGTCGCAGACCCAGTTATAAGTGTCGGTACAATTTTCTTTACATTTACGTTTTTAAATTCGTTATATATTTTGAATGTAATGTCCGATTTTAATAATTATGAATTATTTTACAGGTATTGAAACGGTTTTTAAATTATTAAATTAAATTATTAAATATTATTTAATAGGATAGGGTACGAATAATATGGTGTGATTATTGTCGGCACTTTTATTAATTTTTAAAATGCTGAAACGCAGTTATATTGACATAACTACAGTAGTTGGACATATGGTATTGTAGACTTTTTTGTAGATATTTATATCTTCTATAGTATTGTAGAACATTTTTTTTGTTCTATACTCAACAGCTTCCCCTGTGCACGCGATGACAGATTTTTGTGATAATTTTTTTCACACTTTGGGTTAAATTAATGCATTTTTATGAGAGATCCTTATTTTTCTGAAAATTTTATATAACCTATGCCTCTCAGTGAAAATGCAGCATTCTAGTGGTGAAAAAATTGTTGCAATCGGTCCAGTGGCTTTTGTGTAAAAACGTTACAAACGCAAATATTTCCTTTTATTATATTAGTTTAGATTTTCATTACTAACACGTGTTAGACAAATGGTGTGAAAAATCAAAAATATTGAGTCAAAGTAATACAATGGGTAAATAATATAGTAGTGTTTATTTTAGTTTTCGTACTTACGTTTTATTAGCATTCGCAACACGCAAAGGTAGTCAAAAGGATTTCCTTTGTTGCGCTCTAAGTATTGTAAGGCACAGAAAAAGCCCGAGGGATTTATTTAACTGCTTACTTGTTACGTGAAATGTAAATTATAACTATAGACTTCTATTTACCAAATAATCTTTATATACAAATATAAATCTTTCGTAGTTGTTTAGTTGACACCTTTGAAACAATTGTATTTATTTTGATGATTTGAGAACAGTGGCCTCCTTCTGTGATACTATTATTTCGCTGATGGAGACACAAGAGAGGCAGGTTGGGAGAGAGGAAGTGTAGATTTCTGCTTCTCCAGACTCTTTCTTAAAAATCTTCCGGGGCAGATTGCATCTACAGATCCTTTAGTGCTCCACTAAAGGATGTGGAGGTTATAGCTAGGTATTACTGGGTATTCTAATTTGCCAGCTAGTCCCAAGGTCACGATACGATTTTACATATGACGAGTTTAAAAAAGGAGATTCAAGAATGGATTAGATTGATAATTCGATCCGATATTGTAATGGTTATCAATTCAGAAACTAAAAATATTTACTGAAATTATTTATACAGTTTTCAATTCAATATACACATATGTGTATAAATTATGGATGTGTACAATCCATAAGAAAATATAAGAAAAATTTCCAACTTATAAAACAAAAACGAAGTTGTATCTATAAGTAAGCTAGTAAGCGGAATTTCAAAAAATATTTTGGTAATCGAATTTCATATGCACAACTTGTCGCGTAACTGTCATTGTATTTTGCAGTAAGTGATGTACGCTTCAGACTGAATTATGCAATATGTATCTTATTTATATTACTAACTGCGAATCCCCCAGGAGGCTATGTATTGTAACAGCTCTAAAAAATATATTCCAGTTTAAAATTTATAACATTATATTAAAGTTTCTAGTTATTATATTCAGCACGTTTGGTTGATGTTCACCTTTTATTGTATAGATTTTTTATTTTTATGTAAACCATAAGTGGTTTTTATTGTCTTATAACTGGGTTTTTTTTAGCAACCAATAAGCGAAGAACTAGTCTAGTTTTATAAGTGTGATTATAAAATATTTACTTAAAATTACTACTTGCGGGGGTACTTGCATGTAGGTTCAAACCTTTGTTGTGAACATGTATATAAATAAATAATGGGTAATGCTGTTAGAATAGTAGAAAATTGAGAGAGCTTTATCGTGTCGCTACTTCACACGCTTGCCCCCGAAGACCGTCATGAAGTCGCGTGATGTTTAGACATTAAAATATTAATTGAAGACTGAATTTCCTATACGGCAAAAGCCCTAGAAGTGTTACAAAACTTCGTTTGATTAACAAACATTGAAGTTTCAAGACCTTATAGAAACACGGATGAAATGTTGTAAAATATTTGTTGCAAGCTCTCCAGCCTTATTTACAACAGTTTATATGCAAAAAAAATGCGTCAGAGTCGAAAACAGAGGGTTTGTCAAAGAACTGTGGAAAGGAGCACATTAGGAATATGGTGATTCAATAGAATTCGATCAACAGATATAAGGAAAATTACTAATATAAAGACGTGACAGTGCAGACTAAGCGGCTAATATGGCCACACGATGAGGGACCCAGTACAAAAATGGTCAAAACGAATAACAGAGTGGACTCCCATAGGCCAAAAAAGAAAGCGGGGGTACACAAGCAAGAGGATGGGTTGACGAAATGAAAAAAATAGCAGGTCCCCTTTGGACTAGAAAGGCACAAGACCGCTAAGAGTGAAAGATAGTGAAGGAGGCCTTTGTGTCAACCGACGCACTGGAAAATTTGTAAACAATGTGTTAATTAAATACAGTGCTATATAAACATCTTTTATTACAACCTTCGTGTGTTTGTGACTAACATACTCCTAAAAGGCTAGACCGATACAAGAATGGTTTAGATTCATAATTCAACCCAGATTTCTCCACATTTATTCGGGGTCGAAACTGCACGGGTGATATCCCTGAGTAGTATAGTAATCTACTATAAAGATATAACTTCGTCCGATATGTCCTACGCATTTGTGCGGTAAATTACAGTAATCAAGTGTGTTCACAAACACAATTGAATATTCACTCATGCTCTAGAGAGCATGGGATCCCATGGGAACGACCGGAATGAGATCAAATCCAACAACTGCTTTACTGAAATAGCTTCAGATTTTCTCCAACTGATTGATGTGCGTATGCCAACTGGATCTTAGTTAACGAAATGTAAATCAGATTATCTCGTAATGGCGAGAATGATTAAGATCCTCTGTTTGCGAAATATAAAATGGATGTTGTTCGTACCACGGTTATTTGAATCTTCTATATAACTTCAATAAAAACAAGAAAGGAAGAAAGGAAATGGAAGGATAAACACTATCTTATATTTTGATCTTTTGAAACTGGAGTCGAATGTGCGCGTAGTAAAAGCTCGTAACGTCTATCAAACACACTATGGCCTTCTAAACTCTGAGTGTAAGGTGTACTGAGTTCTCTTCAGAGACCGACTTAATTTATATTCAACTTATAAATGGCTAAATAAGTAAATTATCAGTATCTCTTGATAATTTCAAATTGATTTTTCACTTTTTGCATATAAAAGGACATAGGGTAGATACTTTTAAGAAAAAAATTCTTTTTTTATTTTTGTCTATATGTTTATTCCAGCTTCCCTATAGAAACGGCTGGATCAATTTTCACTGGTAGATAGCTGATGTTTTAAGGAGTAACTTAGCCTATTTTTTTAAAGAAAAATTAATGACATTGAGAAACAGTATTTAAATATGTTCATTCCATAACCAAAAATCTAAGTTACTTTGATTCCCCTATGAATACGTTATCAAATCCACGCAGACGACATAATGCTAGTTTATGTTACAGCGAGTTTAGCATAACTAAGACGAGTAACGTTGCTTAAAAACAATTTGCAATAATATAAAATTTGAAAGTCGTAAATATTTATGTTCTTGGCTGAAATTGAAACACGTTTTTATGGAATTTGGCTTAAAAGGCCCTACGAAATTAATTAAAATTGTATAGTTATACTTACATAAAAAGTAAGTAAGTAAGTAGCAGCCCATTAACCTCACTCACTCATATGAGAGAGGGTTTTTAGAACATAGACCCACCACGCTGCTCCACTGCGGATAGGCAGGCATAGTACACAAGTGTACTCTCTATTCCTTCGCTCTCATAGTCCGACGTGACGGCACTCCGACACGATCGGCGGATCACACCGCCAAATTTTTCTCAACTTCAGGCAAATGTCGAGAAAATCTTAATAGAAAACTCAATATCATAAAAAAATATATATCGATTTCGAATTGGCCCGACTCAGGACTCGAACCCAGGATCTTATGTCTGTAGTCGAACACGCTAACCACTAGCCCAATGAGGCAGTGCTTACATATTACAATAAAAACAAAATCTTGTCTGTCCATGTCTGTTACTGATAAATTATACAGGTACTGAACGCAGTTTCGTGTGGTTTTCACCAGTAGATATACTGATTCATGAGGAAGATATATAATATATTAACGTTGTGGGTAAATTGGACGGCGATAATTGATGGACATGGTAAATATAGTATGCTCTAGGTATGGGATAATTAACTAACATATCCGTTATTTGGTACTTTATTGATAAAATAACAAGTATCCGAATAACTTCACACAAGAAGTAGTGTGATAGCTCTGTAACACTTTTTATGAGTACTTGAGCCAATATGTATCACTTTTACATGAAGCTAATTTGTGAGAAACCAAATAAAACTATTTGATAAGAGGCTAACACGAAATGCATTAGATGTAGACTATTGGATCCTTTTAACAGGAGAAAAAAGGTAGCAAGCAAAGAAATGAGACCATTTAGCTCCTTCCTCCATCCAGTTTACTTTGCGAATCTAATCTGTTAACTTAATAGTATTTACTTTACAGTCACTGTTTATCATATATTTTGTGTATCTCTATATACTAAATCTGTGAATTAAATATCCCGTAGTTAGTAGTCTGTGAAAAAATACCTTTTTAGTAACAAATACGTTGATATAATATCAGTTATTGGACCTGTAATATCGTCAGAATGACAGTTATTGAAAAAGAGCAATAACTCCTATGCTTAGTACGCTCTGCTACACGTGCATATCGCTCGCCTTTATACAAAATATATAACAAAAAAACGTTTGTTGGTATGGCCTTTACAGATTTTAAAACCATCATCTTTAATACTATTCGCGATTGAGTTTTAATTTACCAGTGATTAGTTTCGCAATTTAGACGGTCAATAAGTACGCACTACCCCATACTCCCACGGAATTTGCCTACACGGATGAAAGTAGCGATCTATATTTTAGATTAGCAATAGATTATAACTGAAACAAGTTCTTGGAAATTGCACAGTTACTATCTGTAGTCATCGAGATATGGGTAAATTCGTTATTTATTGAATCGAATGATCCAATTTAGACCATTCTCACTTCCACCTAAGAGGCAGATAAAATAAGTCCAGCAGTTTAGGAGTTCAGAGACATACACACGCATAAAAATGATATATAACTATTATGTTTAGAATTGCAAAGCAATGTTTTGCTCTTGGGAATGTTATCTGTCTTTCTACTACGATTCTCTTAAAAATAATAAACGAGAACATTATGAAAGTAGATTAAGAATTTTACTACATCTATAAAAGAATTATAATGGTATTGTCACAGCATATCAAGGAAACGCTAGACTGTTTATAGCTTATAGCTTATTCCCGTATATAGAGTCTGGAAGGATTCAAGGTAAAAAGCTTTGTTAATTATATAAAAAAAATCATAAATTCAATTATATAGAAAATAGAACTACTTTTTCAATTTCTACTATTAGTTTTATATTTATCCCCTCAAATTCACATACATTTTGTAAAACTTGTGGATGGCACTTGTTGTTAGTATAATTGTTTCAAATATTTATTTTATGTTTCAATTTAGGCTGAAAGCAACACTTATGTACGCCTTTACACAAATATTGTTATAAATTGTATCTATAGACAATGGTGTCTATTAAATTAATTATAATAATTATTTTTATTGTAAATATTTACGATATAATATGCTACCAACAGATAAATACAGACCTGTTTGTCATTTATAGTCACTGATTGTATAATAGGCCTTTTGATTGGAACTTAAATTTGGCAGTCCCGTTACCGTATTAAAATGTATTTTATTATAAAAGCAAATCCCGTTGCCAATAAAAGATTTGCTTGTTTTGGCTAATCTTAAGGAGTCTTATTTTAGCTTTTCATTTCTTCTGTGTTATAGATGTGATATCAAACTTCTTTTTGAGTAGGTGTATTTATTCGTTATTTAAATATTTTGCAACAAATTTTCTCCCCTTGAAAGCATACGTAAAACGTTTGAAAATGAAAGTCTATATAATAAATTTAAAAAGTTCATACTAGTTGGCGTAGGAGCTGACTTTTTTTGTATTACTTATTATAAAGGAGCTATCTACACAAATGGTGTAGATAGCACCTGATGTAATTTACAGAGGGATGCTAATTGCCAAGTTATATATTTATCCACAAAATTTAGCTACTTAAGAAAGCTCGAAAAAATCGAATAATATAAAAATCGGATAATTTCTTAGAGCTTTTCGTAATACATTCGTACTATTTTCTTAAGATCAAATTCAAAGAAATATCAATTCTCACAGTACCGTCGCAATATATATTGAATAACATTTTATATATCCATGTTAATATTCATTTATCCAGCAAAAGGAACGAAACACACAATTTTAATACAAGAAATGAAAACACATTTGTAATGCCATATTTTAAAGTGAATAAGGTTCAAAAATCATTCGTCGGTTGAGCGTTTTTGATAAGATACCCGAATCATTTCTGGGTTTGCCTCCACATAGTTTTAAGATATATGTTAAAAACGTCCTATTGCAAAAGGCATATTATATTATTGAAGATTATCTAAGTCATAAATATGTTTGGAATTGATTCTAGTTGCACATGGAAGCTAAACATATTGTAACGTACAAAAAAGGTTTAAACGAGTAACCGTTGAGTTTCTTTGCAGTTTCTTCTCTGCGAAATCATCTTTCCGAAACGGTGGTTGCTGTATTACCAACGGCCGGAATACTGACGATTCAAAAGTGCCTTTTGATCCTACTTGAATAAAGAATATTTTGATTTTGATATCTTACGGGATATGTCAGAAGATAAACAGATATGCTGTCTATTTCTCAACTTTCCTTGTTTGATTGTACGATAGTTGACACTTTTATATAAGGGAAGAAAGCTGAGACATAAACCATGGCCTTACGAGGTTTCCACAACAAGTAAATCCACATTAATAAGATGTTGCATTCAATACGCGGTCGCTTCAATTTATAATATTCAAGATTGAGAATAAATTTTCCGATGAATTAATTCATTGGTCCTTATTACTTTTTCTTGATATAGCAGAGATTTATGAACCGATATCCTCCTAGGGCTACTAAGATGAAGCGTGGGCAATAAATTGAATAAAAGGCGTTAAATAAACAAAATACATCTTCACAAGTGTACAGAAATGACACTAAAGTGTCACTCACAGCATCATCTACTCGTTTAGTGATATATCAAAAAATATTTTTTTTTTGTTTTTCAGACACGACAAATAAGACTTCTGTAACTATTAAAGGATTAAATATTATATCGATTTTCAATTTCGCTATGGAATATACGCCCCTAATCCTAAAAATATAACAGTCATCTCAAATCAAACAAGATAAATCTTCGATGTTTGAGTTAGTGTCTTTAGATGTAAAATAAATAAATTTCAAATAATTCTAATTTATAACATAAACTTTAATACGGTCTGTTAGTTTTATTTTTTATATTCTTTAAAGCTTAAAAGGTTTATATCAAGGTAATTCGGAAAGACTTACCTGTGCATTTTAGGTTAACTTATCACGTCTTTCCACTGGGAAAGCCAGGGGCGTACTAACGTTTGAGTATTTGTTAGGGGTGGTTTTGTATTTACATGGAGTAGTTACTACCAGGAAAATAATTCCATGGTTTGGATGAACGATCACTCAGTAAAATACAATGTGTAGGGTCATGGGTTCGTAACGTGGGCAGAATCCCCTAAATTTCTGTTTTCATTGTTGTGCCATATAAAGGCAATCATCGGAAAGAAATCTGCATATCCCGGTAATAATTACATGGTTTATATAGCCTACCAACCCGGAGTGAAGGAGTGTGTTGGATCTATGTTCTGAAAGTCTGCCGACTATAAGTAAGATAGTTGCGTGCTTGCATGCGTGCGTGCGTGCTTGCGTTTTAGCGTCAAGAATAGTATTTTTCTGTCTTCTCGGTGTTCAGAAGACGGGGCGTTGATATTCAGGCGCTGATTGTAAGAGTCGACAAAGAAAACTGCTGTTTGCTCGTGAAAGGGTGTGTATCGCGTATCGTCTGAGGCGAGGTAAATTCTTTTCCATCAATTCTGGATGTGGTGCAAATAAAAGAGATCGTATAAAACACAAGAGTTCAATCAAAATCAGAATTTTCTCAAAGATGATGATAATTACCAATGTAAGATGTAGCACGTGTCATGTACAGTAATATTTGGAATTTTTAATATCTTTTTATTTATTAGCACGCTTTATACTCGTGACGCAGATCAATTTAATAAAATCCTTCAAACTTTTGAAGTGAACCTTCATTAGGCGCATTACAGTAAATTTTTTAATGATGAAGCGCTTGATTACCGTCACGAAGATGTGCAGCGTTTTTAAAGCTAATTCGTTCGGAAGGTTAGGTAGTTCGGTAGTTTTAATATTTACAGAAAACATGTGCGCATTTAAATTTGCCACTCGTCACTTAATAACTTAATATACTATTATAATGCTTATGCTCCGACGGATCTGGGCACCAGAAAGTCCAATAAAGCCCAAAAAGAAATAGATGAGTATTGGGAAAGTGTGAGTGATACGTTGAATGAATGTGAACCGAATGAGCGAATAATTATGTTAGGAGATTTTAATGGATGGGTAGGTGTGAAACGTGATGGATATGAAAGGACTCTTGGTATGTTTGGTGACAAACGGGTGAATGAAAATGGACGAAGTTTGCTTGGAATATGTGTGGAACATAGTCTTTTTGTGGCAAACACTATGTTTGAGCACAAGGGGATTCATGTGTATACAAGGGAAGAAGGGAATGCTAGAAGTATGATTGATTTTGTAATTGTGGACGAAAAACTGAAGAAGAAAGTTCTAGATGCTCGAGTATACCGCGGGGTCGACATCGATACTGACCACTACCTGGTCGTTGCCCGAATCGGTGGTCTTTTTAATCGGTGGCGCCATAGAAAGAAGGAAACCTCGAGCATTCTTGAACGAATAAAAGTGGAGAGATTGCAAGAAGAGGATGTTAGAGAAGAATATCTGAAAAATTTGAGTGGGCGATTCAAGAGTGAAGACGAAGGAAATGAGATTGAAAGTTTATGGAATAAATTTAAAGATGGAGTGGTTGGTGCTGCTATTGATGTATGTGGCGTGTCTAAAAGGAGGAAAGGTAAGAAAGAGAAGAATTTGTGGATGGACAAAAATGTTCAAGCAGCTGTGTGTGAAAAGAAGAAAGCTTGGTCCGATTGGTTGGCTACAAAAGCGAACCAACGAATGCAAAAGGCAACGAATGATGACGTAAAAAAGGCAAGAATGGAATACAAAAGGGTGAAAGTAATCGTGAAAGAAGCTGTAAGAAAGAAAAAAGAAGAATACAGTGATATGTATGATAGGAGACTTTCTGATGATTTTCAGTCAAACAAAAAGTTTTTCTGGAAATCAATACAATTTGCCCGAGGGAGATCTACTTCCTCGGAGCTTTGTAAAATCAGAAGTTTAGATGGAAGTTTAATAAAAGGAGAAGAATGGATATTGAAGAGATGGAAGGATCATTTTGAAAGTTTGTTTGAAAGAAATGAAGCAGAGGTAAATATGGCCTCTGCGGATAGCAATGAATGTAAGACAAGTGATAGCGAGATTAGTATGGATGACATCATGAAAGCGATAAAAGGTATGAAATCAGGTAAGGCTGCTGGGTATGACAGAGTGTCAGTCGAGATGCTGAAGGCTGGCCGCGGGATTGTGGTAGCTCAGCTGTACTGCCTTTTCAATATATGCTGGGAGAAAGGTCAAGTCCCAAGAGATTGGAGCAAGGCCGTAATTGTCCCTCTATATAAAGGAAAAGGGTCACAGCAGGAGTGCAAAAATTACCGCGGTATCAGCCTTCTTAGTGTCGTCGGCAAATTGTATGCAAAGATATTAATTGAAAGGGTGATTAATGAAACTGATGGGAAAATATGGGACGTGCAAGCGGGATTTAGAAGAGGAATGGGATGTACGGATCAGGTCTTTTCTTTACGGTGCATAACTGAAAAATGTTTGGCTAAACACCAAAAAGTTTATTGCGCGTTCGTAGATTTAGAAAAGGCCTATGATCGAGTGGTGAGGAATGAGCTGTGGTCAACGTTATCTACGTATGGGGTGAGCGGTTGTCTGATCCAAGCATTGAAGTCTCTCTATGAGGGTTCTAGTGCCTGTGTCAGAATAAACGGAGCGTACACGGAGTGGTTTCCTGTCGAAAGAGGTGTTCGACAGGGATGTGTTGCGTCACCATGGCTGTTCAACCTTTTCATGGATAAATGTTTGACAGATTTAAAAGAAAGTATGTATGGGTTAAGAATGAATGAATTACTCATCAAATGTTTACTCTACGCTGATGATCAAGTAATACTTGCGTCATCCGCTAACGAGCTTCAGGAGATGCTAAATATTATGAATGAAGCTTTGAAAGGGAAAGGAATGAAAGTGAATGTAAACAAAACGAAAGTTATGCTTTTTGAACGAGATGAATCTATGATGAATGGCAATATTTTGATAGATGGGGAACAAGTGGAAGAGGTGAAAGAATTTGTATACTTGGGATCTAAATTTACAAAAGATGGAACATGTGAAAGTGATATCGAAAGGAGAGTGAATGCAGGGAATATGGTAAATGGTGCTCTGCATGCTTTTATGAATAGCCAGATGGTGTCTCAAAGGGCTAGACTGGCAGTGCATGCTGGAGTGTTGGTGCCAACACTTATGTATGGTAGTGAAAGTTGGGTATGGCAGAAGAATCACAAAAGTAAAATAAATGCGGTAGAGATGAGAGCGTTGAGAAGCATGAGTGGATTAAAACTGAGTGACAGAGTAAGAAATAGTGTGATAAGAGAACGTTGTGGTATAAAAGAAGACGTAGTGACTAAAATTGAGAAAGGTATGCTTAGATGGTTTGGGCATGTAGAGAGAATGAATGAAAGGAGACTGACAAAAAGGATTTATGAGTCAAGAGTGAATGCGAAAGTTGGAAGGGGAAGACCGAGGCGAACGTTCCTGGACCAAATCCAGGACATTTTAAATAACGGCCAGGTCAAGAGTACTCTAAACCGACGAACTTGTATGAAAGATTTAATGAGATTGAAAGAAGCGAAGGAGATATGCAAGGATCGTGGCAAGTGGAAGGATGTTGTCTCTGCCTACCCCTATGGGAATAAGGCGTGATGCTATGTATGTATGTATGTAATATTTTATAAATCTTCTTTTCTAAATTTTAAATTCAAAACAAAATTTAATTGATAATTTTTAATATTGACAAAAACACGTAATTTTTTTTATTCATTTTTAGTCGTTTGAGATTGTAATAAATTATTTTTATTAATTTTCGACGCTAATATTTTAACGACAACTTAATTCGTAACATATCTTTTTTCCCCCTAAGTCTCAGAAATAAAAACATTCAGATTTGTATAAATATAAACAAGACTTAAAAATTACTTTTCCAAAGAAGTTTCACTTCTGACATGCGTATTTTGTACGCACGCACTTTTAATTTTTATTTATTTATTATATTAATTTTATTACTCAGGCATCAAGGATTAATGATAATACAATCATCAATAACGCATATGCATCGTGTACTGCGCTTTTACGATGATGCTGGTAGGTAAAAATGTTATTTTTTACATTAGTTATATTTTAAATAATATTTGGCTGTAGTTATATATGAAATGTACAGCTCTATAACATTATCCGTATTGAGTTTGAAATAGTAGCTTCAAAGGGCCCCGCGCCCGCCCACCCAGCAACAGTTTGTACATAAAGTTGCCAGCTGAAATATTACCCTGATATCAAGTAAAGTAAGGGGTACTTGATAGGTCTCGGATAATTTAGTGTGAAAACACACTAAATTGGCCAGATAAATTTCGTTTTACCGAGATTGGGTATATTTTGGAATACCTAATGTAAATATTTGATTAGACATCGGAATTGAAATCGTATCATATAAACTACTAGCGACCCGGTACGTTCTTCTCTACGTATAAAGTGAAACAATAAAAAAAATAATTGGAACATCAAATTTATTTATCCAAACAAAAAAATATTTTATTAATTGGCAGATATTTTAAAACTTCATCCAAAACTACCACCACAATCACCATCTGCAAAAGTTTCAATTTGACAGCAAAATCCCCCTTAACAAAATGATCCGCTATTTATTGAGTTCATTTGTTACAAAAAATGTGATAAATGAAGAACCGCTCTACCGATTTTGTTCAAACTTCACGTGAATTATCTACTATATAGTCCAAACAAAGCCTAAATATTTGGTTTCGATAGGTGACACCGTTCTTGAGTTATAAAATTACAATGAAAAGTGGCACTTATTTTTATATATATAGATAAAAATGATAATAAAAATAAATATTATCGTAAAATATTTTTAAGAAAAATTCCTCACAGATAAGGGCCTTTATACGCTATCTTAATATTTAACTATTTAAATATGATTTATTAATATTAATAAAGGTATGAAGTAACGAATAATAAACCTATAACGAATAGGTACCTTATGATGAAATCTTTTTCGCTGACAAACCTGCCATTGGTACATAGAGATATATAGTATATAATATTTTAATTGTCATTTAAATATTAAAATTGTCGAATATTAATACTAATAATTTATTAGAATCACAAATGAAGAATTGTAAATAAAAATGCCGCATGTTTTTTTGTCAATATTAGAAATTATAATTTAAATTTTGTTTTTGAATGTAAAATTTAAAAAAGAGATTTTTTATAATATGAAAAATAGTATAATAAATTATTAAATGACGAGTGGCGTCTTAAAATGCCACATGTTATTTGTAAATATTAAAACTACGTAACCTTCAAACGACTTAGCATCAAAAACGCATACACACATAATGCACATCTTAGTGACGCAAATCACGCGTTATATCCAAAAAAATTTACTCCCATTTGCCTAAAGAAGTTTTACTTCAAAAAGCAAAATACAGATACAAGGTGTTTTACATGCCTTTTCACAAATAGTTAGTTTTTTATATAAATTTTTCTCATCGTCGACTATTTCAACCCCTTGCAAGGAAAATAGCTTGCATTTCAAAAGGTTCCCTCTATATTTCTATTAGAATTCAACACAATTATATTAACGTAAAGCGTTTGCGAATAAAACAAATCGTTTAAAATAATCAATGATATACTAACATTTTGTGCCATAGTGGCATATTTGCCGATTAAAATACGAATTTAAATACAAGAAAATATAGACTATTCTAGATTCTGTTGTATCCTAAACTAAAATTTACATTATGTTGACTATTCATCAAAAGCAGCAATATGTATCCGTGAAATGAGTACTGAAATGAATGTTGTTATTTTTGTAATGTGTTTGCGTGCGTGTTAACAATATATTTTAATATTTGACAAAGCTATCTTGAATATAAAGTCACTCTTATTTACAACATATTAATTTATTTGTCTGGCAACATCGTATTTGATAGAAATCGGATGTACAAAGCGACCAATTTGAACTCCTCGGTGAAGATACCAACTTTTCTTCTTAATAACCTATCTCTCGCGTTGGTCGTATAATGCCGGAGGCTGCGTTTTACAAATGCTATGCAAAATTGTACTCAAAGTTTAACAAAATAGAGTTGAATTTTAATAACAGTAACATGAATTCAATGAAATCGTTAAATTTAAATACAACTTTACGTCATTAATATTTAGGTTTCATTTTGAACAAATTAATTTAGATCTTAATTGATGGCATCTATCATACGACGGTACATTTGCTGAGGCATCATTTAAGGAGCAATTTAGTCGGATGGTGAATGCAGGGTGCGTATTAGTCCTATAATTTCCTTTGTGAAATAAGATAGGATCAAGAATCTTATTTTATCTGGTTCTTTAGAAGCACAGAAATCGCGTAAGATATATATTTACTTTTTTGATCAATCGCTCTCTTCACAAGGTGTTATATGGCAATAATATAAATTTTGTGAAAAAAAAGAATTTTATTTCACCTAATTCTCTACAAGCGAAGGAATCGAAAAATCTTTATATATAGAAATCAATTGCTTTTCATTAGTCTTGCATAATCGCCTTCCTTTTGAAACCCCTTACCTGTTGATGTTCATCCTGTTAAATTTAAAAGTGATTTTTTTACTTTTCAATGTCAAATGTTCGATATACATCCTATCGTTTAGAAATAAAATTAAAAGAATGCTTACGTTTTTTTTTCATTTGTTTTTTAATTTATTTATTTTAGGGCGCTTTTTAACCACCAGGATCATTAGCGACCACAATGTCAAGAACAGAATTTATAACAGCTTATAAAAATTTGTCATTTTTATAAACTTTACAGTATTTATATAACCTTTATTAAGACAATCTTTTAAATTATTGCTAAGGGTACTTAATTGTCTTTTATTACTATATAAGGGGCAGGTATATCCCACACTTGCATTTGTTTTTGTTACCTTTCGTAATAATTTGAACATGTGTTACAATTGTTTGTCCAATACGCAATCTGATTATTACAACTTTGTCTTTCCTTCAGCTAAAAGAAATGGGACATTTTTAATACTGTTGTGTTATCTGCCTTCTTTTTGACATTGACAGCCAACAATTTCTGAACGCAACTACAGTATTTTACGCACTTTGGCGGCAATCTGAGCGTAAAGGTCGCGTCTTTTTGGTTACGAATTTTTTGTTGCTCCGGTTAAGTTTTGACCACATTATTTACTAAAGAAAAAACATACAGCAACTATTATTCAGACTTTTTGTTGATTCTGAGGCGATACGAAGTTTGCCTGATCAGCTAGTACGATCGAAGAAAGATCGTAAGGTAAAGTCAAGAATCTTTTTCATCAGAGTTCCTTTTTTAATAATATAATCGCTTTATTCCTGATTATATATGAAATTCTTTCATAATGATATTAGAATATAATGTTTGAGGATAGTTGTTGATCTGCACAATCCCAACTTATTCAATGGATGTGATGAAAGACTTGATGTATATACGTCCTGTAGAATTTGTTACAAAATTACAAGGATATACATATATTTCCCATTTAATGTGTGTTCTAGTGTTCTATAGTTTAGAAGGAAATTTCAAAATATGATATAAAAATATATAATATCTATTTTTGTTATCAATATTTGTGTGATTATTTAATGTTCTAATAAGTTACATACTGTTCACCCTTATGTAACAGAAATCTGTCAAGTTATAATTTCCCAGGAAACATTATACATACTTACATATTATACCGGATTATACAGATTTTTTGTTATATAAATAAAACAAAAAATCTTCAATTCAAGCGATATTTGTTATTATTTTAGCATGATATGCTTAGACATTTGGTAGACAACAATAGGATGAAATGAAACTGTAAAAATATTCATGGAAGCGGTACGATAATGCCGGCTCCTATAAAAATAACCAAAAACGCCCATTTCATTTTCTTTAAGCAGATGAAGCAATCATATAAAAACATATGCCGAATTATTTTGCATATTTTGAATAGCGAGGTATATTTTATTAAAGACGTAGTAAATAACAATGTCTTCGCAAAACATCATAAAAGCACTATTGCATATTAAAAACTTTCTTAAAATACATTAAGTATATAATTAACTGAAAATTATGCAATATACACTGCGTATTTTTTTAAAGCCAAGTCAAATTATATGTAGACGTTTCGAAATACATTCCAGACAAACTGTCAAACATAATGAGCTTTAAAATTATAGGCAATTGATTTTTGCACGTGTCTATGTATAAACTTGTGTGTTTCAATCAGATAAATAACGAATTACCCATATCTCCATAGGATCAACTACGCTGGTTATATAATTTTGTAAAATAGTTATGTAATTTCATTTATTTTTAAAACAAATCATTAGAGACAACAAGATTTTTCCGTTCACTTTTATTATAACGTGATTATTTTATTGCAAAAGTAAAGCTGACGAATAATTGAAGCGCCGAATCTATGATTATGTATGAGTTTGATTAAATTTTTGTAGTGTATTCAGCTTTATTGAAAAATTATGGATTTCACTAAATATCCACGTTATCTGGAAAGTTTCGTCTAAAGTTTTTCTTTGTATATCTTCTGGTGGATTTTAAAACAATTTAGGTTGATAATTAGACCGAGATTTCTCCATAATACATTTTTTTGATGACAGCGCTTTGATCTCATCTGATGGTAAGTGATGATACAGTCTAAGATGAAAGCGCGCTAATATGGTAAGAGGCGATAAACCTCATATGGTTTTTCGAACCGGAATAGAAATCTCTATGTTTGGCGATATATCATTGCTGGTAGGGTGGTAACTCGCAACGACCGTAGCCTCCCACCAATCCAGACTCAGACAAATTAGAAAATACAATTTTCTAAATTCGCCCTACCGGGGACAACATAAAATTATTGAATTTAACTACAGCATTTATGGTGATCTCATTACCATAGTAGTAAAATTTATGATCTATCATAAAAAATTATAATTTATTCCACATCAAGAGGAAATTTAAAAAAGTCATCAAAGGTGTTAGGTTTCGTAATAAGGAATTGTAAAAATTTTCGAAATACTAAACCATTGCTTTAAAATTACCTAGTACGAGTTCAAAACATTAAAAGTGCGTGCGTACAAAGTACACATGTCGGAAGCGAAACTTCTTCGGCAAACTAATTTTTAGTCTTGTTTATATTTATACAAATCTAAAACATTAAATTTCCGGGGCTTAGAGACAGGGAAAAGGATAGATAGATAATTTCAAATGACGAATTATAAATAAAAATGCCACGTGTTTTTTGTCAATATTAGAAATTATTAATTCAATTTTGTGTTTGAATTTAAAATTTAGAAAAGATGATTTATGAAATATGCCATGCCACATGTTATTTTTAAATATTAAAACTTCCTAACCGTAAAAAAATTACCCTCATGCGCCTAAAGAAGTTTCACTTCAACAATATTTCTGTGGCATTTAATATATACCGATGGTAATGAGAAAGCCTATCGGTCTTATAGCAATAAATTACAATATTTTAAAATGGATTCTATGAAAAAAGGAGACTTATCAGTGCCTCAATATTTCTATTCAAAATAGTTAATCACAAAATGGATACTCCAAAATTGCTCAGTCTATTTCGATTTCACTTTCCTCCATTACGTAAAACCGTCCTCGGCGCGAATTCCTCTTTTGCTAGATTTTGTAAAGTAATAAATAACTGTAGTAATATAAATTTGCACTTCTTCAATAGATTAAAGACATGATGACTCTGAGAGAACATTAAGCCGTCTGTCCTGCGCCTGATCTCTCTTCGATCGTGTGGGATCTCCGTCACATTGGACTTCGAGAGTGAAGGTGAAACATCCTTTTACAAAAGGCATATTATAATGTTGAAGATTATTTAAGCGACAGAAATGTTTGGATTTGATTCCAGTTCCTCACAAAAGCAATATATTACACATTGTAACATGCAAAACTATCTTTAAAAGATTAACCGTTAAGTTTCTTGCCGGTTTCTTCTCATCGGATTCAACTTTCCGAACCGGTGGTAGATTTGTTACCAACGGACAGACAACTGACGATTCAAATTACTTTTGAAGCATACTTGAATAAAGAATATTTTGATTTTTAATTTTGAAGGAATAGAGAGTGCACTTGTATACTATGCCTGCCAAGCCGCAGTGGAGCAGCGTGGTGGGTCTATGCTCTAAAAACCCAATCTCATCCCAATCTCAGTGGGACGTTAACGAGCTGCTATTTACCTTACTTATGCGGTGTTTACCTATAAGTAAACTGCTATATTTATATAGAGAGTAACTCTTATCATATATATACGTCGGAGTGCAATAGTCTATGGAACGCTGGCGCCATCTATCTATCTATCGGCGTGGGGCAGAGTCAATTGTGACAACCGTCACCCAAGAATAATGGAGACATTATTCTTGAGTGACGGTCCGCCAGAGCGGTCGACTATTGAAACTGTCGCGTTCCGAGCTATTATTGTTAATGTTTTTGTGTAAATTGTTATGGGGAACATTAAGTGATTGGACATTATAATCTGAGTTAATGAATAAAGTGTTTGATTGCACCAACATTACCAGTGAACGCCCACAGTATGGAGATTGAAGGGCAGCCATATGCCATTAATGGCGACGTCGGTGGAGAACCCTACGCCCCTATGCTTTATGCTATCTTCTCTCTTATTATCCGACACACACATATATATATATTTTCCATATTACAATACAAGAAGTTTGTTGGTGATTCTTTAATAAATAAATAATGACACCGTTTAAAGCTAAAGTAAAAAGCTAAACGCTGTCTTTTTCTATTACGTTTCTAATAATATCCTAATTCAAAATAATTTTTTCCGGTATAACAATAGTAAATAATTAAATCCTTGCAAATAATATAAAAAAAAACCTTCAGACTATGAGGCGACTTAAAAGAGAATTTTGAACAGAAATATTCACCGTAAAATATTCCCTGAAATATTTCAACTGGTACATGAGTTATGCTACGTTTTTGTCGCACATTTCAAAGGAATGTTTGAAAACAAAAGCAGCATTTGCGAATAGGTAAATTTTACTACGAATAGCAGGCCATTTATCGGTTTACTTATTTTTATGGTATTTATAAATGTGTTATATATTGGCATGTCCTGACAATGTCGCCTTGAATATACGACTCTACAAAAAAAAAACATTATTTGTCCGAAAGTTTATTTCACCATTTTTCAGATAATTAAGCACAAAAACGAAAAGAATAACTTGATATGAGGTTTGCTTTTTTTCATAGTTATTGTTAGAAAACCTAATTTCATATCTATATTCATTAAAAATATCATATATAAGAAGAATAAAAAGAGAAGAAGGTTTGAAAGGTAAGTAAATAACAAAAAAATGGTTGGAATAAAATAAAGAATTAAAAAAAATACTTTTGGGTTTTATTTCATTTGTTGTGGACATTTGACATTGACAACTAACAATTTCTGATCGCAACTATAGTATTTTAGGAACTTTGGCGGGAAAGTTGGGTTTTTGAAAAGGAACTTCTTTATGCGCATGAGACGAAAATTTTTACAGATGTAACGCGTGATTAGCGTCACGAAGATGTGAAGCGATTTTTTTTGCTAATTCTTTTGAAGGTTAGATAGTTTTAATATTTACAAATTACATGTGGCATTTTAATTTTCCACTCCACGTTTAATTATTTAATATACAATTTTTCATAAAATATAAAAAAAAATTATAAATTCTCTTTTCTAAATTTTTAATTCAAACACCAAATTTAATTAATAATTTCTAATATTGACAAAAACAAGTGGCACTTTTATGCACAATTCGTCATTTGAGATTTCAATAAATTATTTATATTAATTTTCAACACATTTAATATTTTAATGGCAATAAAATACATTAAATGTCTAACGTGTGTTGCTTTTTCCCTGTCTCTTAGTCTCACAAATCTAAAGTTTAAGACTTAAAAATTAGTTTGCCAAAGAATTTTAACCTCTGACATGTGTCCGCACGAACTTCTTTCTGAGTATCCTTTTTGTTAAAGTTGCTACATTCTGTAATTCTCATTCGGCTTTTTTTTTATTGATTCTGAGGCGGTACGAAATTTACTGGTTCAAGTAGTTATACATAAGTATTTTCTAGTATTTACTTGTTGCTTTTTCCCTGTCTCTTAGTCTCACAAATCTAAAGTTTAAGACTTAAAAATTTGTTTGCCAAAGAATTTTAACCTCTGACATGTGTCCGCACGAACTTCTTTCTGATTATCCTTTTTGTTAAAGTTGCAACATTCCGTAATTCTCCTCCGGCTTTTTTTTATTGATTCTGAGGCGGTACGAAATTTACTGGTTCAAGTAGTTATACATAAGTATTTTCTAGTATTTACTTCTAGTTAAAGTAAATAAATAAAGATCCAACAGACGCCTAACGCGTAAAGCAATTTTTTTCTGTACCGTACCATTTTCACTTCAATAACAATAGTAACGATTTAAAGATCAGAACTTATTTTTGAGAAATTTTTACAAACAAGTTACAGTATATTACGAACTATAGTGAAAGCTTGTTA
Source organism: Elymnias hypermnestra (assembly GCA_015832385.1). Classification (NCBI taxonomy): domain Eukaryota; kingdom Metazoa; phylum Arthropoda; class Insecta; order Lepidoptera; family Nymphalidae; genus Elymnias; species Elymnias hypermnestra. The sequence continues at coordinate 791,310 of JACTOM010000027.1, read as the reverse complement.
TTCCATATTATATATTATTAAATCTTAATAAAATGTGTAAAATACTAACAATGAACAAATATATATAAGATATTTATTAAAACTATTATCTTAATTACGGGGTGACAGAAAAACTTTTAAAAACGAATGTATAATACTATTTATAAAGAGTAATGCCCACGTGAACGTATTGCATCTATAAACTTAAATCGAAACATACACACACGCATTCAGCCAAACACACTCACTCACACACACACACGCACTTACACGACATGCATGCATGCCTTTACTTTTTTCTTTTTTTTTGTGTAAAACTTAAAATTGAACTATTTTTTTTACTTACGTTTTTCCGTGTACATTGTTTGGGCAGGCACTAGCCCTTAAAATACGGGGTTTCCTAGTTCAGGAGTCAGGATGAGGGGGCTCCCACCGTTCTTTAATATACAACTCCGAGAAGAATGTAGTTTGACGTGGCCTTAGGCTACATTATAGTAAAAAAGATCATGGGATGCGTAAGACATCGCACCAGTATATATGTATTATCTATGCATCGCACAAGGGCGGCACGAGATGAAAGTTCCTCGGAGATCCTGGTGTCGCCTTACATGTGCAGAGGAGGGCCACCGAGGGGGTTTTAGTGGGTATAATCCCACATAACCTGGCCTTTTCCCCGATAAGACCGGGTATCTTCAGAAGATTTCTCTCCCGTGAAAAGAAAAAAAAGGGGTATATCATAGAAAAAAATTATTAATTGTACCTAATAAATATTTCATTTCAAAGAAGTTTCGCTCACTTCTCTGACCATTTCCATAAACTATCAGACGAACGACTCAATGTAATATATGAAATGGCAATTGAAGTAACAATTCTGCATGATGTATTCAATTAGGGAGATTGTTGTTTCCACCTACTCACTTAATTTGGACACAGTAGCTCCATTGGAACTAACACTGGGTATATTTCTATATATATCGCCTATTACAATTATAATGATGATGGTGGCTGTTTGTGTATTTGCTAAGTAAAATTAAATAGGCATTGGTTTTTTCTTCTAAAAGATCGTTAAGCAAATTAGTCTACCCACACTGTTGCAGTAGGGTTTGCGAAAACAGACAATCTATTTATACAAAAATTTCCAGTCACAGTGTTTGGTCGCGACGAAATCGAAAACTACTCAACCAATTTTTATTTTCTTTTGGATTTGTTCCGATTAAGACTGGTTTTATTTTATTTATAATATTTTTCCTTACAATTTTTTTAACATTACAAAATTTATTTTTTGAAAGAGATGAATCTATGATGATTGGCAATATTTTGATAGATGGGGAAGAGGTGAAAGAATTTGTATACTTGGGATCTTAATTTACATAAAATGGAACATGTGAAAGTGATATTGAAAGGAAAGTGAATCCAGTATGGAATGCAATAGTAAATAGGTCTCAACACTTATGTATGGTATTGAAAGTTGGGTATCGCAGAAGAATCACAAAAGTAAAATAAATGCGGTAGAGATGAGAGCTTTGAGATGTATAAGTGGATAAAAACTGAGTGACACAGTAAGGAATAGTGTGAGAAGAGAATGTTGTGGTATAAAAGAAGATGTAGTGACTAAAATTCAGAAAGGTATGCTTAGTTGGTTTGGGCATGTAGAGAGAATGAATGAAAGGAGTCTGACTGAGAAAAAGGATTTATGAGTCAAGAGTGAATGCGAAAGTTGGAAGGGGAAGACCAAGGCGAACGTTTCTGGACCAAATCCAGGACATTTCAAATAAGGGCCAAGTTAAGAGTATTCTAAACCGACGAACTTGTATGAAAGGTTTAATGAGAATGAAAGAAGCGAAGGAGATATGCAAGGATCGTGGCAAGTGGAAGGATGTTGTCTCTGTCTACCCCTATGGGAATGAGGCGTGATGCTACGTATGTATGTAGAAAATTTATTATAAAAGAGAAGTTATTTAGCAAATGTTGCTTAAGTTGTATGACCTTGGACAATTAAAACGCTTTATGTTCTTTAAACTCAAAAATAAATTAACTTTGTCGATATATTTAAATGAAGATAGACTATCCGTAATATCTATTACTACTTCAAAATTAGTTGGTAAAGGTAACGAAAAGCTATAATTTTTTCTTTCTTACCAATTTTTACAAGTTGTATTTGTTTAAATTGAAAGTATGATATAAAATTTACACTTACAAATATAGGTTTTTTTTGATTGTGTGCTATGTTAGTAGGATTTTTTTTCATTAAAATACATATGTATCTGGAATAGCGTTTCTCGTAATAACCCATAATTGTTGGTCATTCAATTAACGGGAATGCCGGTTACACCCTCTCCCCCAGTGTGTAAAGAGTACTTTAATTGGCGTAACTTACATTTATTGAATTCTTTGAACTTGTTTACATATAGGCTAATACTATAACTGATATAGTAACTCTATGTAGACTACTACTTTTTATCACGAAAATATTATATTTATAATACTAGTTATGACCTTTAAAACATATTGTATATTATTACTGATTATGTTCTCTTTGTTATATTATTTAAAAAGTCAGATACATGCAGTAGTTCAGGGGTCCCTGAACTTTAAAGACAACGAAACACGACCACATCTTTTATTTTATGGAACCCTATATGAAATGATTACAAATCAACACTGTAATGTATATCAGAACATATTCTTTTAGGAAGTGTGTAATATAATTGGAACACATTATTCTTATATATTATTTAATAACTTATAAAAAATTATTTTGGCTTAGGCTTAAAACTTCTTTTGGTGCATGATGGTGGATTTTTTACGGATGAAACGCGGTAATCACGCGTGTCACGAAGATGTGCAGCGTTTTTTAAGCTAATACGTTTCAAGGTTAGGTAGTTTTAATATTAACAAATAACATGTGGCATTTTAATTTGCCACTAGTCATTTAATATTTTATTATAAATATTTCATAAATTCTCTTTTCTAAATTATAAATTAAAAACAAAATTAAATTAATAATTTGTCAATTTGACCAAAAACACGTGGCATTTTTATTTACAATTCGTTATTTGAGATTTCAATAAATTATTTGTATTAACTTTCGACGTTTTTAATATTTTAATGACAACAAATTTATGAAATTCCTAACATATCGTCCTTTTTCCTTCCGTCCAAGTCTCAGAATTGTAAGGTTTTAGATTTTTATAAATATAAACAAGACTTAAACATTATTTTGCCTAAATCACTTCTGACATGTATACTTCGTACACACGCACTTTTATTATTTATGCTAGTAGTACCAAGAACAAGTTTAAAAAAAATGTTTTTTCAGAACTTTATTCTTGGTAACTTCAAGGGCAGGTCTTTAAAGACCTTTAAGGATACGGCTACGAGTATACAAGAAATTGTGGAGGCCCTAGTTTCTAGATCAGAGTCAGATGAGTCTTCTTATCTCAGGAATGATAACGGGAGACTCCGCAAAGAAAACGAAACTCTTAAAACAGAGTTAAAGGCTCACCGTCGGGAGTTCTCAGATATGCGGACAGCATTGGCGGCAAAAAATACAACAGAGAGTGAGTCGGCCGCCTCTCGAGCTTCTCTTAAAGCGGAGCTTATCGAAACCATTAAGGAGTTAATAGTTTCTACAATGGGAACATGGGTAGATGCACGTTTTGCCGGGATAGAGGATCGCCTTTTACCTGCCAAGGTATTACGACCTCCACTAGCAGGGGATAAGACGAAAGAGATGGGGCCACCGATCCCTTCAGTATCAGGGGTACAAACACGCCGGGCAAAACGAAAGTCTGCAGCGGCCGTCGAGGCAGAAGCTACAAGACTAGATAAGAAAATCGCTGAAACAGACACAGAAGCTCTCAGCCATGCAGTTCCACAGCAGTCCGGTCAGGACAACATGGATTGGGCCACAGCAGCAAAGAAAGGAAAAACGGACATTTCTTCCTCTCAAGCTGGAATCTCGCAAACTCCAACTGTTAGGACCCCTCAGCCTGCCGCCCAAGTCAAACTAAGAGAGCCAAAGACTGCTACGGTTATCGTGACGCTGCGGCCTGAGGCAATAGAAAAGGGGGTAACATATGCCCAGGCCTTGGATAGAGCCGAGCAAGCGATCAACTTGCAGGAACTCGGTATTGGAACAAGATTTAGAATTCGGCGCTGTGAGACTGGGGCTAGGCTACTGGAGCTTCCCGAGGAACAGACGGCAGAGCAGGCCGATGCACTAGCAGCCAGGCTAAGAGTAGCCTTAGATGGGGTAGCTGAAATTGTTCGCCCCTTTAAAACAGCAGAGTTAAAGGTAACAGGATTGGACGACACAGTTCCTGCGGATAAAGTGGCTGCCGCAGTAGCGAGTATCGGGAATAGCCCCATTCATTCGATAAGAGTAAAGGAAGTTCGTCAGGGCACATTGGGAGCGGGTTCTACGATAGTACGGTGCCCGATTCCAGTGGCTAAAATATTGGTAGATGCAGGTCGGCTTTTAGTTGGATGGAGCTCCGCTGCGATCCAATTATTGGAACAACGACCGTTAAGATGCTTCAGATGTATGCATCTCGGGCACACTAGAGCTGTATGTACGTCAGCGGTGAACCGAGCGGCCAGGTGCGGCTTTCCTGGACATAAATTGACAGTATGTTCCGGAATCGCTCGTTGCGTAGTATGTGCGGACGCTGGATTGCCATCTGACCACATAATGAGTGGAAAAGGATGCAACCCTCCAAAAAAGTCAGGCGTGTCAGCTCAAAGGGAAACCTTTGGTCCTGGGGGAATCTCGGAATGTGATGCAACAATGCAATGATGAAAAGACATCATAGTATTCTCCAGGCGAACTTAAACCACTGTGCTGGTGCGCAAGATCTGATGATGCACACCATGGCAGAGTGGAACATTGATTTGGCAGTAGCCTGCGAGCCATACTACGTCCCCAACCAGCACTGGGTTGGTGACTTAGATGACTCTGTAGCGGTTGTAGTTAAGCCGAGCTCCGGTCTAATCTTAAAAGTGCTGGAGAGACGGTCTGGGTTCGTCGTGGTCGAGTCGGGAGAGTACATTGTGATCGGCTTGTATTTCTCTCCAAACCGCCCCATCGCTGAGTTTGAGGCGTTCCTTGACTCTATGGGAGTCGCGGTTCGCGGAAGATCACCGGGAAATATTATTGTTCTGGGGAACTTTAACGCGAAAACACAGGCGTGGGGGAACCCAGCTACCAATCAAAGAGGAAGAATAGTCCAGATCAGGGCTCTCCTTTCTAGTTTGTGCCTCCTTAATAAGGGAGATGTCCACACCTGCGTACGGCATAATGGAGGTTCCGTGATAGACCTCTCGTTTGCCACTCACAGTGTCGCCGGCAGAGTGAACAACTGGAGAGTCGAGGAAGAAGTAGAAACTCTCTCCGATCACCAATATATCAGGTTCGATATTACCTTAGCCCCTCAAAACTCCACCGCCTCACTCGGGAATTTCGGGTCGTTTCCCAAGATGGACCCTAGGTCGATTAGACCGAGAGTTCGCTGCAGAAGCAGCCATCGGTCAACGATGGGCTGCCCCCATTCTCCAGGGAAACAACGTAGAAGAAAAAGCCGTCCATCTTCGTAATTCATTGACGGAAATATGTGAGGCCGCTATGCCAAGAGCGCGGCGCCAGCCACCACGCCGACAAGTATACTGGTGGTCTCAAGACCTGGCAAACCTACGTGCCACTTGTCATAGGGCTCGTAGGTTGTATTTGAGATGCCGAAGGAGAGGCTTTCGAGGTGGTAACTGGCAAGAGGAGGAGGAGATCCAACTGCGGGCCATGTATCGCTCTCTCAAAAAACAACTGCAGCTCGCAATTAGGCAAGCGAAGTCAGGGAGTCGAGAGGAGATGCTCCAAGGACTCAATAGAGACCCCTGGGGTCGTCCCTATCTCGCAGCACGTAATAAATTAAATGTTAGGGGTGCTCCGATCACGGAAACTCTTCAGCCAGATCTTGTACGTCAATTAGTGCAGGATCTATTTCCTAGTTCCCTCAGTCACTTTGTCCCCCCAACAATGGTGCCTCCTGCCAGCGGTGAAGATAATGTGACTAGTCCTCCTACTATCACAGATGGAGAGATGGCACTAATCCTCGAGCGTTTAAGGACCAGAAAAACCGCGCCTGGCCCAGATGGAATCCCAGGCAAGGTGCTATTCCTTGCGTTACAACACCTGAGTGGGTGGCTTCGAGAACTCTTCAATGAGTGCCTAACTGCCGGACAGTTCCCAAAAGTTTGAAGGTTGGACGATTGTGCCTGTTGCGAAAAGGAAACCGCCCGTTAATTTCCTCGAGCGCATATAGGCCGATCGTCCTTCTAAATGAAGTTGACAAGGCATTCGAAAAGATCCTGGCTACTCGCCTCACCAAACACCTAGAGGGGGAAGGGCCGGGACTTTCAGGCTCCCAGTTTGGTTTTCGAAGAGGCCGATCTACGATTGATGCCCTGGAGACCTTAAAGAACCTCACAGCGGAGGCATCAAATAGTGGGGAGGTAGTCCTGGCGGTCTCACTAGACATAGCGAACGCCTTCAACAGCCTCCCTCATGAGACGCTGCTGGGGGCAATACGCTACCACAGAGTTCCTTTATACCTCAAGAGACTGTTGATGGCGTATCCCCCGGACAGAGTGATTCTGTGAGAGAGTGGTAATTGCCTATTTCGACACAGAGCTGATCGCGGTGTACCGCGGGGGTCAGTGTTAGGACCCATATTGTGGAATCTCGGATTTGACTGGCTCCTGCGATGTCCACTTCTCTCCGGGATGAGCATTATATGTTATGCTGATGACACGCTAGTCACAGCACAGGGAAGAAACTACGAGGAGGCAGCTCTACTTGCCGAAGTCGGAACGGACTTGGTAATCGATAGAATCCGCAGCTTAGGCTTGGAAATATCTACTACCAAAACCGAAGCCTTACTCTTCCACAGAGCTCGTAGGGGTCCTCCTCGAGGTGCAGTATTGATCCTCAGAGAAGCGGTAGTGGAGCTGAAGACGCAGATGAAGTACCTGGGTCTAATACTTGACGGCCGGTGGAATTTCCGAGCCCACTTTGCCCAACTTACTCCCCGCCTCATCAATGCAGCAGCGGGGTTAGGACGTTTGCTACCCAATGTGGGAGAACCAGGATCACCTTGCAGGAGACTGTATGCGGGAATAATCGCCAGTATGGCACTGTATGGCGCGCCCGTATGGATCAACGCCCTAACCACATCAAATAAAACCCTGTTACGGCGGGCACAGAGGGTAATAGCGATTCGAGCTATACGGGACGGCAGCCACACTCCTGGCAGGTGATCCCCCATGGGAGCTCAGGGCGGAAGTTCTCACGACTGCTTACCAGTGCAGAGTAGCCGCGAGAACCAGAGGGGAATTACCAGACGCTGATGAAGTAAGAAGGGTCAGGGTTCTAGCTGACAGAGCTTTGACCCAAAGGTGGCAGGAGGATCTCGGGTCCCCAGCGGCGGGCGTGGCTATAGTAGAGGCGATCCGCCCTCATCTGGATATGTGGCTGGGCAGAGAGCACGAATCGCTCTCCTACAGTTTAGTACAGGTGCTTACCAGTCATGGTTGACTCGGTAAATACCTGTATCAAACTGACAGTGAGCCGTCGGCCAGCTGTTACGAGTGTGGTGCCTCGTTAGATACAGCTTACCACACGGTAGCTGAATGTCCCGCCTGGGGTTCTCAGCGACTCATTATGACGTCGCTGATTGGCACAAACCTCTCACTGGCTAATATTATAGATGTAATGCTCATCAGGGAGCAGGCCTGGAGAGCGGTTGCCTCCTTTTGCGAGACTGTCATCTCGCTTAAGGAGGCACGACAAAGGGAGAGAGTGAATGCCGCTGAGACACTCTAGCCCAGACGAAGGGGAGTAGGAAACAGGAGGCGGAGGTTCATAAAACTCCTCCCCCTGTAGAATATCTGTGAGCCGAATACAACCGAGGGGTCAGAGAGGAATGCCTCAACGAGCCTCTGGCTCCCCACTCATGGCTGACGACGGTCCCGCTGGGTTTTAGTGGGTACTGCAAGTTCTTCCCCCTCGCCGAGTCCCACACTCCCGACCCCACAGTCGGGGTGCGTAAATGCATTTCCCAGCGTCAAAAAAAAAGAACTTTATTCTTCATAACATTCACTGATCATATAGCTTTAATTAATAATTTTGTTATTAAAAACATATTTTAACTCGTAACGGCGTTGTTTAGAATAGCTTATTGTGTATCAGACAATTATCATAATTTTATTAGTACCTACTACTTGGTAGGTAGATTTGGAAAGTAATAAGGGTAAAATGCCCACAACACATAAACAATGTATAATCACAGGATAGAAACCAGACGTAATTATGATTTGTGTAACCTCGTTAGCTTTAATTTGAAAGTATTACAGCTTCAGAGGATTTTGTTGCAAGTATATTTATTATAATTTCCAAATGTTTTAAGGAAATATACCGATTTTTTAGGAAAACTTGTGTTACCCTGACTGGCTAGCTTGAGGGGTCCGTTGCCCAGCAAAGAGAGGTCCCGCGAGGTGGTTGGGGGCTTGCCAGGTACTCCAGGCAAGCCAACTTCGGAGTAAGTTTTTGGTCGTAGATCGAGATGGGCCTAAACGGGCACATCGCTGGCGGGGTTGCGAATGTCTGTCAGTCGTGTTCCCGTGACCCCATCTTCGAGTGATTTAGGAGCACCGCTGGGTTTTAGCCGGTATGAGTCCGGCATAACCTGGAATATCCTTCCGAGTATTCCAGGTCTCCACGAGGATTTCCCAGCGTTAAAAAAAGAAAAGCTAACGAACTAGCACGTAGACAAAATGAATAAAAGGTTTTGTGAGTCAAGAGTGAATAGGAAAGTTGGAATGCGAAGGCCAAGGCGAACGTTTCTGGAGCAAAGCCAGGGCATTATGTATAAGGGCCAGGTTAAGAGTAGTCTAAACCGACGAACTTGTATGAAACGTTTAATGAGAATGAAAGAAGCAAAGGAGATATGCAAGGATCGTGGCAAGTGGAAGGACGTGGTGCCTGCCTACCCCTATGGGAACAAGGCGTGATGCAATGTATGTATGTTAAAAGTTCTCTAGTTATAAGTGATAACAAATTAACCACTAATAATAATGAAAAATAATCAAACTCAGAGAACATTAATATTTTTATTACTTCATCGTAGAAAGGCAGATTATTATTAAAAATAACAAACTTGTCATCTTTAGCACGATATTGCCGAAAATAGCAGAGCAATCACTTTTTCCACAGCAAATAGGACAAATGAGCCACTCGAAGTGCGGATCTTCATACAAATATACCAATATTTCGTCAGAGTACAGCAGTAGCAATTCTTTCAGTGGTTTCCATATATATACTAGTGCGCCTTCTAATATAATTAGCGATAAAGGTACCTGAAATAAATAATATGAAAAAGTAAAAGTAAAACTTCTTAAACTCATTACAAAACTTCCAAAGCTTTTACGGGAACTTTCAACAGATGGAGCTGTACAATTTTTCGTAAGATTATTAATAATTAAATTTAAATGTCGAATTCAAACTTAATCTTTTTTTTATTGCTGCAGTTTATCGGTTGACTGTGATCACACCTGATGGTAAGTGATGATACAGTCTAAGATGGAAGCGCGCTAATCTGGGTAAGAAGCGATATACTACTTATGGCTTCTACACAGCATCGTACCGGAATAAAAATCTCTTTGTTTTGGCAGTACGTCTTTGCCGGTAGGGTGGTAACTGGCCACGGCCGAAGTCTCCCACCAGACCTTACTCAGACAAATTAGAAAATACAATTTTCTACCGGGGATCGAACCCGGGGCCTGTGATAGCAAGGCACTCTCACCACTGCGACAGCGAGGCCGTCAATAATCGACATCATTTTACATTAATTTAATGAATACATGAATGTTTGATAAAACTGTATAAGGATCAAGGGTCATTCAATACATGTCTAAAAATATATTGTAGTCGTTGCATAGTGTTGTATAACGAATGGAAATTTGGGCAAGATATATAAATGTACGGATAGTTAGATTAGTTCATTAATTAAATTTAATATATGTCACATAAAGGTTGAAAGTTTAAAAAGTTCGTACTAGGTGCGTAGATCTAAATGTGTTTTTATTACTAGTTTTAAATGTGTATACTCGTATATAGCTGTTTCACCTCTATTAAAAACCATATTGAGGAAAATAATGCCTGTGTGAAACACGGTAATAGGGGAATCCTCTTTAACAACAAACACACCGCCAAGAGGAAAACTAAATTTGATTCTGGATGGTTTTCCTTGATGATGCAAGCTGGAATGATAATATAATAGCATTTCATTAAGCAAATTGGCATACGAAAAATAATAATTCAAGACGAACCTTTAAGGCTTTCGGTCTAACGCTCTCCCAAGTAAGCTATTGTAACTACTTTTAGCTAGAATAGCTTACTTGCGAGAGTTAAGTAAAAAGCATGTAATTTAAAAAACAAAGTCAATTCCTAGGCTATTTAGCACGAATTTACTTTGATTCAAGAAGCATTTTACGTGAGCTTTCAATAAATACGCTGCAATATTTTTCGTAAATATATATATTTTTAATTACGATTAAAAATTTTAGCAACGTATATTTTTTTTATTATTGCTGACAGATTAGCGCTTGACTGTGATATCACCTGATGGTAAGTGATGATACAGTCTAAGATGAAAGCGCGCTAATCTGTTAAGAGGCGATATACCCCTTACGGTTTCTACACAGCATCGTACCGGAACACAAATCTCTTTGTTTGGCTGTACGTTTTTGCTGGTAGGGTGGTAACTAGGCAGAAGCCTCCCACCAGTCCAGACTCAGACAAATTAGAAAACACAATTTCCAAAATTCGTCCTACCGGGGACCGAACCCGGGACCTCCGCTATCAAAGTGAATACTCGCACCACTGCGCCAGCGAGGCCGGCAAATATATAAAGAGATCTGTACAATGTTCGTACAAACTCAGCTATAGCGAATTTTGATCGAGATTAGTTCATAAATATGATAAAATTATAGTTAAATACTTACATTTATTATTTAAAATACTCATATCATATATAAGTAGGGAATATGCAACGACTATAGCAGCTGTTCTAGTCATTACATGTTGATAATTTATTTCTACTTAAAACCAGCTAGAATGCTAAATTATTTATTTAAATCGATTTCAATAAATATATTCTAATATGGAAGCAAAAGTAAAATATCAAATTAAACTTGAATAAGATTGGCAATATCGAAGTTAATTTAGTGATGTTAGTTTGACACGGTGTGACATTTCCACAGAGTATATACTGAAAAGGTAAAGCGCGAAATGCTATAAGAAACGAACGAAATTTCTGTATCAGATGTTGACACTGACNCTGATTGGCACCAATAAAAGCCATAAATTAAAGAAGAAGAAGAAGACTACGCAAAAGATGCTGGAAACACATGCCTAGGACAAGTAACGAGATTTGGTTCAGATACACCTCATGTAGGCTGTGGCCAGGTTATATCTGGGATACGTGATAGATTTTCTTTGACTCCGATTGCCCTATGAGGTGACCACTATTACCTGCACGGTTTTTTTTTCTTCGCTGTGATATGCGTTATACACGCCGGATGAAGTGTAAACATCCGGGAGTGTGGGACTTGCTGGTCGTACCAGGATACCCACTAAAACCCAGCGGAACCCTCTTCATCCAAGTGTTGGGGTCCACATGTCCGCTGACGCATTCAGCTCTGGCGCTCCGGATGTATCCGACTTTAGGGTTTAGTTTATTAGAGGGAGAGCAGGCGAGTAAAATTGCGCCTTCCTGCGCCCCCCCTCCTCCGGCGAGAGGGAGTAGCGTCTGCCATAACCTCCCATTGCCTGCTTAGTGACTCCTTCTGCAAGATGCCTCGCAATTACCCGCACGCTGGTGCAATGAGAGTCAAAGCTGTTTTTTTTATTAAACTTTTATATTATCCAAAGTTGATTGCCAAATGGACTGAAAATTACTTCTAATTATAGCCAATTAAGTAAATTATATTTATTATACAGTTGCAATAAATTTTTCGTTTATTATTAAAATTTTATTTGTTTTCGCTTAAGTGCCCTACATTACCCGCGTTTTTCTAAGTATATCAGGTGAAGATAGCAATTTCTATCGAAATAACAAATTTATATTTTGCCGACATATTTTACGGTCTTAAAATACCATGCCAGGCCTACATGTACGAGTATGTTAATTCTACTGCAGAGTTTTGATTGAAACTGCGCTTGAACTGCCTTTTGTATTAGTGACAGTTATATTGTTCCCTTTTCATTCTTAAATCTCTAAAGAAAAGACGGGTACAGATAATTAATCTATCTTTGATTTATTTATTTAACAGCAGCCAACGTAGTACAATGTTATTCTTATTGTAATATATATGCTACTTATATATTTTCCCCCCTGGCCCGTTCCGCCCCTTCTTAGTTAAACTGCACCCTCCGGACTCCTCCGGAGGGGCCATATTAACCAAGTTTAGTGTGGACATCTGGTCAACATGAGCCACACTGCACCAGGACTCCCGACCTCAAACCATCCTCCGAACCCTCACTGGTCTAGTGGTTAGTATATTCGGGCACAGTCATGAGTTCCTGGATTCGAGTCCCGGGTCTAACTAACTCAAAAATCGATATTGAGTTTTCTATTAAAGATTTTCTCAATATTTGCCGAAATTAGGTTGTTGGCGTTGTGATCCACCCCCGTGCCTTGGAGACCACGTTAAGCTGTCGGACCTGCGCCTGATCTCTCTGCCAGTGTTGGTTTTCCGTCACATCGGCTTTTTAGAGTGAAGGATTAGAGAGTGCACTTGCGTACTATGTCTGCCAACCCTCAGTGGAGCAGCGTGGTGGGTCTATGCTCTAACAACCCTCTCTGCTATTAGTGAGGAAGCCAATGCCCAGTAGTGGGACGTTAATGTGCTGCTATTTACTTTATATATTTATCCTATGATATTGTAAACCAGACTTATAGAGTAACAAATTTTAAAAAAAGCTAAAAGTTCAGTCTAAAAAAACAAATTATTTCTAAAAATAAGAATGTTTGCACTGCTGATTATTTTGATGCAATTTTATTTTGCACTTTGTTACAACATCGAATATTAATAGTTATTAATTTTATGGAAAACCAACTTAGTCATATTTACTTCTCTTTGACTGTAGGTCAACTTACTTTGATTATTAAAGCCTCTTAAATGTTTCAAGTTACTACAATAAAGTGCAGGAGTAGGATTTATAGAGGAAGTGCATTTAGTCGTAAAAATATCATAAAATATTTATATATAATACATGAGTTTTCTAGTTCTTTGTCTGTTAATTTTTTTTTTCTGAATAATTTGTTAAAAATCTTTACTTTTGTGTGACGGTTTGGTTGTTAAATACATAAATGGAATAGCAGGTTTTAGCTTCTCACGCTTCTTCTATTCTGTAGGCCTATATCAGTTAATAGGTTTTTGCTGTTCTGAAAACAGAAAATTTTGATTTACAATGTTGTGTATAATCAATAAAAATATATCTACTTTTTTGAGTATTCGTTACTATTTTATTCGTCAAACAGTACAGTTTTTTAGGACGTTTCAAAGATAATTAAATTTTATTTTCTTTTCTTTCGAAAACATGAAAAATGGAAAACATATTTATTGTCTTTAGCAATTGATTCTTATTCTATTCTATATATTGTTGACAGTGCCGGTAACGCTCGTCTGTATCACAGTACATACATTAAATAAATCCAATTAAGACAGAAACTCATAAGCTAAACAACTAATTATTATTAATGTAGAGAGCTAAAAGAATACAAGTATGTGTTTATGTGTGTGTGTGTGTGTGTATGCGTGTGCGTCTGTGCCTGTGCGTGCGCTCGTGTAAGTATTTGTGTTACATACAGTATAATAATGCATACTTTAAGATACCAAATAGAACATTAACCAATTAAGTTTCCACATTAAAACATAACATATACAAAGTAAAACAATATTCATGGACAAAAACAGAAGAATGAAATTAAAATATGTAAAGAAGTTATGACATCGTTAATTATAAAACAGTCAGTTAGAATGCCTCTGATTTGCTTCTTAATAATGGTGTCAAGTGCAGTTAAATAAATTCATGCAAGTAAATATTGTACTGTAATCGTTACAAGAGCGAAACAAATGTATTTCGCTCTTGTAAAAGGTACGTAAAATAGAGATCGAGTATTGGGATTTGATTTATCGAAATAATATATTGAGAAAAACACGAAACAAAAATATGTTAAATTTTCTAAGCATAACTGGATTTTACTCAATCTAATTTATTCAATAAGGATACCGAATGGATTCTGACACTATTCAATTCAAATATTTTAAAGACTTCAATTTGAATTTTCTACGATTTGTGAAAATATCGCGATAAAAACACCCGTGTGATAAAATTTTATAATAGAGTTCAGAAATGGTTTCAGTGCTATGACTGAGAGAGTGAATAAATATTATTTTGCACTTTAACAGACCAACATAGAAATGTATCAAATTCAACAAATTGTAAAGCTTCTTATAATGTTGAATAATTTAGTCAAAGCTTTAAATGCACGTGAAATAGAAAATGAATATATACCAAGGAACGAAGATTTCGAAATAAATAAGGCAGTTCCTCAAGTTGACGCAAATAGTGATGAAAGTTATAGCAATGATGAAGATGAACAGGTTAATGGTGATGAAATTGTATCTTTATTAGAAGAGAGATACAAGTTTATGAATGATAATACATCTACAAGGTATCATATTAGACACGATGACAGAGTATATCCAGGTAATAACATAACACTTTTGCATTTTTAAAATGAAAATAAGAAATTTATCACGTAGGTAATTGATCTACATTATAAAATATTCGATGATTATTTTCATCGTTTCTTTGTTTAAATACTTTTCATTTTAAAAATAAATGGAATGAATCATAAACACTTAATACGAACAAAAAACCTATGAAAACAATACAAGACCTAACAAAGAGCGAAGTACAATGGCCGTATCTCGTTATGCAGCGATCTTTTACGCAATAGTGTAACGATATTAACATAATAGAAAATAACAGTGGAAGCAAAAATAAACATCTTTTAAAATCTCCAATAAAATATAACTTTTATTTTAAAACGAAATGTGAAAAATTCATTCCTTGTGTTAAAATAAACGGGACGTACTCGGACACGGAGTGGTTTCCTGTCGAAAGAGGTCTTCGACAGGGATGTGTTGCGTCACCATGGCTGTTCAACCTATTCATGGATATCTGTTTGACAGATTTAAAAGAAAGTATGTACGGGTTAAGAATGGATGAATTACTCATCAAATGTTTACTTTACGCTGATGATCAAGTAATACTTGCATCATCTGCTAATGAACTACAGGAGGTGGTAAATATTATGAATAAAGCTTTGAAAGAGAAAGGAATGAAAGTGAATGTAAACAAAACGAATGTTATGCTTTTAGAAAGAGATGAATCCATGATGAATGGCAATATGTTGATAGATGGGGAACAAGTGGAAGAGGTGAAAGAATTTCTATACTTGGGATCTAAATATACAAACGATGGAACACGTGAAAGTGATATTGAAAGGAGAGTAAATGCAGGGAATATGATAAATGGTGCTCTGCGCGCCTTTATGAACAGCCAGATGGTGTCTCAAAGGACCAGACTGGCTGTGCATGCAGGAGTGTTGGCGCCAACACTTATGTATGGTAGTGAAAGTTGGGTATGGCAGAAGAATCACATAAGTAAAATAAATGCGGTAGAGATGAGAGCGTTGAGAAGAATGAGTGGATTAAAACTCAGAGACAAAGTAAGAAATAGTGTGATAAGAGAACGTTGTAGTATAAAACAAGACGTAGTGACTGAAATTGAGCAAAATATGCTTAGATGGTTTGGGCATGTAGAAAGAATGAATGAAAGGAGATTACAAAAAGGATTCAAGAGTCTAGTGTGAATGCGAAAGTTGGAAGGGGAATACCAAGGCGAACGTTTCTGGACTAAATCCAGGACATTTTAAATAACGGCCAGGTCAAGAGTACTCTAAACCCACGAATTTGTATGAAAGGTTTAATGAAAATGAAAGAAGCGAAGTAGATATGCAAGAATCGTGGCACGTGGAAGGACGTTGTCTCTGCCTATCCCTGTGGGAATGAGGCGTGATGGTATGTATGTATGTATGTATGTGTAAAAAATAACAATGATGCAAACAAGTGTTTTATGTGTGCAATTAGTGTATGATTGTGTGCGTGTGTATGTAAATATTTATTTAAGCTTGTGTTTTTATATTTTGATAAATGGAAAATTTGATTTATTTAAAACAATGCCTATATTTCTTGTATTATCTTTTTCTATTTTTATTAGTGCTTAATATTTTAATTACTAATTTAAAACTAGTGTTCCCAGAGTCAAAAAGCGATCGGCAATTAGCATGGGCTTTCCGCACTTACGCGGTTCGGAGAATCGTTGGAGGCATGGAAACTAGTATCAGCATGTATCCATATAACGTGGCTATATCAAGAAACGGAAAGCACTGGTGTGGAGGTTCCATCATTGATGAACAGTGGGTGCTTACCGCTGGACATTGTTTGGAATCGTAAGTACATTCGTATGTACTTTTATAGTAACTTTATCATTATTATCGTGTGCCTTTTTCAAGCTAAAGTTAGACAGTCAGTTAGTGAAAAGCTTACTTACTCATAATAATGACTGTTCCACTCCTATATATCGTCCATCCGTTGCCCCTTCGGTTTAATCCATGCTCTTCTTTTGGATATCTTGCCTTACCTAACCTAGAAAGGTTAGATTATATTCGCTTATAAATTTGGTTCTGTAAATAAGTTCATTGTCTATGATTTTCGAGTTGTTGACAGGCGATATTAAGGTCACCTTTTGGTAAGTGATAATACACGTAGACCTAGTAAGAAGTTATTTACCTCTTATGTTCCCACAGAACATCTTATTGGAATTTTTTACTTCTTCTTTACACAATAACAAGAGAACAGTTTCCGTGGTTCGTTTTCTAAAATTATCATCTTTATTAACCTTAACCGTCTGAATAAAAAACTATAACTTCCTTAATGCAAGTGAACTTTTGCAAATATAGTTTTTATAATAATTATTTGTTATATCATATCAATCAATACATTATTGAGAAGTAATATTTGAAAAATTGGTAATTGTTTTTGTCGCTATTAAATGAATTTCATTGTCTTTTACCGTTTATGGGTTCAATTTCAACAAAATCACTCCGTGTTAATAAATCGAAGTTTTTATTTATTTCAGAATGAAATGTAAAGAAAATAAAATATTTAATGTGTGTATAAAACGGCACTGATATTACGTATTGTTTAACTTTAGCTTTAATTAAGAAAAGTCTGAATCCTGTACTTAAAACATTAAACATTTGATATGAAGTTGTTATTCTTTCGAAATAATGCAGTATACAAATAAAAAGAAACAGTTACCATCAAGTAGATAATAGGTAAATCTTTAGCAAAGTACATAAATATTGCAGGGCTCACGATGGAGACAAAAGAAAACTTCTTCCGTTTATAGTCAGAGCTGGAAGTTCGTTTCATAATCGCGGGGGATATCAAGCAAGAGTAAACAAGGTTTGTTTTGTAATATTGCGATTTATAAAATATGTTTTGATTAAAATAGTTATTGAATTTTGATTTATAACAAACTAACGCAGCATAATATCATATTTATAGCTGTCAAAAGAGAGCTAGTAAAAGAGACATTTGTAAAGCTCATTGGTATATGTTGCAGAGCCCAATTGTAATATTGTTAAAGCCTGTCTTTAGAAATAATAAAGCCCAACGGTAATTAGTCACCGGCTACTTTTGTAATTGAGCTGGCTTGTCGAATTGTTTTAATTATATGTGAAAAAGATTACCGCGAACAATTATATAGCTATTATAGTTGTAATATTCCTTATTTATTAGCAAATTTGTACTTTATATTAACTCTAAGTATGTTAGAGCAGCATAATTATGTGAAATTCTTACAGGTATTCTTTCCCAAGGACTATACCCCAGGTAATGCTGATTTCGACTTCTCCCTTCTGAGATTAGATCGTCCAATGCCAATTGGCCGCAATATTGCAGTTTTAAATCTCCCTGCAAAGGAGTATATGATCCAATCTGATGATATCCTCATCGTTACTGGATGGGGAAGCACTCATGTAAGTATTATTAACATAGTTATAATACTCAAATTTATCTAAAACAAGTGGATAATCACGTAAAGACTCGAATTGGGCAGGCACCACTGTTGGCACAAGTTTTATTGTAAAACTTAGGCCTAAGTGTCTTTTTCAATTTACCTTTGTGCTATTTGGTGAAGGAAACCAGCATATTCCTAAAGCAATTTGAAGATTAGGGGGTTTGAGCATATTTGACAAATTTCGTATAAATAATAAAGACTTCAACCGACTGAAAATAATTTCAATTTTGTAATTATTATTATAGTGACATTTTACGTTATTGTATACATTTTTTTTTCTTTTGACATATCAATTTGTTACATACATATTTTATCATAAGTATTAAATGAAAAACTTAGATGTAACAAAAAACAATCAGATAAAACAAACAATAATCCAATACGTGGACATAAAAAGCTATATTATATTATTATAGTCTGCCAACCCGCAGTACATGATAGAAATTAATATAATCTGTGTGCATAGTTTCTATTGTTTCGATGTTCGAACATCTGTGGCCATTTCAACTTCCGGGAAATATGACAGTTAATTTCGATTCCTATAACAATACATGCATGTATGTTTGCAATATTATTATGTTATAATATATATTTATTTATAAAGCTGAAGAGTTTGTCTGTTTGCTAGAACTCGCTAATCTCAGGAAATACTGGTCTGATTTGGAAAATCCTTTCAGTGAGTGCTAAGGCTTCAAGAATGCTTCAATATCGGGTTTCATTCATTCAGTTCCGCAAAAATCACTCATGACAGAATTGTTTCCTTTTAAATGTACTAAAAAAATCCTGGACAGTATGTCTACCTTTTAAGGTTGGCTCATATAACCTTTTTCTCTGCTTCTGTTATGAGGAGCAGATGGCATTGCGTTGATCAATTAACTATAAATATTCTACTCTGTTTTACAATATTTACCCGCCACTTTATTTAAATATCGGGATCGTGTGTTTAATGGAAATTCCAAGATGTAATTTTTGTCGCTGTGTACATATATTAGAAAACTTGTTGTACTTACATAAAAATATTGACTCTTTTAATAAAAATAGTCAATGTAAATCATATAACTAAAGAAACAAAAACGAACTTGTTATAAATTCTAGTAGGCTGCAAAAAATTAACAACTCATTTAAGGGTAACTGTATACGTTTCTATAATAAACTACCACAAGAAGTGCTAGAGATAACAATTAATATATTCAAAGTCCTTGTTAAAAGAAAGCGGATTGAAAAATCATATTATAAGTTGCAAGATTACGTAGACGATAGAAACGCGTAGAAGTGAAAAATAAGATTATTTTGATCAGGGTCTATTTTTTTCCATACCATTATTAAAGGTGTCATTCGTACTATCGTCTGCCTTCGTTTTCGGAAGCGGTGTCCTAATACCTTATATATTGTATTGTACATGGTATTATGAAACAATTATATTATTTGTCTCCAATAATAAGTCATGGATTACCCTATTTTGTTTTACCCCAAAAACTGTCAGCACCCTCTGCAATCATGACTTCCTGACATGACTTCCAGTCATTGTTTATTTATTCATTTAGACTTTCCAATCTACGATTGCATTAGTATAAATTAAGAGAACTATGTAACTATCTGGAATTCCCCTAGGAATCTGGTTACGGTCATATACCAGAGCGTGTTCGTTTCGTACCAGTGCCAGTAATGAAGCTGGAAGCATGTCAAAAGGCATACAGATTTTACATTACACCGAGAATGCTATGTGCAGGATATGCTACCGGAGGAAAGGATGCTTGTAATGTAAGTGTAGTTTTCTTTAAGTGAAAATTTATATAGGCGCACTATATACCTACTATTTTGCCGGTAATAAATGAGACCGAGCCGTCACGTATGACTATATAACGCTCTTTCTACTAAAGACTTTCGTTGACGAATGAAGCAAGAGATTTATGATCAATTAATTATTTACTTATTACATATAAATTATTAATTTACATATAAATTATTGTCAATAATTTATATGTAATTTTATATATCAAAAATGTTATTTCGTACCATGATACCCAAAAAACGATAGTTTTACTCGCCTTAATTAAGTTTAATAGGTATACAAATAAATAGGATTGGAGTAATTTTTATAAAACCAATTAACGACTTTCATTACATTTATATGAAACTATATACGGTACCAGATAAAACTGTCTGTGTGTATGTTTATTGGCGTTAATCTCTCAAAACAGGAATTTGACAGGAGTTTCATTGATAACTAATGTCATAGAGAGTAACTTCGGGTTATTTTATTTAAAAAAGGCATTAAAAATTACGCAGCTAACAACCCGGGATAGATAGTGTACATGGTGATTTATTTGTGATTTCTTTCAGCATGATTCAGGCGGACCAGCAGTACGCGATGGCGTTCTTCTCGGTATCGTTTCCTTTGGTGGTAAAAAATGTGGTGATCCCAGGTCACCCGGTGTTTACAGTAGAGTTACAGAAATCACTCAATGGGTTGAATCCACCATTACCAATAACGAAGCTTGTGACGTTCCCGAGTTAAAAGAAAAAATAGAAAAGGCGCGGCAAAGAGAGCGGGAATTGCAAAAGTAGGTGATTGTATCATTTTATAATTGGTAAAGTTAGTCCGCGTCTCTAGGACTAAATAATATGTTACTTAAGAGCAATATATTTGCATACGTACATAGACTCACGCTTTAATCCCGTAGAGGTAGGAGACCACGTCCTTCCACTGGCCACGATCCTTGCATATCTCCCTTGCTTCTTGCATTCACATTAAACCTTTCATACAATTTCGTCGGTTTAGAGTGTGTCCTGGATTTGGTTCAGGCACGTTCGCCTTGGTCTTCCCGTTTCAACCTTCCCATACGATCTTGACTAATACATCTGTTTTGTCAGTCTCCTTTCATTCATTCTCTCTACGTGCCCAAACCATCTAAGCATACCTTTGTCAATTTAAGACACTACATCTTTTATACGACAATGTACTCTTATCACACTATTTCTAACTTTGCCACTCAGTTTCAACCTACTCATATTTCTCAATGATCTCATCTCCACCGAATTTATTTTACTTATATGATTCTTCTGCCATACCCAACTTTTACTACCATACATAAGTGTTGGCACCAACCCTCCACCATGCACAGATAGTCTGGCATTTTGAGACGCCATCTGGCTATTCATAAAGGCTATGTATGTAAAAGATTAAAAGTGTCGAAAATTAATACAAACCATTTAATGAAATCTCAAATGACGAATTGAAAATAAAAATGTCACAAGGTTTTTGGTATTATTAGAAATTATTAATTAAATTTTATTTTTGAATTTAAAATTTAGAAAAGAGAATTTATGAAATATTTTTATTTTATGACAATTAGTGCATTAAATTATTATATGACGAGTGGCAAATTAAAATGCCACGTGTTATTTCTAAATATTAAAACTACCTAACCTTCAAAAGAATTAACATTAAATAACGCTTCACATCTTCGTGACGCTAATCCCGCGTTTCATCAGTAAAAATTATATCCTCATGGGCTTAAAGAAGTTTCACTTCAATAATTACCTAGCTAAATTCGTAATTCTTACCACGTCCAATACATAATGATATTATTATTTTTTACATCATGAAACGATCTGTTGTAGTATTCCAGATTCAGACGTGT
Source organism: Elymnias hypermnestra (assembly GCA_015832385.1). NCBI lineage: Eukaryota > Metazoa > Arthropoda > Insecta > Lepidoptera > Nymphalidae > Elymnias > Elymnias hypermnestra. Next base: position 769,416 of record JACTOM010000027.1, on the reverse strand, counting down.
AACAGTTAAAATAAACAGATAGGATATAAATTAAACATAATTTATTAAAAGTAAATAGCGAATAAACATTCCTAATAGTTTAGCAATACGATTTTATTTAAACTCTTCAAACAGACAGACAGATGTCTAAATGTAGATAGTTTTCTAATTAGAAGTCTCCCTGGCTACATTGTGTTAGTTCCTCGTCTGACAAATAGAGGCGAGGTCAATCAAGTTTCAATTCACGGTAAGCAAATTTACATAACGTTCCTGTGTAAAGGCCGAAAAATCTCTTATCACAGTAAATAAAGAATAAATGTCGCCAAACAATAAAAAGTTCAAGATTTATCATATCATCTAATAGTTAGTAGCTAGATGAATTCTTTATTGCATGAAACGAATTATAGGAAATAAAATCAAAATATTCTTTAGGCTCAAAAAGCACTTTTGAATCAACCTCGATTTGGAAAGTTGATTCCGTTAAAAAAAAACCAGCAAGAAACGCAACGGTTACCCTTTAAACATAGTTTTTGTACGTTACAAAGCATTTAGCTTAGCATGTACAACTGGAATCAAGTCCAAACATCTTGTTACTTAAATAATCTTCAATATTATAATATGCTTCTTTTAATAGGATGTTTTTAACAAATATCTTTAAACTATGTGGAGGCGAACTCATTTTAAATAATACCTAAGAAACAACATCGTGTGATATTGATTTTATTGCTGAAGTGATCTCAGCTGTTTAAGGAATTATGCATAAAACATAGCAGGTTAAAACAGGTAAAAGGTACAGTTAAAACGCCATAAATTAAATAACAATACAAAATATACGATTATAAATAGACACATATTACAAAAACATATAAAACTAAAAATATATTTAATTATATTAACAGTACTTAAAAAAGCAGAAAGAAATAAAAAATTACGAAAGGCTGATCCGACAGAGCTTGCAAATTAGTAATTATTGAAATACGTGTATTTTGGTCCTATTTTTATTGAACCCTTCACTGTCTGATAACTAACGTTACAAGATATAATAAAGACGAGTTTCATTTCGAAATTCTGATCGTATAAGTATTATCACATTGAACACTAAGAATCGCAGGTATTATTGGTATAATATTTATTTATAATGAAAACAAATTTCCATCCAGTACAATTCCCAAACTTAATAGATACATTTCAGATTTAAAGCAAGAGTTGAAGAGAAAAAGAATAAAATCAAAAGTTGGCTTAGAGAAACACTTAAGTCTCCGACATTTCTAGACTTAGCCAAGAAGAAACTTATCGAAGCGGGATTTCTTTTAAGGAGAAACATTCGAAGATTTGACGACACCGAAACTGTTATTGACGATAAAACTATGGACGAGATTAATCTTTCTAATCTAATAAACGAAAGGATTTTAGAAGAAGACGCTGAAAAGAACGAAGCAGAATTGCTGCTAAGGACTTTAGCGATGCAAGAACTTATATTCAATGGAGACAGTAAAGAAAGCTCTAGAGCCAACGATAAAAATAACAGCGAAGAAAATGTAGAAGCCATTGTTGCATATTTAAGTAAGAAATAAAGATTATGGGATCATATTTTTAATTAGTATTATTTACTCTCTTGTATTGATAAGAGTCCGAATATATTTTGGGGGAAAGGGTAGTAAGTAGCAGCCCATTAACGTCCCACTGCTGGGCACAGGCATCCTCACTCGCATGAGAGTGGGTTTTTTTAGAGCATAGACGCACCACGCTGCTGCACTGCGGATTGGCAGGCATAGTACACAAGTGCACTCTCTATTCCTTCACTCTCATAGTCCGGTGTGACGGGAATCCGACACGGCCGGAGGGAGATCAGGCGCAGGACCGACGGCTTAACGTGCTCTCCGAGGCACGGGGGTGGATCACACCGCCAACTTCCCAACTTCGGGCAAATATTGAGAAAATCTTAATAGAAAACTCAATATTGATTTATGAATTGGCCCGACGCGGGACTCGAACCCAGGACCTCATGTCTGTAGTCGAACATGCTAACCACTAGACCAATGAGGTAGTATGGTACTTAAATTAGCAAAAACATTTATCTAACTTGTCCATAAAATTTTGCAAACTTGAGGGCTTTGTAATAGTTATTTGTATCAAAGAATTCAAATAACTATTACAAAGACTTCTGAACTCTTTGTTAACTGTTTATTTATATCTATCTATAAAAATATCTCATCAACGTTTCATACTTACAAAAGAATGTGAACAAAATATATAAATAAATTTATTGTGTAAGCTTTTTATGCAAAACTTTTGTTGAAACAATATATTGCGAGTTAATACGTGTTTGCTTTTCGCCTTCGATATGGGATATTGTGTAAAATAGTAATAAAAGGTCGTAAAAGTAGATATTATTGTTATTTTTGCAACAATTTTATCAGGTCTTGTAATTTTAATCTAGTAATGGCATAGTTTAGGTTGTATCGGGCTGCGTTCGTGGCGGCATCTGGACCAGGGATCCAGCTGAAAATCAGCGCTGCATAGTCTGGAGATGTAGCATAAATGCACACATCGCAGGGTATTATTGTAAAATGTACTAAAATATAATTGCGATATGTGAGATAATGTATAAATAATGATATTTTCTCTTTTTTTCTCTCCAAGTTTTTCATAGTAGCGTTATAAGGTATTACAGCTGAGTCAAGAGTAATATGAATCAAGAACGCTATAAAAGAATACGCAATTATTTCTTACTTTTTAGAGCATATTAATATATTTGTAAGTTTGTTTTGAAGGCGGTTCTTTTTATGTTAAAATTTCTATTTATTTTTGATTTTTAGTGAATCTGAAGTATACTAACAAAATTGTCTCAATATGTGTACACCTAAAAACGTGTTTCAATGCAGCAACAAACGTAAGCTCATTGCTATTTGATTACAGATACTTATATTTTCTGCTATGAACCGCACCCTTACTGTAAGCCGTTGATGAGATCCGTTGGAAATGGATTCCATCATCAGAATCTAACCAAACTATCACAAAATAACCCTTGAAGTATATCCTTTCCAATAAAAAAAGAATCATCGAAATCGGTTGGCGTGATCTTGAGTCATTCGTCCATTTGTCGCGCACATACTTAATGCAAATTTAACACTTATCCGGTTTTCTCACGAATGCCATCATCAGAACTGGATTTACCCTATGACGAGCACCACCTTTCATTTAAAAAAAATCATCAAGATCGGTCCACCCAGTCGGGAGATATGAGGTAACAAACATAATAAAAAATACAGACGATTTAATAACCTCCTCCTTTTATTAACTCGGTTAAAAACCGCCTTTCATTAAATACGGCCATCTATCGAAGACAATTAAGACTTTTTGCAGCAGCGCCATCTAGTACTGTATTACTTAACTTTAACTTACATTTCTCATAATAATTCTACACATCTCAACGAGATGTCACTTTTAAATTGTGTTATTACATTTTATGTTTAGCATATTCAAGCAAATAAAAAATCATAAATTTGGTCTCTGTGCTTCATAGTTTTGAACAGAGTATTTTAATTGCAAATTAAAATTTCAGACCAAAATGAATATAGTAAATTAGTCTACAGTATGGAGTATGTTAAAAATTGTGATTTTTAGTACATCACATAGATGTCGCTCTTATACCGTACAAAATCTATTTACATATATAATAGTTTTTCAACTTCACTATTGTATTAGGATAACTAAAAGAGGTAGCAATTTTTGAAGTGAAGTTGCACTTCGTTACTGTACTCGTCATTTAATATACTATTTTTCATAAAATATAAAATAAAAATATTTAATTAATATTCTTTTCTAAATTTTAAAATCGAAAACAAAATTTTATAAATAATTTCTAATATTGACAAAAAACTCGTGGCATTTTTAGTTACAATTCGTCATTTGAGTTTTCTATAAATTATTTGTATTAATTTTCGACACTTTTAGTAATTTAATGACAATTAAATACATTAAATTCCTTCCATATCTTCCTTTTTGCCTCCCGCTAGGTCTCGGATATTTAAAACTTTAGACTTGTATAAATATAAACAAGATTTAAAAATTAGTTTGCCAAAGAAGTTTCACTTCTGACTTGTGTACTTTGTATGCACGCACTTTTTTGTAAGTTCCAGGCGTTTCAAGAATGTTACACATAAAGAATTCTATCTGACAAATGGATTTCTCCATATTACCTGATTTGGAATTAAGCTGGTGATAGCTGGTTTATCATAACAAAAAAATGGTTGTGTATGACGTCGTTTCATAAGCAATACTTTTACATGATAACATGATAAGAACATCATGAAATTTTTCTTAATAAAAAATGGACGTAGATTGATCGTACCTCTCTATCGCTCGACTCTCGGCTCAAGCGGAACGTGACCATGACTCATGTTTTTCGTGCGTGAAGAGGGCGTTCATTGATTTATAGGACGTTATCACATCAAAAACCTTTCATCATCTAGCATTTAATTATTAAAATTAGAAAATTACTCTCTAAAGACGTATGTACACTAACCCACGTAGATATTCACTACCTTGTAGTTGTAAGCGCAAGAAGGTCCCTATTAGTGAATAAAATTGTTATTACGTCCATAACCGCCACAGAACTTTCTGGAAACTATTTTTCATTGATACAAGAACCTCCGTAGTGGTAATTAAATAATGTTTCACGAGTTAGTATTAGACATATTTTCCTGACATTGAACTGTAATAACATTTTCTAGATCATTTCCTTGATTTTTTTATCACGCATATTTGACGACCTCACTGATCCTCGTATTTTTTAAATGTCGTCGTCGCTTCAGTCGATGGACGTCCAGTGCTGGACATAGGTCGCAAGTAATGACGTCCACAAGGCCCGATCTTGCGCCGCCTGGCTGCAGCGGCTACCGGCGACCCTGTTTATATCATCGGTCCACCTTTTGGGGGGTCTGCCTACACTGTCCGGGACGAGGTCGCCACTCCAGCACCTTCGGCCCCCAACGTCCATCGGTCCTTCGGATAGCCGTCCATAGCCCTCTCCACTGCACGCAGAGTGACTCTGAGCTTCCCCATGAGGCCCATAGTCGGCGACCGCGTTTTTAACTGTCTTCATTTGGAATCAATAATGGGTTATATTAAAAATTCCATCCGATAGTAACGAGTAACTCCATATTTAAGATTTGATTTGAAAGATTAAAGGGTTATGCTGTTTTTAACATACTAGCAATGCACCGCGGTTTCACCTCCTTTCAAATTATTAGATACACACTTACATTCATAATCTAATCAATATACAGAATTTACAACGAATATACTCGTCGTCGTCGCTTCAACCGATGGACGTCCACTGCTGGACATAGGTCTCACGTAATGATGTCCACAAGGCCCGATCTTGCGCCGCCTGGCTCCAGCGGCTACCGGCGACCCTCTTTATGTCGTCGGTCCACCTTGTGGGGGGTCTCCCTACACTGCGCCGTCCGGTGCGGGGTCGCCACTCCAGCACCTTTGGCCCCCAACGTCCATCGGTCC
>JACTOM010000027.1:541478-760040 GCA_015832385.1 Elymnias hypermnestra | reverse complement strand
GGAGTGCGACGCGATGTGCGGGTTGGATGCTCCAGCATAGCCGTGGAGAAGGATTATAGTTGGCAGATGATTTACACATATGAGCGGCACATGACTTGACGGCGCGGATAACAAGCAACGACTGATCTCTTCGCGTGGCTGTCGAAATCTTCTCTTCGGAATAATTTGAATTTGAAATTTTCTATTCGAAATTATTTGAATTTATTTTATTAGCACACGCGAAGAGGCCAGCCAGTTAAAATGTAAAAAGGTAGTTATAGTGGCATAACTACATTACATGGACATAAGATATCATGGATTTTTTTGTAGATATTAATACGTTGTATAATATTGTAGAACATTTTTTTATTCTATCTTCAATAGTTTTCGCAGTGCGCACGATAACAGATTTTTTATTTCACACCTTAAGTAACATTAATGCATTATTATTAGGGATCCCTATTTAGTGAAAATGCACCTTTCTAATGGTAAGAAAAAGGGATCCAGTAGTTTTTGTGTGAAAACATTACAAACATACATACATACAAAAACACAATTGTTTCCGCTTTATAATATCAGTTTAGACAAATCCGGTATTTCTCTACAATACTTTTTGTATAACATACTTCTTGTATATATATCATCCTAACCTCATTATTATGTTTAAACATCGTGTTTGCAATTCCTTATCATTGCACTTTGAGGAAAAACTGCAGATCAGCGTACGATAAAAAAATGCACTGACTGATAAAACAGGTTAACAATCTGGTATTATGTATTAAATATGGGCAATGGCTGCAAGTTTATTAACCGCGTTATGTTTCCAAATAGCATAAATCCAGGACTTTGCCTTTGAAACGAATAGGAAGTCGCTGGATATCTGAAAAACCTATGTTATTCACAATGGGCTTTTAACCTTTTTTGAAGTATTTTAAAGACCTATTATAAATAGTATTAATTGTTAACATTATAAATAATGTGAAAACGATTCAAAAGTGCTGTAAAACATACATAGAATCACGCCTCATTCCCATAGCGGTAGGCAGAGACAACGTCCTTCCACTTGCCACGATACCTGCTTATCGTCTTCGCTTCTTTCATTCTCATTAAAATCGTCATACAAGTTCGTCGGCTTAGAGTACTCTTGACTTGGCCCTTATTTAAAATTTCCTGGATTTGGTCCAGGTCTTAGACTTCCCCTTCATACTTTCGCATTCACTCTTGACTCATAAATCCTTTTTGTCAGTCTCTTTTCATTCAATCTCTCTACATGCCCAAACCATCTAAGCATACCTTTCTCAATTTTAGTCCCTACGTCTTCTTTTATACCACAACATTCTCTTATCACACTATTTTTTACTCTGTCCCTCAGTTTCAATTCACTCATACTTGTCAACGCTCTCATCTCTATGGTATTTTTATTTATGTATTTCTTCGGGCATAACCAACTTTAACTACCATACATAAGTTTATATTTATCCATTCAATTTTACGAATAGATTTCACGAGGTGTTTTTAAAGTTTTGAGTGGTAAATTGTCTTTAATACTCTTATTTATTAAATGTTTCTCTACAACTTGTTTTAAATCTCTAATTAATTTGGAATTCTTTCTAATCGAGTTAATGTTTTTTTCTAGTATATAATATAATTCAAAATTTTGTTGGATATAAATTTATTAGCGAAATAATAATGCAATGATTTTGTTAGGCAAAAAATTAAAATACACAATTCAGGCCTACAGGTCAACACTTGACTCTTGATCTCATCTCATGTAATGACATAATTTTAAGTTGGTTACAAGCTAAACAGATAATTAATCAATCAACTGGTGCTAGAAGCTTACTGGTCCTCTGGTGGTATTAGGCGATAGTCAAATTCAAGTAGACTTTTACAACAATTTTAAATTGACAAATACATTTTCTTCAATAAGTTTCATACGACTTATCTTTATTTTGATTCTTCTCACAACATAGTCTGTCAGGTATTCTCTTTTATCATAAGCATTAAAATATAAGTTCAATTTAGTTTGCATAACAAGTACATTTTTAATTTATTTTTATTGACAACAAAAATCACGTGGAAAAAAAGTTGTCTATTGAAATTGAGATATAAATTTGAATAATTGAATTTAATGATTCAGTATTTTAAATTGCTGTGTTTAAATTTGACAAGTTAAAAAAAAATTGCGTGCATGAATGTTGTATAAACAATTGAAAATTTTAAAAATATATCTAGTGAGAGTGTGAACTAATGGCAGGAATTGTTGAAAGAGTTACACGACAGTTATTAAAATAGCACTGACTGATAAAATGGGCTTACAATCAGCGATTATGGACCTATCGTATTACAAATATAGGACAGTGACTTTTAAGTTCGACGTATCTATATAGATAATAGGTTTTATTCATTAACCCATTACTACCAGTAATTTAAACCATTTTCTTTTTGATTATGTTCATCAGTTTATAAAATTATTCTGAAATTACTTTGCAATGTATTCACAGCCTGTCGTTTCTAAAATAATCACATAAAAACTCTATAAACTTATTAGAGAAATGAAGTTTGTATTTCAAGATTAAAATCAAAGTATTCTTTATTCAAGTAGGCTCATAAAGCACTTTTGAATCGACAGTAGTCTTTCCGTTGGTAATAAATCTACCACCGGTTCGGAAAGTTGATTCCGCTGAGAAGAAACCGGCAAGAAACTCAACGGTTACTCCTTTAAACATAGTTTTTATACGTTACAATGTGCTTAGCTTTCGTGTGCAACTGGTATCTGGTCCAAACATCTTTGTCACTTAATCTTCAATATTATAAATTGCGTTTTGTAATAGGACGTTTTTAATATATTTCTTAAAACTGTGCGGAGGCAAACTCAGAAGTGATTCAAGTGCAACAAAATAAATTATGGCATTACGAGTACAACAATTAAAATGAGGGTTTCTAGAAAATTGTAGGCTTCTATAATATAGGCGTTTTAAATTTAAATTAGTCATCGAGTAACATCAACATTACCATGTTGAATTAATAGAATTTTTTTTTTTTTTTTTTAATTTATTTATTGTTAAAAAAGAAAAAAATACATTTATATTCTTATATCTATTAGCATAAAAAAACCACTGGGATTTGTAAAGTAAGATTTAATAGCGACATAAGAACTTTCAGTAGAACGAGTAATATAAAATAGGACCCGTTCATGCGTCATTTGGCATTGATGCATCCAGATTCTTTTCAGTTCTTTGAGAAGCACGAGTCAAGATGCTATGCTTCGTAGCTTTTCTCAGGCATCCATTAAATGAACGGTAATCTATTTCGCCTGATCGTCGTCTAACGGAATGGTTTCCCCTGCTAAACTCAGCAGAACCAACCAGGTCAAGTCTGTTGTATATCTAGACCGGGTGATGCCACCGTTGCGACATCCTCTTCGCCGTCATCGCCTACGTCATGATCCTGGGTTCTGAGACTGCGACTGCGATAACTACGTGGAGTTGAGGGTTGCAGGCGTCGAGGCAATGCCACCTTACTCGGGCATCTTCCTCAAACATCAATTTAATGCCCGGTACTCTATTTTGCCTGCAATCATACGGGCTGGTTCCCAACGGCTAAGCTAGCGGGTCCATCCAGGTCAATTCACTTTGTGGTCCAATCTGGGTATCGCCACTGCTATTGCGTCGTCATCATCGTCTACTTCATAAGGTGGTGATATCAAGAGCTCACGACGCAGATGGCGCCTAGTGTTTGCCGCTAATGGCTGCTGGCTGGCTATGCCGTGCTGAGAGTTGTCTGTCTGTTGGAACATATTGCTCGCCAAAGCTGGAGACACACGTGCAAAGTGGACGTCTCGGTGTCATGACGGATGACGTGGCTTTTGACAACCAAATTCCTTCTACTATCATAGGTAGGCAGTTGTTCTACTGGATTTGCAGCCTCCTCCTCTCATACACTGAGAAGAAGAAAAGGTTCATTCATCTTGTAGGTGCCGCATAGGCACCGTTCCGTTTAGCTTTTGCTGTGAGCCTAATTTATTTAGCACTAACTTCTTATACGTGAGTTCCTAATAGATGGTACTAAAAATTACACATTTGAACTAGATATGTATAAGTGTAAACTAATTTTAGGGAACTAATTCGACTCGAGCTGTAAGACAGAATCTGTAATTAATTCAACATATTATTTATTGTCTTTAATGTTAAGATGTTTTATAATATTATGAAAATGTGTTTAGGTTCTAAAACCTTGAATTGACTGATAGTGTAGTGCTAACAGCCGTTTATGCACCGGTCGATGACTTATGGTTACAATATTGTTTATTGAAAATTTTACAAGAAGTTTTTGACTGCAAGAAGTTTAAATATCGTGAAGACATTGAATTTTGTTTGACATAAATTGATTTTGTGGAAATTGTACAGCAGCAGGCATTGATAGCTCTTCCATGTAAAAGGTTTTAATTTATGCACTAAACCCTGACCCATGGATAGGGTCTGTGGTACTCGGCGAGGGATGAGACTTCGCAATACCCTCTAAAATCCAACGATACTCTCTTTATCCGTAACTGAGAGACCAGAGGATCAGTTTGTGCATTCCTGTCTGGTATCTCGGGTGAGTCCAACTGAGGATTCACGGAAATGGGAGCAGGTGCACAGAACATGCGATCTCGGCTTCTTCGGTGGTGAGTGGGAGCATCTCTTCTCTGATAAAAGCTGCTCGGGCATAGCGTGGAGACCCGTACTGCTCAGAAAACTGAAAAGAACCCCAGATTGATGTTTCGTTTTATGCAATGCGTTTCAGAAGTTTTACTGGCCTCGCTGGCTCAAAGGTGCGTCTTTACTTTCTTAGCGGAAAAAACAAATTTAAGAAATCGCACATTCTAATTTGTTTCACTTACCACCAGGTAAGACATACCGCCAAGGAAACACCACTGCGTTCCGGTGCGCTGCTGTGTTAAAATCACATGATGTCAATTACCTCTTACCAATTTACGCGCTTTTATCTTAGACTGTATCAACATTACAATCAGGTGAGGCTACAGTCATGCGCGAACCTGTCAGCAAGAAAAAAATGTTCGCTCAAGATGGCGTAGAAAATTGCCCTTTTTTATATTACTACTTGTTTAGATAATAAGCTTAAAGTGAGATAAGAATTTAAAAAATCTATTAACTGTTTTCTGTACTTTTACTTTTTATAATACTTAAACGGCTTATGCAAATGTTCGAACAGCAATCTTACATAAATAATGCCTTAAAAGACTTGTGCTTTTTTCGTGATTATTTTCATCCATTTTAATTAGATTTCCCAAAGTAGGGCGGTGACATAAAGGGGAAGTGATCGCTTTGATTCTTCTCGATTTGCACGCTCTTGCGTAAAACTAGTTGCAACTGAAAGATATTATATACAGGATGATTCGAATATAAGACTCTCTTATTTAATATCATCATACTTTCATGCCCTGGACTGTAGACTCTTTTAATTGAAAGTTATTATACGATCTAAGATAGTAGGCTCACCTGGAATGAGGTATTTTACCTCTTCATTGTTTCTAGATGAAACCGTATGAGAGCGATATTTTTTCATGTCAAAACAATTTTTGGTACTTAAACTAATTAGAATATACAATTTTCTAAATTTGCCCGGGAATCGACTACACACATTTATGCAAGGACCTTGAACTATTAAATTGTATAATGTTCAGTCTATTACAGTTATTTTTTTATAATTTGTTAAGTTGATTATACACTTACATATATGCTCTTGATTATATTAGTAATCTTCGTAAAATCTTTCCCGAGAGTCTAAACAAAACCGGTTCAGCTGTTTAGAAGATTTAGTAACACACACGCACATAAGAATTATATATTTAAAAAAATATTTACGTTGCATTTATAAAAAATGTCTCTTTATATTTCCATTATAGAGTTTGAACCTATCCAAATTATGTGCTATAACCTATTAGAAAGGCAAAATTGCGAAGATGGTCTTAGACTACGAGATCTTTAAATTTATTCGCAATTTATTTGATATTTAGCAAACTGACTCATTTCGACTCGTAGATAGGCACTAAGTACAGATTTCCCATATACCCTTAAGCTCGGAAACCACGCGGATGACATCGTATGGAATAGCTAGTAAAAATAATTAATTATTGCATTTTTAATATTTGAAACACCTGTATAATATGTCGTTCCGGTCTACTTGCCTGGTTGCCCGACTGTTGCTTACATAACATGGTGTGGTAATGTCTTTTTATGGCTACTAGATCACCATCTTTTTGTGCAGTCAAAGAGCTGACGTATAAAAACATACTGACCTGAAAACTTCGATTTCCAATAATTATATAATATTTAACAAAACATACTTCTCTGTTCGCAATAAAACTTAGTTTTGAAAAATCCTCCACAATGTAATGTTGTTACTTTAGTGATAAGGCCAATGAAGAGTATTGTATTGTACTTTAATTATATATTAATATATACTTATAAATAAAGTGAATATATCAATTAGGATCTCATGTTTCTCTAAGAGATAAATTTAAAGAAACATCAATTCTCACAGTACCGTCGCAATATATATTAAATAATATCTTATATATCCGTGATAATATACATTTATTCAGTAAGAAAAGTGAAATACACAATTTTAACACAAGAAATAAAAACAAACTTGTAATTCCATATTTTAGAGTGAAGAAAGTTCAGAAATCATTTGTCGGGTTGAGCATACGCATTTTTAATAAGATACCTCAATCAGTTTTGGATTTGCCTCCGCATAGTTTTAAGAAATATGTCAAAAACATCCTTTTACAAAAGGCATATTATAATGTTGAGGATTATTTAAGCGATAGAAATGTTTGGATTTGATTCCAGTTGCTCACAGAAGCAATATATTACACATTGTAGCATACAAAATTATCTTTAAAAGAGTAACCGTTGAGTTTCTTGCCGGTTTCTTCTCAGCGGATTCAACTTTCTGAACCGGTGGTAGATTTGTTACCAACGGACAGACTACTGACGATTCAAAAGTGCTTTTTGAGCCTACTTGAATAAAGAATATTTTGATTTTGATTTGATTTTGAATATTCTTTAATTGCGAACTTCGTTTTTTATATAATTTTTAGCTTTTGGTTTGGCATTTCAATTAGAATGTTCCATATTTCGAGGTGATCGTGATCGACGCGGATTTTGATTATGATGATGATGTTTTATACTATAAATTTTATTAATATAAAAATTTTGACTTTAATATTTTTCTTACAATTTCAATAAGTACATATCGTATAACGTCTAATTTCGGCTTAGTGACCACTTCCGGGAAAGATATCTTTAACCGAAAAAAGTGTATATCTTTAAAACGTATATCTTGTATAGAAAAAAGTATGCGTACCATTTCATAAGAAGTAATAACTTAGTCTCGGAACTTTTAAATTATTAGTCAATAGTATTAGACAGCACAACTTTTAGTGCGATTATTTAATGTCTTATTGAAATACACGCTTGATTGCATATGGAAATGCAAAATAATATATAAGCAACAGTTAGTATCTTCGAAATTTTAACCATAAATCTACGCCGTAGTTTTTGTTGCTTGTCAAATCAAATATGTCCATCATTTGTTCACTCAATGCAAGGCAAAGGGCAAAGATTCGAAAATAATAAACGTTAACAACTTTCCTTGGATATAAATAGTTTATAATCAGTTTTCTATAGTTGAGTCGAAAAGTTATTTATGATAAAAATGTCACGTTGATATTTTCAATGCCACAATATATCTAACAAGTAAAATAATACAATAAGTAAGGTATTATATAATAATAAAATATAAAAAAGTACAATGTTGACTATAGCTAACTTCAGAGTGTCGGTTTTTTGTGACGGTGTGCGCGCGTATGGTAGAAATTTACTCTCATCATTTTTCCCTAACGCGCCAAAAGAAGTATAAGTACAAAAATACTATTTTTTTGAATACATTAGCATATCAAATATTGATGTACTTGCTCTTGAACTATTTCTTGACATTTTTAAGAATTACAGGAATTTTATGCTATAAAAATAATAAACTCTCGATTAATAAGTTATTAGGATTACGTTTGGTATGATTTCCTTGAAGATCGTTCATAGTTATGAAATTTTATCATTTTTATGCAAATAAAATTGAAAGTAATTTGCGTAAAATTTATTCATCATTCACACAAATCGCCTTATTTAACTTACTTATGCCGATTCAACTCTGAAGTTTTATGCATTTAGGTCACGTGAATAAAAAGAACAAAGATAAAAAAAAAATCAGCAGAAATAACTGAAACTTTACATACAAACAAGTTTTGAAGTTAGAAGATAGTTTATAAGACATTAAAAGCTTGAGTGTGCATTGAAAATAATATGACTCTAGGTCATGTTTCTACTGTATTTTTTGTGTTATTGGCACAGTTTTCTACATAGCAAATGAACACAAATGTTAGATGCATCCTGTGATCAAAAGATAACATTAAATTATTATTATTTCAATAAAGCTACTCCAGGTTTTATGTAACATTTTAAGTCCGCTGTTGAAATTGAGAAACAATTGATTTTAGCGAGAGTAAAGTAAAAGTAACATTACTATATTTTTTCCAAAAATCATATTATAAATTTTAATTAATTGGCAGCTTTATATCTTCATCTGATTTTTCTTATTATATTACATTCTGCAGGTATAAAGATTCGGCATATCACTGTGACAATAAGATATGGACAGATTCACATGGATACAGGAATTTCCACTCAGCATTGTATATTAATTTTCATATTTTTCTCTCTATCATCTCGAAATTTATACCAAGAAACCTAATTAGTCATATCCGATAAATTAACCTGATCGAATTTCCACGAATGTGTGAATGGGTCGACGATGGTGGTCGTGAATTTGCTGAGAACGCACCATTCATTCACTTAATTGTTTTCCTCGGGTCATTGTCAATGTATTGTTTAGATAATAAGTCATTTTTAAAGAATGCTTACGTAGTTTTTAATGTGAAACATCTATAGCGGCGCGGGAGATTGACGCAGGCAGTGGTGAAGCATCGCCACGTCGCCAGTCTTCCCATTAAGTTCGGAGATTGGCCATCTCTGTCGCTGCATCTAGCTATAGTGTATACAGGGTTTTGTTTACTAAGATACAAGTAACCTATAGCATACTTAAAAAGTTTCGATGTTTTTTTATCTGGCAGAGGTTCCGTGACGGAAAGCAGAATTAGGCAACCTATATTTTTTTTGTCAGTTTATGTCAGCTAAATTCTGAATTGGCTGAAATTGCTTATATGGGGTGATATTCACTGATATTATATTACAATATCTTAAACTAAAATTTTTGAAGGGAAACTTCTTTATTCGCATTTCATGCAGCGTTTTTATGGTAATTAGTTTGAAGGGGTTTTTATTGCTGACAGTTTAGCGCTTGACTGTGATCTCACCTGATGGTAAGTGATGATACAGTCTAAGATATAAACGCGATAATCTGGTAAGAGGCGATATACCTTTTATGGTTTCACAAATCTTAAGATTACCACCCTACTAGCTGGTAGGGTGGTAACTAGCCGCGGCCGAAGCCTCCCACCAGTCCAGACATAAACAAATTAGACAATACAACTTTCTAAATTCGCCCTACCGGGGATCGAACCCGGGGCCACTGTTAGCAAAGCGAGTACTCGCACCACTGCGCCGACGAGGCCGTCAAAGGTTAGGTAGTTTTAATATTTACATATAACATGTGGCATTTCATTTGCCACTCGACATTTGATAATTTAATATACTAATTTTCATAAAATTCTCTTTTCTAAGTTTTAAACTTAAAAACAATATTTAATAAATAATTTCTAATATTGACAAAAATATTTGTCATTTTTGTTTACAATTCGTCCTTTGATATTGCAATATATTATTTGTATTAATTTAATCAGAGGGTACAACTAGGCGGGCCTATCGTTAACTAAAGATTTTTTCTAAGCAATCTTAGGACTTGGCAGATCTTATTAAATACAAAGATAGGGTATATCTTTAATAGGTTACATGCATTCATATTTACATACATATAAAGACAATTATATGTATGTAAATGTGCTGATTTAACAGCTTAACTTCTTATTAGTCAGAATCATTTGCCTTTCGTGGAAACTTGATTGGTTAATGTTACACTATATTATTCAATTAGTTAGAAATAAGAACTAAACGTAACTTTGTCTACCTAAAATTAATATAATAAAATTTAATTGTACATCATTTATATATTTTATTATCTCAACATTAGAAATACAATTAATATTTTAAGGGACGCAAACACAATTTCTCAAGAGTATTTATTTCCGTGCACTATGTCGTCGACAATTGTTTTTAGGAAATTACATACGATGCAAATATGCAATATTAGTAATGACATGGAGAATTTTTCATATAATTACAAAATTAACAGTTACAATTACAAAAAAATTAACATTAACATTAAAAACTAATTAAACAGAAAATTCCAGTAGACACCATTTGTTCCAATAGATAGTCATAAATATACTGTACAAAATAGGCTTACAACTCATTTAAATATAGTTCACATACAGGTGACCTAACCGACTAAGAAGTGGTAATTTATACCTTGTATTTGTTTGTGCTAAAGCCATAAATTACTTCTTCTAAATTTTTTCCGAATCTGTGGGTTGTCTTATAATTAATGTGACATTTCGCCAAAGCCTTCTTACACAAAAATGTATATGAATATACTTTGTTTCTTGTTTCTTATTGTGATGTTTAGCATTAGAAATAATAATGCCGTAAGCGGTTGAACAGTTGACGTGTAAATGTATGAAAATTGTACGAAGCCTTTGGCGAGATGTCACATTAATCATAAGACAACCCACATATTCGGAAATAATGTAGAAGAGGTAATATATCGCTTTAACAGTTTGTATATAATATCGTTTTAGTTTATATTCAATACTATTATTAGTTATGACGTCCCTCATTGTTTTAGGACGTTGATTTATTAGGTAGGGTGGATAGATAGATGTATACTTTATTGAACACCACAAAAAAGAATCATAGTGAAATTAAATAACTTTACATTAAACACATTTAGTGTGCAATTGGGCTTGTCTTATTGTTAAATAGCGATCTCCTCCAGATAACCCTTCAGGTTAGGGAGACATTATCAAAGAAAACAGACAGAAGGTAGGCGGTGTTATTAAAAAAAAGAAAGAGTAATAGTTCGGTTGGGTATTAAATAATGCAGCCATCTTTTGCTACATAAGTTACTAGCTGAACCCGCGACTTCGTGGGATGTTTTTTTGGTAGCATTAATTTAGGCAAATTGTTTTTTAAATAAGAAACATACCCGTGTGTATGTTTTGCATATATGTATGTTTATGTAGTAAATGTATGGTCATTTCCCTCTAAGTATTTACTTTAGATAGATAGATAGAAAATACTTTATTGTACACCACACAGGAAATATGTTTATATACTTTGTTCTATAATATACTTTGTGTTTTGTTCTCTAATAATTTGGTACCTGCGCCACATCTTAATTAAGTTCTCTCCCATGTATAAAAGATTTACTTTTGTTTGTTATTTCCCATTATCTTTGAAACATAAATAAATATGTTATTATATCTAGGTAGTTGAATATTGTACATTGATGTCTTTCCAAATTAATAAGAAAGTGGGTTTAAATTAGTTTATAACGAGTCCCAACGTTTTAGCTTTTAGGTCATTTCGGGAAGCCTTTTTTATAATTTTATTTCTCTGACTGCTGAAAGATTGGTGTCACAGAAGATTGTTTTATGGCCATTAATATTTAGTGTATGCAAACAAATCTGACGAAGGCTCAACTAGTTTGTCCGAGTTTCCCGAAGGCGGAGGCTGTAGTAGGTCGCCGACCCGTCCTTGCACGTGCGTAGTACAGACACAAGCGATAATGGTGTAGACTATAACAATCATGCTCAAATTCTTAAATGAACTTTAAAACTTTTAGTGAACTTTCAATAGATGTCGGATAGATACGATTATCAATTTATTTGTTATTTAAAAGCTGTATTAAATGGAAGTGCCATCTACCAAAGGTTTAAAAAATATTGCTAATGTGACAGGATCAATAAAAAAGTGCATGTACACTTATCAGAAGTCAAACTTCTTTGGCAAACTAATTTTTAAGTCTTGTTTACGTTAAATCTAAAACGTTACATTTCCGAGACTTGCAAGGTAATTAGGTTAGGAATTTAATGAATTTAATTGTAAATAAAAATACCGTGTTTTTGTCAATATTAGAAAATTATTAATTCAATATTTTTTTTTGAATTTAGAATTTTACCCTCAGCGCCAAAAGGAGTTTTACTTCAACAAGTCTATTTGTTAGTTTTAGTGTTTTAACAAATAATTGCATGATTTTAGCGTGGTGACATATAAAATTTTGTCGTGAAAATATAACTTGAGGGGTTAAATTATACGTCAAAAGCTCCTATTTCTGAAGCCTAAAGATATAAATAATCATTAAATCAATAAGAAATAATTGTAGTCTCTAAGTTTTGAACAATTAACGTTAGTACAAATATGCTATATTCTACTATATTTGGAAATAACTTGTACTATATTTAGCGACGAACATTTATTCTACCCAGAAGTTGCGGGCATTAACTAGTATTTAATGTAATTTTCAAGTAAAATGTACCATATTCATACGATGTTATTACATTGAAGTTGATATATGGCTTAATGGCATAGTACTCATAAAGATTTTAGGATAAAAAGTAGTCTGTCGTTGTAATAAATCCGGGAAAAGTTACATCGAAATGACTCACAAGTTTGAGAGACTAATAAGACGGCAAATAAAATCAAACAGGAAGACAAAATCCTATAGATTGGTTTTAAAATGGAAGTATCGTGTAAACATTAGTATGTATTAGCCTTATTGCTCTATTAAAATGTGGCAAACATCCTGTAGGTGTACACGAGCGTTCGTCGACCTTTTCTATGACACTATGCAGTTTTGGGTAACCCGATGAAAGGACCGGTGCTTGCACCTATTTTTTAAATGTAGTTAATATTAAAAATTCAATATTTAAATACCTTTACCGCGTATTTATTTAAATTCCTGCTGCTAGTTCACATTATCCCTATATCTTGTTAAAATTTTTAATCGTTACTTAAACAAATAAATAAAATTGAAGTTATAATTTCAAATTACCAGCTTGTCATTAAATGCATATGAAGATATGTACGATACTTATATTAAAACATTATGGTTTAAAATTTGTCTGTCTATTTATTCTGGTCAATCTCGGAATTGGTCAGACCTATTTTAATGGGACCTTCACTATATAGCTGATAGTGTAAAATAAGCGACTTTTATTTTAGAACAACACGCATGAGGATTTACGCGTAGGTTAATAAAACTATTTTCAAGTGATATTTCTTAACGCGCATGAGGGTAGTTTTAATATTGATGCAAATGAAACGCGTGCGTCACGAAGATATGCAGCGTTTATTATGCTAATTCCTTCGAAGCTTTGGTAGTTTAATATTTACAACTAACATGTGGCATTTTAATTTGCCTACCGTCATTTAATAATTTAATATACTATTTATCATAAGATATAAAATAAAAATATTCTATAAATTCTCTTTTCTAAATTTTAAATTCGAAAACATAATTTAATAAATAATTTCTAATATTTACAATAAACACGTGGCATTTTATTTACAATTCGTCATTTCATATTTCTATAAATTATTTGTATTAATTTTCGATACTTTTACTACTATAAAAATGAGTTTGCCAAAGAAGTTTCACTTCTGACATGTGTACTTTGTACGCACGCACTTTTAATTTTTATTTATTTATCAACGCAGATTGAAATATATGTTAATTCACTTTTGTTTTAATATGAATTAATTACTATATTTAAAAAAAAAATGTGCAGCGACTATTTATGTAAACTCACGTGAAAAATTTAAATGTTACTTGCCATATAATGACTTTAAGAAGTTTATGGTTGATGGAATAGGAATTGACTTTTTATTATTTTACGCCTTATTGGTCTAGTGGTTCGCATGTTCGACTACAGACATGAGGTACTGGGTTCGAGTCCCGGGTCGGGCCAGTTCGAAAGTGGATATTGCGTTATCTATTAAGATATTCTCAATATTTATCCGAAGTTGGGAAGCTCCATCTCCGTGCCTTGGAGAGCACGTTAAAGCGTCGGTCCTGCGCCCGATCTCTCTCCGATTGTGTCGGAATACCGTCACATTGGACTATGAGAGTGAAGGAATAGAGAGTGCACTTGTGTACTATGCCTGCCAATCCTAAAAACCCTCTCTCTTATGAGTGAGGAGGCCTGTGCTCAGCAGTGGGACGTTAATGGGCTGCTACTTGCCTTGCTCGGCTACAGAGATGAAGTCCTAGGTCCTGAATTAAAAACCGGTATTGAGTTTTCTTTTTAAAAATTCTCAGTATTTGCCTGAAGAAGAGAAGATTGAGGTGTGGTCCTTCTCCGTGCCTTGGAGAACACGTTAAACCTTCGGTCCTGTGTCTGATCTCTCTACGGTCTCGTCAAATTCACGTCCCATCGGACTATTAGAGTGAAGGAATAGAGAGAGAACCCATGTTAACACATGTACTTGGCTACTAGTTATTTGTTATTTAGTAAACAAACATTTATTATATACCTTAAAACTATATTACAACTAAATACACAAAAATAAGTCAAGGTTCCGCTAATTACTAAACATATAAATAGCTATAATATATTAGAAGATTATATTAAAGTTATTTTACGTAAAATACAACGTATATAAAAGGCAATTAAAAAGAATAAGGAATAAAGGTTAACACAAAAAAGAACAAAATAATTTTATACTAAACATTGATATACATCACTCTTAAATATTTTATCATATATAACATAACTACAATTTTTATTGTAAATGTGACATGCTCGACAAATGAATGTATTTTTGGCATGGTTAGTCAAAGGTGCAGATTCCAAAAATAATTATTGGTGCCTTATACCGGTGTTCCCGGAAGATTTGAAATAAATATTACTCAAAAGGAATTTCCAGTCAACTAAGTCATGAAGAAGTCATTTAAATGAAAATATTTGGTTTCTGCCTCATTGGTCTAGTGGTTAGCATGTTCGACTACAGACATGAGGTCCTGGGTTCGAGTCCCGGTTCAGGCCAATTCGAAATCGATATTGAGTTTTCTATTAAGATATTCTCAATATTTGCCCGAAGTTGGGATGTGGCGGTGTGATCCACCCCCGTGCCTCGGAGAGCACGTTAAACCGGCGGTCCTGCGCCTGATCTCTCTCCGTTCGTGTCCGATTCCCCTCACATCGGACTATGAGAGTGAAGGAATAGAGAGTGCTCTTGTATTCTATGCCTGCCAATCCGCACTGGAGCAGCGTGGTGGGTCTATACTCTAAGAACCCTCTCTCCTATGAATGAGGAGGCCTGTGCCCAGCAGTGGGACGTTAATGGGCTGCTACTTACCTTTTTTTATTTGGTTTCTGATTTTTCTTCTTGTTTCTAATTACTTGTTTTCTATGCCTGTTAACTCGCAATGCAGCAGCGTAGTGGGTCTATGCTCAAAAAACTCTCTCTCCTATGAGTGTGGATGTCTAAGTCAAGCAGTACAACATTAATGGGCTGCTACTTACCTTACCTTTACTTGTTATATTTACACATGTCTATTATCTAGTGAAATAGTGAAAGTAATTATTACAATTGATGGGGTCACTTTCAAATTAAACAGGTTCGAATCCTGGAGGCATTTGTCTTGCTTCTTTTTGTTGGTTACTGTGTTTGGATGAAAGTAACAGTGGCATAATTAATAATGTTTACACGTTTTAATTTTAAAGTAATTTTATACATGCTGTTGTAGTTGTATTTTGGTACGGGTTTCATTTGTTGCATGCATACTGGTCCATCCTCGAGTTGCCGCCCGCGTAGTGCTCGATCCCGTGGCAATATGTGTAAACCGTACTCGGGGAACATAAACATTGCAAAAGGAGTCTTGCATAAAATTACAAGACTAACGCAGATAGTTTTGAAATCTCGTTACGAATTTAAGAGAAATAAGGCGTTTCTGGGATATGTGTAGCATGCCAATCCACATTGGAACACTCCCCCTCTCTCCAATGAGCGACGAGGCTTTTGCCAAGCAGTGGGATGTTACTAAGTTGCTACTTGCTTTACTTATTTAAATTTCAAGCTATTTATTCCAAGACGCGTCGTTCCATTTTGAAAAGTCGCTGGAGGCATTGCACGAGCGCAGGCGCCGGTGGATTCCACTGTCGCTTTTCGAGCTTTCTTCCGACTAGCCTTGGAATTTCGGCGCAGGAGCTCCATTGAGTTACTGTACCAATTGTAAGAGCTTAAATATTTTTTTTATTTTGTCGTATAGTATGTCGTATACTTTGCGGAAAATGTACGCCAAGTACTCATAAAGATGACAATGATAAAATGTCTAACCATAACAGACTAAAGGCGTAAAGAGCTGAAGCTTTGTGGATAAAAATATATGATCTATTTTGAACTATACTATATGTGCCCGGTGGTATTACTTGAAGTTCCTGGTCCAGTGACCGAAGTGTCAATCTAGATTATTGTGGAAGTCCCCAGAACAAATACAATTTTTTTTTATCAAAATCGTCTTAGTTTAGAAAGTGTTCAGTTACAAACATACTTATATAAGGCTTATATATAACAACGTAATGATTTGAATCATAATACTAATAATGAAATAAACTTGTTGCATATATTGTTTTATAGATTACTTTGTCTCAATTTATAGATCAACAAATGCACATTTATTAATTATATTTAATTGCGATTTCAAATTTTGTACGCAAATTATATAGTCATATTTAATACTTAAACAGAATTAAATATATTGTATCACAAATAAAATAATTAATAATTTAATAAGAAAATCGTTGCACATTACTAAGGTGAAAGATATACGAATACTTATATTTTTATATGTAATAAAATAACAAACGAAAGTTTATTATGAAAAGTAACCATTTCGTAGTTATAAATGAAAATTATTTAAATAACAATCATTGTCCGTACAACTCCAACGTTATCACTGTCCAGATGTGAATGAACCAAATAAGCGAGATGGCTCCAACGAGTACTTTCACCGGGGTGAAGGCCCTGGAAGAGGCTCTTGCCCTACAAGAGGCCCTTGGCCCTGGTTACTGGGAAAAAAGCCTTAGCAAAGTAAAAGGCGTAACCCATTAGGACGTATTAAACCAAAATGTGTAGCACATCTGCTTCTGAAAGATTTTTCATGACATAAACTTTTCAATTTAATGAAACTGACTTACGCATAAAAAGTAATTCAGTAAAAAATCTTTATGTATATTATTTTTCTGTGAATTTGAGCTCTTTCTAATGGACCGTCTTGATGTTTTTTTTTGTGTGGTCATGTGGACTTGAGAATGGTTTAGATTGACAAAACATAAATAGGTGATATCGCCGGGTTAGCTGGTTTCAACATAATATTAACTTACTTTTAATGTTAATCAGGTGGTTGTTATTTCATGTACATATTGAACAAACAGTAAATTACGCATTATTTTTATAAACAATTCGTTGCTATTGTCGCTTTAACCGAAGGATGCCCACAGCTGGACATAGATATTAGCTGGAATTTAAAGATATAAATAGGTTGCCCATAGAAATCGAAAATATGACGGTAAATCGAAATATGATGTGAAAGAATATTTAATGTGACTATTAATGTATATTGTAGTGAACTTTTAATGAACTGATTTCTATTTGTTTGACATTTGAATTGATTTCATTGCTGACAGTTTAGCGCTTGATTTTATCACACCTGATGATAAATGATGATACAGTCTAATCGAACCGCGCTAAGCTAGTAAGAGGTAGTTTACGGTTTCTACACAGTATCGTACCGGAACACACACCTCTTTACTTGGGGATACGTCTTTGGTTGGTCTTCTGGTAAGGTGGTAACTAGCCACGGCCGGAGCCTCTAATCAGTCCAGAGTCAGACAAATCAGAAAATGATATTTCTTAAATTCGCTTTATCGGGGATCGAACCCGGGATCTCTGCAAGCAAGTGGAGCCACCAATCCAGCACCTTCGGGCCATAACGTTAATCGGTTCATCGGACAATATGACCATCTGGCCACTTCAGCATCGCTATTCATAGGGCTATGTCGGTGACTTTAATTCTTCTATAGATGTCCTGGTCCCGTAGACAATGTAATTTTCGAAGATTGCTAACGCTCAAAAATGTATGGGAATGACGTTTCATTTTTCGATATGTTTCGATATGAAACTTCATTCTCATACATTTTTTAAGCGTTAGCTGTCATCGAAAGTTACTTTATCTAGGGCCCCTGATTTCTGGTTTAAACGTCTAGACTCCGTCTAAACTCCGAGCATACCCTATTTAATAATTTTTCAAAGTGAAAAATTTCGTTTAAGACGTGTTATAATCGCATTATAATTATCTGATTAGACTAATGCCTAATCCTATTTAACTTTCAGGTGATGATATACCTAGAAAGTCAAAAAATAACTTGAACCCTAAATCCTTTGGTTTACTTTTTTCACTTATTTCCTAATTTTAATAGTAGAATGTACTAAGCCAGTAGGAATTGTTAGGAGTTTTTATTACTAACCGCTGGGAACTATCCCACGAGACTATACCTCGATCAGGCGTACGAGATTCTACATCAACTTTACCAACTTTATCTTTAAGGTTTAAAGTTCATTATGGCTTGGTTTGATATAATTTATGCACACGTAATATATGAACGTAATATAGTTGAATATCTTAATTGTTCTGATATAAATTTACTAGGGTTTAATTACTTCTTGCTTTCATTTAGGTTCTTCCAACATTATCTACAAGAGATTGATTTTGAAATGGTAGTTGTTATAAATTTAGCTTTAAAATTGACAATGTGCACAAAATATTTTAGAACTTTAGAATTTAACAAGCATTTAAACTGCTCATTGGTCTAGTGGTTAGCATGTTCGCCTACAGACATGAGGTCCTGGGTTCGAGTCCCGGGTCGGGCCAGTTCGAAATCGATATTGAGTTTTCTATTAAGATTTTCTCAATATTTGCCCGAAGTTGGGAAGTTGGCGGTGTGATCCACCCCCGTGCCTCGGAGAGCACGTTAAGCCGTCGGTCCTGCGCCCGATCTCTCTCTCTGGTTGTGTCGGATTACCGTCACATCGGACTATGAGAGTGAAGGAATAGAGAGTGCACTTGTGTACTATGCCTGCCAATCCGCAGTGGAGCAGCGTGGTGGGTTTATGCTCTAAAAATCCTGAGTGAGGAGGCCTTTGCCCAGCAGTGGGACGATAATGGGCTGTTACTTACTTACTTACTTACTTACTTACTTACTAAGCATTTAAATTAACGATAGTAGTTATCCTAAAACTAACAATTAAGTGATTTATTTATTTATATTTTTATTTATAAACTTTATTGCACAAAGTCCAAACGGCGGCCTTAAAGCTATAAAGCTTTATCTACCAATAAACCTAGTGTAAGAAAAGTCGTTGAGAGATATGCATTACACTGGTACTAAATAACAGATAATAGAAAATAATAATAACTAAAACTATAACTTAAAATAGATTTCTAGCGGTGATAACGGTAAGCGGTAGTTCAAATGGGGATATACTTCTTGAAAAAGTTCTTCTTTAATTATGTTTTAAGAAATAAAGCTAATAAAGATTTTTAAACGACTTTGTTAGCAAAGGTCCCGCGTTCGATCTCCGATCCCTTAATAAATGTTTCGAATCGATTTGATTAAATACTAACTTATTATAAAGTAAGCCAATACAACTTTGAGTTGGCTAAGCTAGTTCTATAATCGTTTCATTGCCTCTGGACTAAACACTTTTTTGGCCTATTTTTAATCTCTGAAAATCGTTCACTAACACAACATATCAGTCAAAGGTTAACCTATAAAGTGTCTTTACTCAATACACTTTAAGAACATATACGTAGAGTAAATAGTACCGGATAATAGTAAACACGCAGACTGGCTTGCCCACACGCACGAACTCTTTAAAACACTTCTGTTAAACGCGTTTAAGAAATTCCCATCAAATTCAATTCAAGTAAAAATTTAGGAAAATGATGCCTAAGTCACTTCTATTAACATTACTTATTCAATTCCTGCAATTCGTTCACACTCTGTCTTCATACGAGTATATCTCATTAAAATTTTCAATCATTCGAGTACTCGTTTTGCTAGCAGAGGTTCGATCCTCAATGGGGTGAATTTAGGAAATTGTGTTTCCTAATTTGTCTGAGTAGCGACTGGTGAGAGGCTTCGGCCGTGGCTAGTTGCCAACCTACCAGAAAAGATGTACCACTAAGCAAAGAGTTTTGTTTTCAAGCGCTAACCTGACAACAATAAAAAAAGCATACTTTTTTATACACCCACTCAGGTTCACGACATATACTTACATATTTTATTACTGGTATTTAAAATCTATTAGTTAACAATTGTATTTGATAAAAGTTTTATATATTCAATAGAAAAGCGGCTCTCTGTGGCGCGCTTTTCGCCCCCATCAGGGTCGAGACGTGATGGATTGCGAATCTCATCTCCACCATTTCTGGTTTTTATTATTATTTTACCCATTGCGTTTTTACCCACGCATTATTTTACCCACGAGAAGCAAGGGAACATAGGTTCATTCTGGCATAGGCCCGCATGTCAGAATAAGGCTAACCTTTTCTGGGTTCCCCCGGTCCCAGAGCTACGGCGTGTAATTAGGCAATGCAAAAAACCCCTTGTGTGCCCAAGGCTTTTGCCTAGCCATGAGTCCCTCGGCATGGTACAACCTGAACTGACAGAAATGGGTAGAAAAATGGAATAAACGGAGGGAACGGGTTTAAACACAGAAAAATTTCAAGGAAGGGAAAGGAAATATAAAGTACTAGGATATTACCGCCTCGGAAGACCTGTGAAGATTCAGTAATAGCTCGAGAAGCCAGGACCGCATACTATGGCTGTCGGAGAGATAGACAAGATGTGTACCCCCTGACTGATATATTGAAAGGAGAGTGAATGCCGGAAAAATGGTAAATCGTGCTCTGCCTTTATGAAGAGTCAGATAGTGTATCAAAGAGCCAGACTGGCTATGCATGCAGGAGTATTGATGCCAACACTTATTTATGGTAGTGAACACTTTTACAGAAGAATCACAGAAGTAAAATAAATGCGGTAGAGATGAAAGCGTTGAGAAGTATAAGTGGATTGAAACTAAGTGACAAAGTAAGAAATAGTGAGCTTCTACATCAAGAAAATCTACGAAATTTGCATTCAATGTATAGTTTTAGAGAAATAGTGATAAATTTCTTAGTGATACTCGCACTATGTATTAAATATGTAGATTGATTTCATAGAACGTTGTGGTATAAAAGAAGATGTAGTGACAAAAAATTGAGAAAGGTCTGCTGAGATGATTTGAGCACGTAGAGAGAATGAATGAAAGGAGACTGACAAAAGTGATTCAAGAGTAAATGGCAAAGTTGAAAGGGGAAGACCAAGGCGAACATCCCTGGACGAAATCCAGGACATTTTAAATAAGTGGCAAGTTAACAGTACTTTAAACCGACGAACTTGTATGAAAGGTTTAATGAGAATGAAAGAAGCGAAGGAGATATGCAAGGACTATGCAAGTGGAAGGACGTGGTACTGCCTACCCCTATGGGAATGAAGCGTGATGCTATGTATATATTAAGTTTAAAAAGTTCATGCATAGGTATTGATTTTTTATTAACTTTACATAGCAGGTTCGTCGATATTAGTCCAGCTATTTCGGATTTCAGCCAGAACATCATCATCAAGAATTTTACGACTTAATGGATGACAAATATAATTTAATTAATTTTTTATATAATACTAGCTGACCCAACAAACATGGTTTTGCCATATAATAACTATTATCGCATTTAAAAAATAGGGGTTGGTGATAGAAAGATGAAAATTTGATGTGTATTTTATAATGCCACATTATAAAAAATAAATACGAAATAATTAGCAAAAAACTAAAAACAAAATTAAGGGATAGATCACCCTTAAAATTTAGGGGGATGAAAAATAACTATCCGATTCTCCACCCTAGCCGATATGTACGCTAAGATTCACGAAAATCGGTCGAGTCGTTTCGGAGGAGTTCAACTTCTAAGACCGTAACACGAGAATTTTGTATAATAGATACAGATATACATGTATATAATTAAATTATATGAAGCATCCCCTCCCTATTACCGGTGAGCATCGCCTAGTTGGCGCGATGCTCACCGGTAATAGGGAGTGGGGGGCCGTGATCTCCTTCTGTGAAACGGTTATTTCGCTGAAGGAGGCGTAGGAGATTGGGAGGTAGGTAGATAATGTATGCCATATTTACGCCTCTCTCCTTCTTAAGTTTCCCAGAGGAATCTTCCGGAGTGCCAGGGTAGATTGCGTCTACCGATTCTGTGGTACTCCACGAAAGGAAGTGGAGGGCATCGCTGGCTTTTAGTGAGTATTCTGGCTTGCCAGCGAATCGTACACTCCCGATATGGTTTTAGGTCTGAACGAGGTGCATAAAGGCTTTTCCTAGCGTAAAAAATGTCCGATTTAGTAGACGATGCCTCTAGAGCCGTATCTACGTGGGTGAAACCGCGAGGCTTTGCTAGTTTATTATAAAGTTACAGTTGCTAGATACATTAAGAAATGAACATAGGGTCTAGGAAACGTCGTAACCATTTGGGAAATCTAGAAATGGAGCGGACGTACACTTAATTTTACTTTCATTGGAAATACCTATTTCAAACGTATTTAAATACATTTGCATTTTGTGTCGTATCAACATGCATTCGCCAATGTACAATTAAATATATATATATATATATATATATCAAATATTACTCAGGTTTATAGGTAGGTCTTACTTTTCCACTTTAGCGAATATAATTTGAAACCTCCAGCTTTTATTTTATATTATGGTTGCCGACAGGTTAGACCTTAGCCGAAACTTCACCGGAAGGTAGATTACTTATGATATAGTTTAAGACAGTAACGTGTAACGTGGTCAAAGTCAATTTACCTTTGTTTGTATACAGCGTCGTATCGAACGTTATTTTCTTGTTTGGCAACAAATTTATGCTGATAGGTTGGAAACTAACTACCACAGAGCCCCACTAGTTAAGACCTAGGTAAATTAGGACATATAATTTCCTAGATTTTCCGAATCGGAAACCAAATCTGTGATACATGCTGGCGAAGCTGCTTAAAACTTGAGCGTTACAGATAATTGAGAATTATTTATTAGGAAGAAGTGAGACTTCTTTGGGGGCATGGGGGAAAATTTTTTACGGGTGAAACGCGTAATTAGCGCAACGAAGATGTGCAGCGTTTTTTTATGCTAATTCTTTTGAAGGCAGTTTTAATGTTTACAAATAACATGTGGCATTTTAATTTGCCACTCGTCATTTAATAATTTAATATACTATTTTTCATAAAATGTAAAATAAAAATATTTCAGAAATTCTCTTTTCACACAAATGTTTCCCTTTTATAATATTAGTTTAGACAATTTTTATTTTTACGTTTTTCTAGATCTTTTCTGCAAACTAAATTCTTAATTATTAAATCAAATGTGTACCTTTGACGTTTACGCGGTTTGTTATTTTAACATCAATGTAACTGAATAATTTCCATTCTAATTAGATTTTTCACTAAATAGATTTTAATAGGTCTCATTTTTTACATTTAGCTTTGTATACTAAGCAATTACTAAAATTTCATTAAATTGGATTAGCTGTTTTTCTGTACCAATGTAATAGACAAACATGCAAAAACCTTCGCAATTAGGTCTGATTACGAAATAATTATAAACGACTTATAAATTACTTATTTACTTTATCACTTTTTTTGTTATTTGTCACGTAGAGTTTTGCTAAATTAACTAAATATTATCAATCTGCCAAGAAGCTCCAAAATAGTTTATAAATGAATGATGTAAACGTGATAAAAGTCAAAGAGCACGAAATATATAATATATAATAATTATTAATAATCGCTTATCAAAATTATTTATTAGATTAAATGTTTATAATGTATATAATTTAATATTGAGTTGTCAGTGCTTTTACATAAAAACGTACGAAAGTGCGGTATATTAAAAAAAGGAATATAATAAAAAATGCGTTAATTTCAACGTCATGTAGCTTAAAGTTGTTATATAGAATATACAATTTTTGGCAAAAACAAATATTAACTAATTAATTTTAATTATTGAAATAATAGCTAAATGAAAAAATTATATAAATAATATCGAAAATCTATTACAAATTAAACACAAATTGGAACTTGAGTAGCTGAATAATAAAGTATTTTATACACAATTCCGCGAAAATTTGAACAAGATATATTGAATACTAGCTGAACCTGCGACTTTGTCTTCGTGGAATGTTTTATTGGTAGCAATTTCATTAATTTAGACAGATTGTGTTACAAATAAGAAATATACCCGCACTGCCCTTTGAGGGTGGAATATCCTAAAATTTACTTTAGATAGATTGCATTATGTCAAAATTCTGACAAAGTTTTACATAACATAAAAGGTGTAGTTTGAATTTTTTAATTAACACCCCCGCAACTCCCCTTGCGGGTGCAATTTCGCAAAATCCGTTCTTAGCTGACCTCTACTCGGCAAAAGGAATATTCCTATCTAATTTCAAGTCTTACGCCTTATGGTTCCAGAAATACCGTAATTAGTCAATAGATACTTGAATATCTCTTATATATAAATTCAGTGGCTTTTAAATAACACATTTATGAGAAGCAATATTGCCGAAGGAGAATTAAGGAATTAAAAATTCTTTGTAAGTGTAGTGAGTTTTGTACAATTTTTTTTCTTTATCTTGAAGTAGTCGATTTCACCTGTCAATAACGGCACTCTTTTAAATGGAACACAGTATTTCATGAAGACGAACAATTACTTTTTGTCATCTTGTAAAGGTGAACCATGATCTCATCTTATGATGTGTGATACTAAAGCCTAAAATGGTAACGCGTTAGTAACAAATTTCAATGATAATGGCACAATCCCATGCTAAAAATTGAAAAAAACACATTTCCAAAAGCGTATAACCAAGTATCGAAAATGTGTATTCGAAGATGTAGATTTTCTCTTAGAGAAGCGGTAACACTATTTGAAACGTATTAACCTAATGATAACTAAATGTGGTCGAAGTATTATTTGCATGTAATTTATGAATTGTGTAAGGGATTACGGTTCAACCTGTAGGTATTGATTCATATGAGAAGGTGTTTGAAAGATTTTATTTTGATTTGTCGATATATGAAAGGCGACCTATGATCATTAATAAATTTATATAAAAATCGAAATGTCTATTGATCAATTCGTTTCGCGAAACTATGATAATGGTGAGACCAATATTGGCGATTAAAAATCAGAAAAGGCCCAAAGAACAACAGTCTGAAGCAGAAAAAAAGAAATTGGTATTTTGAAGTGAAACTTTTTTTGGCGCGCGCAGCCTTTCGTTTGAAGGTTAGGTAGCTTTAATATTTACAAATAACACGTGGCATTTTAATTTTCCACTCGTCATTTAATAATGTAATATACTATTTTCCATAAAATAAAAATATTTCATAAATTCTTTTTCTAAATTCACAAACAAAATTGATTTAATAATTTGGAGTAAAATAAATCAATATTGGCCAAAACCACATGGCATTTTTTATTTATAATTCGTCATTTGATATTTTAATAAATTATTTGTTTTAATTTTCCACACTTTTAATATTTAATTGACAATTAAATTCCTAACATATCTTCCTTTTCCCTTCCCTATGAGTCTCGGAAATCTAAAGTTTAAGATTTGTATAAATATAAACAAGAATAAAAAATTAGTTTGCTAAAGAAGTTTCATTTTGTATGCATGCAGTTTAATTTGTTTTTTAATGAAAATTAAATCAAAGTGTTCTTCCTTGAAGTAGACAAAATAAGCTCTTTTTAATCGACACGTCCACCTTTTATTTACCAGTAGTTACTCTTCTTTAAATCAACTTTTACTATAATGACAATTTACATTTATAAGCGTTTCTATCATTTAAAATATTCTTTAGCACTATAATATGCGTTACTTGTAAGAGTGATTTATTGCTTGATCGTACTTATAGGCAAATACAAAATAGATTGTGAAATCTTATTATATAAACTTACGCTCAACTCGGCAAATGACCTCTAGAGCTTTGAATAAGTGTTAATATTAGGAGCAAGTAGTAACAGTGGTAATGCCTAGACACTGGCTTAATCGCTCTGAGGAAAGAGTGAACAAACCAACCACGCTGTTCCAAAGAGCGTTGTTCTTAGGATAGAGTTCCTCAGGATGTATTCCTTGAAAACCACAATGACGAATTTTGACCTACAATAAGGCAATGCAACAATAATTTGGTACCTTTTGCACTCGTCACTTATAACAATACCCATACGTTCAAAACTATGCCGCGAGGGCTTTCCTTCTTATTAACTGTGCTAATGAAACATATAGTTTTTTATTTCAAAATTTAGTTAAAGACACAGCAGCTATCCAGAATAGACATTGCGGTATCATAAATTCATAATTAGTTCATTTCAGGATTGTTTAATTTTTTAATGGTTTTCTGGTAAAGTTACCTTTTTAATTTGTGACTAATCTCCAAAAGTAGCAGTGTTCAAAAAATAGTAGTAGTACTAGGTCTCAGCATCCTAAGGAGAGAGGGCTTAAAGCTGAGACCAATCACGCTACTCCAAAGAGGGTGGACTTACACATTTCCCAGTGTTGCTCTTAAGATAGGGTTGGTCATGTTCTTTTCTTTCACTGAAAAGAAAAATGCTGAATTTTGATACAATAAGGCATTTAGGTTTAACCACCATTGCAGTTCGGATGCAAGATTAAGAGACAGGCTGCCTAATTGTTTGAAGGTCGAAGCTCGAAGGATTATATGTCCGTTTGGATAGAGCCTTATTCCAGCGGTGGAAAGAGGATCTCGGATCCCCAGTAGCGGGAACGGCCATAGTGCAGGCGATTCATCCCTACCTGGAAAAATAGTAATTCAGAGGGTATGGACCGCTCTCCTATAGACTGGTGCAGGTGTTGACCTGATATGGCTGTTGGTAAATACCTGCACCAGATTGTCGGTTGCGAGAAATCGGCCGTCCGCCACGAGTGTTACACTCCCATAGACTTGGCACACCACGTCTTGGCAGAGTGTTCCGCTTAGGGATCTCAGCGACAGGTCTTGGTGCCGCTGATCGAAGGAAACCTCTCGTTAGCTTGCATAGTTGACGCACTGGTTGCTAACGAGACGGGTTGGAAAGCAGTTGCCTCCTTTTACGAATCTGTTATGTAGCTGTAGGGAGGCTGAATGCGTTCATTCAGACGAAGGAGGCCGGGAAGCAGGATGGATAGGATTGAAATGAGCCGGCTACAGGCCAGATTGTGTAGGTGATTCTCTGGCCCTTTATCCAAGGTTGTCGAGGGTTTCCTGCTGGATTTTAGTGGATATTCTGATTTGTCAGTGAGTCCCATACTCCCGTCAAGGGGTGCGGAAAAGCATTTCCCAGGGGCGAAATAAAATGAAGTATAACAAAGCAAATTTGGTGCCTATCCGGGATATTTATCCGGGACTTATGAAGAAGCCATTGCACCATTGCGGCTTAAAGAACGGCTAAAAGGTGTATCTATTCCATATTAATATGGAGAATACACGTGCGGGTCATCAAACACCGAAATCCGCATTTACATTCTATTCTGCTCAGGCGCAGGTAACCCCCCTCCTGCAATCCGCGACGTAGCCGTACTTTCACTTTTCATTGTAGGGCAAACGGTTTACTATGCCACAGAGGCTCATTCCACTTCTACTGTTAATAATAATTAACTGTAAATCGTTACGGATAGAGTCCATTTTAAATAAAGCAGATCTTGAATTTGGAACTTTGTCACATTATGCATTTCAATAGAATAATGACTAAAGAGACATAACGCTATTAAGTGATTCTATTCTTTATATGGAAGCGCTAAGGTCGTTTTTTCTTTGTAAAATAAATAATATGTGCCGTTTTAGAATATAATGAAAGACTTGGTTGTTCCGCTAAGAGAGATTCGGAGCCTTATGACGGACCGCGTTTGATGTTATGAAATCGAACTGACATGAACCTTTGTGTGGATTGTTTTTGTCTAGAAGTTGCGATGCGAAATTCTTAGATTATAACAAAAAAATGCTAGTGCCTTTTATAGGGCTTTAGAAGAATAATGACACATTTCAAAGAAACAACTTTTAAAGGAGAGCCGTTTTAATATTAAAAATCCTGTTTTAATCCGTTAGTATGAATCAATGACATAATGACATCTGAACATGAGATTTTTTTTATATAAGATATTTTTGGACTATTCTATATTGTGCTGCATCCTAATCGAATCCATGGAAAACTTTTTTAAACTTTAAACATCTGCCCTCTATTACAGACTACAGATAGTTTTTTTTTATTTGTGACAAATGAGCGCTTGACTGTGATCTCATTTGATGGTGAGTGATGATACGGTCTAAGATGGCAGCGTGCTAATGTAATAAGAGGTGATATTTTTATTTGGCGGTATGTCTTTGCTGGTAGGCTGGTAACTAGCCATGCTCGAAAACACCCACCTATCCAGATTAAAAATGCAATATTCCTAACAAAATAGATCCCAGGATCTCTAATAGAAAAGCGAGTACTCGCACCATTGCACAAGCGCCGAATAAGACAAAATCGAATCTACAAATGACATTTACAATAAAAGGGAACTACAAGTAACTTAGGAATTAGGAACTACAAGTAACCTTCTACTCTTTACATTTGATAAACTATACAAGCCAAGCATAATATAGGCGTAGAAATTAAAAGTTTGGGTTCGCAAATAAATCTCAATTCCATTTTAAAATTATCTTGTTTTAAGAACTTTTCTGTGTAACTTCGGACGTATTTTACGAGACGTGAAGCTTGGAGATTCCAGGATATGACGGTAAAAGACAACACATAAGCATATAAGAAAGTAGTAATTATCTCATAAAATACTTTTAGGTAGATTCAAAAGTTCGACACATCTAAAAACAAAATGCATTAAATAATAATTTTGTACTTTTTCTTGAGCTTCTTTTTTTTAACTTTCTTGAACTGATGAGAACAATGTGATGTCTTCTATTTTTGGTCTTTGTTTTATATCTACACCTACGATAATTGAAATTCTGAAGCAGATTTGGTGTTTATTTCTACTATTTCGCTAGCTATATGGCCATAACTTCAAAACTATTAGGAAAGCAATATTTAATCATTTAAAATCTTTTTTGAAGTTACAAAATACATGCTCAAAAATCGTGTCATATAAATTATTAAAGGAAAGAAGACGACCCACTTACGATATAGTGAGTCAGAAAAAATCCGTTAAAGGCCGCTTGTGACACCGAATAGTAAGATATTTACTTCCATTCAAAGACTATAACACTTCAATAATAACCGTTTCGTGTTAACATATATAATCTAAAATTAGCAAAACCATCTCTACGACTGATTAATTTGTCATACCAGCAGTTCAGTATACCAGACAGGTGCACCAAAATATAAGAGATAAGTCTTTTTCAGTCTAATGACATAAAGAAACAATATTACATTATATATAGATAAAAAATTAAAAGTCAGTTGTAATACTTCTTTAGCAAATTAATTTCTAAGTGTTGTTTATACTTATACAAATCTAAAACTTTAGATATCCGAGACGTAGAGGGAGGGAAAAAGGAAGATATGTTAGGTATTTAATTGTCATTAAAATATTAAAGGTGTCAAAAATTAACACAATTAAATTATTGAAATCTGAAATGACGATTTGTAAACAAAAATGCCACGTGTTTTTGTTCATGATATAGACAAATAAAACGTGGTATTTTAATTAAATAATAAATTCTCAATTAAATTTTGTTTTTAAATTTAAAATTTTGAAATGAGAATTCATGAAGTATTTATATTTTATATTTTATGAAAAATAGTATATTAAATTATTAAATGACAAAGAGCAAACTGAAATGCCACATCTAACTTGTAAATATTAAAACTGCCTAACCATCCAACGAATTAGCATAAAAACGCTGTATATCTGCGTGACGCTAATCACGCGTTTCATCCGTAAAAATTTTAACTTTACACTCCTAAAGAAGTTTCGCTTCAAAAATCACAGTCTTTTACATTAACTCCCGAAACTATTAAAAACTTATGTTTTATGTGTATTTATGTAGACATGTATATATGTAAATAATACATTATTTCTACGATATACTTACATAAATGTATTTGGGAAGGTTTGCACGTCGTTACTGTATCTATGTGTGTATGTAATAAAGATAATTTTAATATTAAAACTATCTTACGATACCGTGTATTACACGCCCTGATGTTTTTACACGCGGATGTAAGCCGGATCCAGGATGCGTTCCTTTTGCTTTCATTTGCTCACTTTCCCCGAAATATAATATTATAATATTTGATGTTTTAAACCTACAAAAAACTACAAACTTATCTATAAAATTGCAAACTACAAGTAATCTTCTATTCTTTGCATTTTGTTAACTATAAAAGCCAACCTTAAACTATTCGCGTAGAAATTAAAAATTTAGGTTTATATTTACTCTGGGTACATCTCCAACAGGGTCAGTTTTGATAAAGTCATTTTCTCAGGCATATATATCTCAGTTGAAGTTTAAAATTACCTTTATTTCATAAAACTTTTCATGAGATGTGAGGCTTGAAGATTCCAGGATATCACTGTGAGCGTTGATATAAAGGAAGTCTCAAGTAAGGTTACTGTTATTACTCTAGTATTTTTAGACGGCCTTGCATAGAATACGATTAGACCAACAATACTTAAAATATAACCTCGACAATTAATTCTTCTTGCAGATTAAGAGATAGAAGAAGTGCATACACTTAACAAAGATGAAGCCTAATTACTACTGACACCATAAAATTGGACTGTATATTTTCTTGGTGCATATGTGTTAAATGAATGATGGTACAGAGATTAATTCTCTGTTCCATTATTGTGAACCTTTTTCAAAAGCTTCCCAGTTATTACCACGTCCTGGATAGGAAATCCAATGTAGTATAGAAATCTGCAGTGGACTACGCGAACTAACTTACTAAAACTATATGCATTTATGCCTTATAGGTTCAAGTATATTTACAATTTACATAACATTTAAAATGATTAAATCATCTAGATACATAGAAGTCATCAATATTTCACTTTCTAAAAGAACTTAGTCATATAAACGACATTGGTACATGTCTTCTCTCTTGTTCATTTCAATCACGTCAACATTAATCATCCATCGAATAGTGGTCGTAGTTAAATTTTCTTTACATGTAGTAATGATTGAATAATCTTAGTACTAGAATATATAG
This sequence comes from Elymnias hypermnestra, assembly GCA_015832385.1. Classification (NCBI taxonomy): domain Eukaryota; kingdom Metazoa; phylum Arthropoda; class Insecta; order Lepidoptera; family Nymphalidae; genus Elymnias; species Elymnias hypermnestra. Next base: position 728,553 of record JACTOM010000027.1, on the reverse strand, counting down.
TATACAATTTGTATAGTTGTATACTATATATTCTAGTACTAATGCACATAATGTCGTCTGCACAGTGAGCCAAAAGAAACATATTTTACTATATTGTGAATTGTCCTCCCAATTAAATTTTGGCTAGGGCGAGTATATTAATGAAGAGTCGAAAGTTCTTTCTTTAAGTAAAATTCATTTTGGGTATACGGCTAGTTTTAAAAATATAATTTCGAGTTACACACTAAGTATCTTTGATTTATAGACAAAGCTAGGGATGTCAGTACCTAAACCACTTACTCGAATGCTTCTCAAGCTCCTTTTTACTGCCACCTGTTCCCGGTCACGTTTATACATGGGGAAATCCGTATTTAATAACCTTCTATATTGCATAAGGGGTCACTTAGCTAAACTTTCAATAAATTGCGAACAGTTTTGTATAACTTGTATTGAGTTAGTAAGTTTCGTGGTCTAAAACTATATTCGTACTATGGCTTTTCTAATATACTGGGATGTAGCCAGTGAAACAGAGGTCCTAGACACAAATTTGTGTAATGTGAATCTTTTAATTTATTTGGATTTTGTGACGTTTTACGTTGCTAGTTATCCGCTCTAACAGTAACATGTTAAACCCTATGTTGCACAAAAACCATAAAGGGAAATTACCTAATACCATACCATAATCAATTAGCATAGGGTGAGATTACGATCAAGCGCTAACTTGTTCGGAATAAAAACATCTATAAATAAGTCTGTAATTATAAGTTATAGCTTAATTTGAAAGTAATCGGTGTGTATTATTTTTTTTTAACAAGTTTCGCTCAAAATTGTCGGGCTTTAGAACATGTTCCGGTTTAATTCCGATATAACCTACAAGATTGAATTTTAATTACCACGGTATTTTGACCGACTCCGACAAAGGGGGCTGGCAACAATTGATATTACATAACGCATCGGCAATGTCGGTCAGTCGTGTCGTAACAGTGAAAGGTTGCATAAGATACGGCCAACTCAGACGAGATGAGACTTGCGCCATATCAAAGAGTATAGATATTTTTATAGATTCATCAAATGCTACCTGTTAGGTACAATAGAAAAACAGATAAATAGCGGCTTATTAACGTCCCACTGGTGAGCACAGGCCAGCGCGCTCATAGGAGAGGCCAGCCAACAAGATGTTTGGCAATCTACATATACCGATATTTTTTTGCTACCACTACAAGCTGAGAGTAGTTTGCGAGGTCATTGAAATGAAAAAGTATCCAAATTTCAATCGCAAAGATGGTTTTAAACTGGTGGATACTTGGAATCCAATGGTGGAGTTATACCAAATGAACAAACGACGCAATATTTCAAAATTAAAACCTGATGTTGTGAGTACAGTATGCCGAAGAATGAATGTGGGTCCGATGAAAAATAAAAGGATTAGAGTTAGGGTAGATAAATTCTGCCCCTGGCAGCTTGACACTACCGCCGACTGTAGTTACGTCGTGACCACCGTCTATGCTACTGGGTCGAAATATCGACAAGATTAAAAAACGCCTTCGTGGCATGTACCCGTTAAAACAGTTTTCAATATGTGGATTGAAATAATCTATTTGTTAAGTCTTCTGAACCAGAATTTACGCCTCTTACCATTAGGCCATTATGACTTTAATAAGGACAACAGGTTGCTTTCATATGGGCCATCTAATTACTTCTTTTTCTCTCGGTGCCTCTTCATTACTGGGTATTGCCATTAGTACCGGAAGTCGCTGATTGTCTTAAGCGAAGTGCAGTTACTTTTCTGCAATCAGGATGCCTGTCCATTTCCTGACCATCTTGATAAGCTTAAAGATTTTTTAAACTCCGTTATAGCTTGAAGTCACAAGACAATTAAAAATAATTATTACTAACTGGATCGAGATGTATCAGTTTAAATATATTATATTTTTCGTTAAATTTATTACAGATTACTTGTAATTTAAATTTTAAAATTGTAAAGTTACGTCTAAATATAAAGTTGTAAATCCATCCCGAAAGTAAATATGCTAACTATCGTATAAGACATAAGCTATCTCCTTTAATTAAAATAATGTCCCAAAACTAATGAAATAAAAAAAATTGTTTTATTTAATTTTACCATAATAATATAAAGATTTCAATTTATGTAGTGTAATTTTAATTCATTTACTTATCAGTGAAATTCTTAAGTAATAAAAAAGATTCGATATCACTGAAATCTTAAGTAATAAACGTACATGCTGTAAAAAATCACGTCTGTATGATAACGAAATATTGATTCGTGCATTATCATTTGTATCTGAAGAAATTCTGTAAAGCGATACTATCAGTCGTAGAGTGTAAATAAATATTGTGTAATATATATCAGCCCTCGAAAAATAATTAATATTATTACGACATATTACCCGGGACTCAAAACCAAGACCGTATGATCTGTAGTCGACCGATCCGACCACAAAAGCATAGCGACCAATAAAATATACAATGATAAAAGTATGATTTAAAATATCTAACTTTCTATTTAACCTTTATAGATCAAATACAAAATTATTATCTATTTCAAAATACAGTGCCATAGCTAACCATCCCCGGAGCCTTGAAAAGTAATTGGTCTGCCATACACGTCACTTCTTTTTACACGCTGGGAAATGTATTTTCGCACCCCGATGTGACTCAATCAGAGCTAAAATTTAATCAAGAGTGTCGGACTTTCTGGCGAGCCAGAATATTCGTTAAAACCCAGTGTTACCCTCCCCATCCTATAATGGAGCACTAGAAGGTAGGTGGATGTAATCTAGGACGAACCAAGATATTCCGGATGTTTCATACAAGAAAACTGGAAGGGTGTAGGAGAATCTATGTTGAAAAATTCTCACCACTACGATACAAAAAAAATTGAATAGGACTATGCAATAGGAAGGTAATATGCTGCTACTCATCATAGTCGTCGTCGTCGGAAACGTCGTGAATACGGTTATCGGTTCGGTGGTATGATCATATTCTATTTGTCTAACTTTGTAATGATTACAATATATTAATGCCTAATGATAGTTCTGCGTTAACGTCCACTCTCTTTTAATAGGGGGGATGAATGTAGGTTGCCGCTGCTACCCCCACTTGCTGCGACCGCTCTGTACCAGTTACTGTTTTACTATTTGCTAGGCTTAGAGAATATTATTTAGGTGTTTCATATTCTTGGGCCACTTTGATAATTTATCAGCTATAATTTTAACTTAAACATTCTAGAAAATAAGATTTTTATTAGAACTAATTTCGACCCCACTTCGCTGTAGCTTTTTGTAGTCATGATTTCCGGCACCGCAAATTTAGAAAATTGCATTTAATTAGTAGTATGATTTGGAAGTGGCTTTGTTATGTACTGTAAGAAAGGTCCCTTCAGATATTAGCAAGGAATATTGTATTCGGTTATATACTACAAAATTTACGCCGGAATTTTCAAATTGTATCCCTTCTGTACTAGGCGCTAATTTAATCCCCGTGCTCCTGCGTAATTAAGTCAGAAATTTTTGTTCCATTATTAAAGCGGAAGGTGTTTACCGCTCTCACTTGAAACCAAATGCTATGATGATTCTTTTGCAGTTGGACCCATAACATTGTGTAACGAATTACCTATAACTATAAGAGAAGCCTTTATGTTCTTAATGACAATATATTTTTCTTCTACTTTTTATTTATTTAGTATATCTATTGTTTTCGGTCATATTCCATTACGTCGAAGTGATTTCAAAAGTTCCGTTTTACAACAGATTTTAAGAGTAAGCTAGCTTGGTCTTAGAAAGGCCTTAAACATGTACTGTATTACTTAAGTATATACAAGGGCTACCTAGGTTAGAAGTCAGATCTTCAACTTACAAATATTTAAAAATTGATTTACAAAAATGAATTTCATCGGCCTCTACGGATAAATAGTCAAGTTGCATTTTAGACATTTCGACGTTTTTGTACTGTTGGTGATTATATCACTTCATTTCTTTTGTTACTGGAAATACCTTTAAATAACCCGAAAATACCTAAAATCTAATCGTCAGTATTCGCTGGCAATAAGCCAAACTACGCTAATCTATCTATCTAATCCGGAAGACTCCTGCTAGAAAACTATAGAATATGCCCAAATCTACGTCTCTTACGTCCTGGCCTCCTGCGCCGGAAAGACAAGTGTCTCCGGCATCCTCCCTCTGCCTCGCATGTGCCTTCAGCGAAATAACAGTTCCGCAGAATTAGGCCTATTATATCACCCTGTATCAATCTAGGCAACAAAAAATTAAGCTCAAAAAACTATATCATGGCAAAAATTAATACAGTAATAAATAATTTATCTTTGAAACGCTTGACACTTTATACATTGGGATCGTCGATTTATTAATTTATTGTGTTCTTCCCTAAATAAATCAGTATGTGCCAAGTATTTTTATACTAAAGATATTGTCATTACACTTGTACCTGTACGTAAAATCTAATCAGTTTTCAAAGAAAATCCCTTTTTCACGACGTGCGCGGGCGCGGGTGAACGCTCTCTGCTCGATATCATTCTAGCGAGCGACCGCACGGCGCCTTTATTACTGTGCTAAGGGCCTACTTGTTTTTTTTTTATTTACACGTCTATTGCATTTTTTTATTTCATTTATTTATATACTCCTTATTTTACAACCAAAGAAAAAATACAAAGAATAAGAGACGCACAAGTAATAACAAAACAAATGTACAAAAAGGCGGTCTTATCGCTAATCAGCGATTTCTTCCAGACAACCTGAAGGAGAAGGAAATTGTGCTAAAGTAAGTGGGAGGTGCAAAAAGAAATAATACATACTAATATTAAATAGACTACATTTATTTGTAAATTTTGATTTTTATTAGCTACAAACAGAATATTTCCTTGTTTTATTTTAATAATTAATTTAATATTTTTTGAGAATATTCAATGGCGATTGTTACGTATACGACGGTCAGGCCTGTTTTTCCTTTGGATTTTGCGTTTTTCGACGAATAGTTGGATATGGCGATTTAATGGGACGAATCAAAACGGCGATTTTGTAGCGAGTTCGTTAACGTGTATTGAAATCGAATGACAGATCGTGTCAGTGACGTCTACTTGATCTGTCGAACGTTGCGAGTATTGACGCGTAGATGGCGTTAACAGCGATATTTATAATAATAATAATAATAATGGAATATATTAATAAAGGAACATTAATCTTGAAGTAAATTGCAATATCATATTTTATATCCACGTTCGAAGTACGGTAATTTTTTTTTTGTCGTTGGGATATGTATTTACGCACACCGACTGTGGAGTTGGGAGTCTGAGATTCCGCGAAGGGGAAATTCTCGTAATACCCACTAAAACCCAATGGGACCGTCAACAACCTTGAGTAGGGAGCCAGAGGTTCACTGAGGCATTCCTCTCTGACCCCTCGGTTGCAGCCAGATCACAGATATTCTACAGGGGGAGGAGTTGTGTGAACCTCCGTTTCTTGTTTCCTACTCCCATTCGTCGAGGCTGGAGTGTTTCGGCGGCGTTCAACGTCTCCCTTTGTTGTAAATACGAACATGACAAATCTATTAAAAAAAAAAAGATAGCACATCATAATTTAGAGGTTTATAGCGTTGTTCCTGATCCTCTAGATCAGGAACAACGCTGATTACACCATCGAAAACAATGAGAGAATTATAATTTTCTAATTCATCATAAACCAACCCTTTTATCAGTGACGTCAGAATACCTTTGCAATACTATTTACAACAAGTTGTTCGATAGGTCAATGTATTATTACTAATTAGTCTGTAAGGCTAGACCGTAATCTTATATTATAATATAAAACAACATCGGTTGGTTATAATAATAAAAAAACTAGTTGTTCGTTTGCGTAGTTTCCGATCCCGTGGGACCCGTCTATATTGTGGAAAAGTCACATTTTCGAAATTTTCAGTCAATCCATTACTATTTTTAAAGATGTCTAGATATATTGCCAGAAATTAAAGTTCCTTTGGACAATTAGTGGTTCAGGGAAAGGTAAAGGATTAATGTCCTCGTGGCCGGTTACCTACAAGACAGACAGACTTATTCAAAACGTCCACAAAGTCCGCCTGATACAATGCACACAATATGTTGCCATTTACGACCATGACAACACCGTATTGAGTGTATGACGAACTTACCTTACCTTTTCATAGTGAAATAATATGATCACTTAAAACTTATGTAATAATAGAAAAATGCACTGTTACAATAGCTCAGCCCTCTAACACGTGTCCCTCCTATCTTTGTGACCCACTTACTCACACAAACTTCCTCTATAAACTCCGTACTGCATCCATGCATCCTTACAAGTGTGTGTAGAATTTTGGTCTAGCTTATTCATCGCTGTGTGAAACGCAGCATTCGTAAAGGATGATATTTTCACATGTGGGTGTATAGTAGGATAGTAAAGCTTGTGGAGTGTGCGTGTTTTTTTGGATATTTCCTACTTGTTAGTGTGTGGGTGTTTTATTCAATCCGTGTACGTGCGTGTGCTATTATTTTTTTTATGACGGTGCGTGGGCGCGACAGTTCGAAAAACGGCATATTTGCATAGATGTGATTTTTATTAATCCAACATAATAATGTTTGTGCGTTTAAGAGAACCAAGCAAGCTATTTTACTAGTAAAATTATACTTTTATTATTAATGCTCTTCTAAATATAAATATAAGAAACATGCTTTAAATATTATGACGATTTCTTCAGATGGGGGACATCCGTGTATTTAATAATTTTTAACAATTTGACTTCTAAATATGAATTGTTTTTTTGAAATCTCACTCCTTATCTATATATTATTTTATTCTATAATTAGTATCTTTATATGTTTAAAATTATACTTAAGCATATATTTATTTCTGGCACTGTTCTGCCCAATTTGCAAGAATAAGACCGCCTTTGCACGCTCCAAGCTTTAATTTTTTATTCTTAGTTTTGTATTTCTTGTATGTGTTTGTGTTCAATAAAGTGTTTCCATCTAAATATCATTGTATCAGTTTCAGTTCCTTTTTCATTTGGTATATAGATAGATAAATAAATAGTATGCTTTGTTAAACATCATAAAAGAAAGAATAATACAATTGATTTAACTTAAGTAATACTAGTGTGCATGCGATTTAATAACTATTTAGCGTTCTCTTCCAAATTATCCAACGTGGGATAGCGTCAGAGACACGAGAGAGTAAGGTACGTAGGCAGCAGCCTCTTAACGTCCCACTGCTGGGACAGGCCTCCTCACTCATATACTCATAGACCCACCGTGATGTTTGGCAGGTTTGGCAGGCATAGTACACCAGTGCACTCTCTTTTACCTTCATTCTCGTGGTCCAATGTGGCGGGAATCCGACACGATAGGAAAGAGCGCAGGGCCGACGGCTTAACGTGCTCTCCGAGGCATATATAGAGCACACCGCACGGGTATAGAGCACACCGCCAACTTCCCAACTTTGGTCATATATTCAGAATGTCTTGATAGAAAACTCAATATCGGTGTTTGAATTGGCCCGACCCGGGACTCAAACCTCATGTCTGTATTCGAACATGCTAGTCACTAGACCAATGAGGAGAGAGTAGATAGGCGGTATTTATAAATAAATAGACATACGTATATTACATGGATTAGACATCATAGTATGGAGTTAGATGAGCAAAATTACGTGAATTTTTGTTATTACTGAACAATATATATTATATGTAGTTTATGCATGTTTAGAATATATATCTTTAGCTTGTATGTTTGCTGACATATTCTTAGCTTTTTCAAATCTGTTTACCTACACCACATGATTTATAAATTTCTTCCACATTGAGGTTCCTGGAAGACATCTCTCCAAAGGGATAAGGTATCCTATGTTTTTTGATGCATAAATAAATACACAAATTAAAAAAAAGGTAGATATAATATAACTATTATTGTGTACTCAGAACTAAACTTGAGGAAATAATTGATGTGTGTATTTAGAGTGTGCGTGTAATAATATGTGGGAGAGAATATTTAATAGAATTGGACAAGTAATATGGCGGTAAATAACTGACGTCATACAACGGGTGTGTTTTAATTGCAGTAAGATATCATTGTTATATTCCCTGTGAATATTCATTTCTTCAAATGAAATTTATAACTGTTCTTAAAATATGTTTTAGAAAAAAACTTTTGCTTTTTCAAATCACCCCAAGTGGTAGACCTTCAGGTATATTTTATCCATCTATTGCAGATATATTTGTTTGCCAAGTAATCAGTATCCTTTATATAAAAGTTCAGCAGATGGAACACTAGACAGAAACTTTTATATAAATAAATATTTTCTAGTTCAAATTCGAGATCAAAGTCATATACGGTTGTTAGTATAAATGAAAAGAAATGAAACTTTTATCGATAGAGAGCAATCAAATTTATCGCGAAAATGTAATTTACTCTGGAGTTATATGTACTTGAAGTAAAATACAATAACCCATAGCACTCCTAAAGTTATCTATATAATCATAATGCATAATTTTAATATAGGTAGGACTTAGAAACTAGAAAATATAGATCTTATTAACACCTAAAAACCTTTATAACTCAGTTTTCATCTTTTGTAAAAAAAAATGGAAAGACAATATACAATATTTCCGCACAAAAACCCATATCTAACGGATATTGACACCACTGGAGGAGGCGAAGGTTAAACCTCTGGAGGCTAATACATGCAAGGAGAGGGTTTCGCTGGGTTTTGCGGGGCCTTCTTCCTCGCCAATACGCACACTCCTAAACCATAAGTCGGATATTGCATAAAAGCATTTTCCAGCCAAAAAAAAAGGTGTCTTCATATCCTGTTCGGGAAAAAATCTTTTTTATAAACCGCCTACAAGATACGATGTTACGAATTTTATTGGGTATAATATTGTTAAAAAATTTCTTCAGTCCTTGAATTACTTGTCAATTTTATGGAGCCTACTAGAATCTACAGCAATTTTAGTTTTATTTCATACCCATTAACATGCATCCCCCACCTTATAAATAATTATTATTACGCGTTTATTTTTTTCACGTTATTAATTAAGTGTATATGTATATATAGTATATAAATGTTACCAGTAATGTGTCAAATACTAGAAGCCAGATAATGGAACACTTCGCGAATCAAAACTCCCGTTATGTAAATTAATTTTATTTTAATTGAAATAATTTGTGTACAAGCTAAGGGTAATAAAAGTCGGTATACTGGTAGCTGCTTTAATGAACATAACATTATAGAATGCGTAAAAGGTTGTAGGTTCAGTACCCATTCTAAAAACCAGGGTTAAACGCTTGGCAAAAGCGCGATATCTCAGATGGAATGCGGGTATTTTTAACCGACAGTTAACTGGGACAACGGTTAGCGGGAAACGGGAAGATTTGGTTTATTTCTAACGGTTTTTAAGGGTTAAAAATATTTGTGGAACTTGCTCATGAGTAGAAGTGGCAAATATAAGAATAGCTGTTCCCCGAGGTGTCATCCGCGTAGTTCCTGATCTCGTAGATATGTGGGAATAAAATCTGTTCTTTGTTACTTTCTACATAATATGTGTTATTTTGTTAAATTTCGAGTCAATCGCGAATAGTCTTTAATTTTTATATTTTTATACTTTAATTTGAATAATATTGTCTATAAAACAAGGTATCAATATGTTTCTTAAGAGTCATCGTTTTTGAAGTATAACTATTCAAAAATCTGTAATAATCATAACATGCATAAGTGATATTGGCATTATAATATATTAAATTTATTTTCTTTTCCAAAACCTATTCACTGGCACATATTAATTGAAAATCGCAATTATATAAAGAGTGTTTTTTATTGACATAATCGAGTATGTAAGCAGTTTTTTTACTTGATACAGCGGTTTTAAAAGAGGTCGTCATAATACCAAAATACGTTCGCGCAAATATTGAAAATCGTGTTAAATCTTAGTGTTATTAATGATAACAAATAAGCAGACATTTTTAAATGCTAACCCAACAACGTTATTTATTAAATGGACTAGTCATAATTCGGTGTTACGCGCTCCGGTTAGCGACGACGTCCGGCGTGCCAATAGGGCTGTCAAATGGAGAAAATTTATATCAGAAAATTGCAATTTATTCATTTTATAAAATAATACTCTTACTGTTACTGTTTTTGTTGTCAAAACAGTTTGGCTATCTTAATTTTTTTGTATTTGGTAGATAAGCGAATAACGCCCCAATTTTTCACCGACTTCAAAAAAAGGAGAAGGTTATCAATTCATCTGTATTTTCTTTTATGTTTGTGACCTCGTGTCTTCCGACCGGGTGAACCCATCTTGATGATTCTTTTTTTACATGAAAGGTGATGTTTGTCTTAGGGTCCCGTTTTTTAAGTCCAGTTCTGATTATGGCATTCATTAGAAAACCGTATAAGTCTTAAATAATCATTAAGCATGAACGCGACAAATGGACGAAAAACTCAAGATCACGCCAACCGGCTCTGATGATTCGTTTTCGTTTCGATGATAGGTTGGTTAGGTTTTGATCGTGGGATCCAAGACAAGGTAACGGAACTCTTCAATTCTTTGGGGCAAATTAACGATACTCGGCAGAATCTTTTATAGGCTCTCCTGATATTTAAATCTCCAACCGTAATGTCAGTATGGTCCAGTTATTGTCGTCGTTAAATATGATGAGCAATGGAACTCCTCAACGGCTTGCAGTAAGGATGCGATTTATGGTAGAATATAATAATAACTGTCTGTTATAAAATCGCAATAAGCAGTCCTACATATATAGCTATAGGTTATAACTATATAGTTATATGTGTGAGAGACGAGTTAGCTGACGAGTAGATACGCGGGACACAACTATCTTGACTGACGCTAACTTCGAATATAAAAAGACGAAGAACTCTAAAACAGAATACGCAATTATTATTTCCTTTTAGATTTCGTTTTGAAGGCGGTTCTTTTTTGTTAATTTTTTTATATATTTTATTGAGACAATTATACGAATCAGCTTGTAATTTATAAAATGTAAGATAGCGCTTTTTGTCTTTTATCAGTACAAATAAAAATTATTTCGCTCGAGTGGTTTTTTAGCCATATTAATTTAAGAAGCGTATAATTTTTTTACTTATAATTTACTTACATATAAATTATTTTTAGATACAGTATATAGTTAATAATAAAAAGTATTACGTGGACCTTTCGTTTAATAAAGAGATTAAAATATACAGAAAAATCTATAAATATCTTTGCTAAACTTTTTTATATCCTGTGAACTCAGACATTGGAGTAAATTATTTCAATTTATGCTAAAAGAAAGTTTTATTCGATTTAAGCTTTATTTCATGGAACCCCAGAATAAGAAAAGCGAATTTAGAAAATTGCAGATTCTAATTGGTCTGAGTCTGGACTGTTCTGAGGGTCTGAGGCTTCAGTCGTGGCTGCCAAGCATAAGATGTGTGTTCCAGTACGACGTGGTGAAGAAACCATAAGTGGTAAATTGCTATTGATAGATTCGCCTGCTTCGATCTTAGACTGTATCATCATTTAGCAATAGGTGTGATTACAATCGAGTACTAACCTGTCTGCAATAAAAAACGCCACTATAAAACTAGAGGCAACTATACAACTTTTTCTTTCTTTCGATGCTTTTATAATTATAATCTTAGATAATATAAGTTTATTCAATATTGTACAACCCTGCACGCGTGCAAGTGCATCGATATATTTACATCGGCCTAATTTCTAAAGTGGGATGCATTTGTGGGGCAGCCCTGCGTCCCTGCACAGCTTCTGGCTTTCAAACTTAGGTGTAGCGATTACATTATTAAATACGGATTTATTTTTTCGACCCACATACTACGATAGTAAGTCAATCGTAGATTAGATAGCAACATTCAAAATATTTACTCTTACTCAAGTTTTAAGTATTTCTTTTTCCCAATAATGTTTACAATATTTCCAAATCTATATTATGCATCTAATTCACGATTACTAATTTATTGATAATCCAACAGCGTTTTATCAAGTTGTTACATAGAATACTGAATATACTTAAAATAAGACCAATTACGGACTGCACAAATTATTATAGTAAGTAGCAGAGAAGAGTTAAATGTCTTTATATAGGTATGGGTGTATTTGTATTTGTTGGTGAAATTTAGTCGAGTAAGAATTTTTAGAAGTGTCTGTTTTATATTAAAAAAGCGAATATGCGTTTATGTGGTTTGGAGTATGTAAATAATAACCAAAGCGAATGCCCCCAGTATTAGCGTTGGTTATTTCATTTTATTTTTGATTTAGTTCCCAGAACTTTGATAATCTCCTTTTTTAAGGATTTTTAGGTAGAAATAAGGCAAGGTGTGAATAATATTTGTTATAAGTTAGTGAAAGACGTGGTATTATGAAATTAAGGGCATATTTGATGTGTTAATGAGGTACTTGCAACAAAGGTGTATGACATGTTCTAGTAGACGGGAGATTTATTGATATCGCTGATACTAAGCATGGACAGTTAATTTTTCTGTTAAGATTGCCTTCAATAGCAGTGTATCACTTTGTTCTTTCTTTCTTTCTAGATTTTTTATTCCGTCATGTGAGCAGGTTTCATGATAATTGCTAAATTTCTTATAGCCCTGAAAAGCGTCATTATTCGTCATATATTTAATGGATTTATAATATGCGAAAAAATATGAGAAAATTCAGAGCATTATTGACTGCTGATTGCGTATTCATCATATTTGAAAACAAGTCATTCTTGGGTATAAGTTTCTATGACAAACTCCCAGGAAATGTTCTAAATAAATCACTAAATAAACTCAAATCTTTTATTAAAAGGAAGCTAATTGAAAAATCATAGATACTGTAATTTGAAAGCTTGGACGAAAAAAGCTTGGGAATGAATGAATTGCTTTAATCTGTATAAAACATATTATATTTACATTGTGATGGTGATGATAAAAAATCGAAATCCGACTGAGTTTGCTGTGGATTCTTCTCAGAACAAAGCGCGAAGGATCTCTCGGAATATTAAATCTTGGTCGTTCTCACTTTGACTCCAGTCGTACATTAGTTCATATGAAAAACAAATTTTGAAGATTCAAAAGTGCTGTAAAAGCCTAATTGAGCAAAGTTTTTTAAAAGTGTATTTAATGTTTGGATATTGCATTTTAAATTTTGATTGAAAACATTAAAGAAGTGTCGCCAAACAATAATATTATTAGTGTAGAAACCATAAGACATGAATTACTTCTTGCCAGGTTAGCGAGCTTCCATCTTAGATTGTAACCCGATAGATTTTAAGCTAGTAGTAGTCCGACATAATGCAGACCAACTCTCTCCGAGGTGTTCTGGGAATCCTTAAGGATTTTTCTATTGAAAAACACCATTCCGAGTCATATTTAATCTTATGATTGTAATTGATGGCCATATTTCACTTTTAGGAAGGTGCTCCGTACTATGAGTGAGGAGGCCTGTCCCCGGAGGGACGGTAATGGGCTCCTACTAATCTTACCATATTGAGTAAGTTTCCTAATTAAGCATAGTAGGATTTATAACTTAAAGCGATCTCTTCCAGACAGGAAGGAGCTGGGATGCAAATATCACAAAATTAATAGGTTTGATTCAGTCATACACAACTTAAAACAATTATTACTGTACAAGATTGACAGCAACGATGATAAAGATGATCCTAATTCTCGCATACGGAACAAGGGACTGTTATTTTGAGCAAAACAAACGGAATCAGGAAGCCACCAGGAAATCGCATGGACCTTGCAATTAAACACCAATTATGTAAAAAATATGAATAAGGTGCATCAAACAATGGGAAGATCAATTGTTTTTCTATTTTCCGCGATACTAACACGCGATAGCTATTGGCAGTAAATGGTTTTTTGCATCGATTGAGTTTATGACTTATACGTAGTTTATATTTTTCCATTACAATCTATGAGTTCCTTCTTTTTAGTCTTAAATGGCTAAATAGTTCATTACTGCTATTAAATTAGGTCGATTCCTTTATGTTCCTAATATTATAAATACTACTCTAGTAGTTAATTTTCTGAAAGGCTCTCTATTATGTTTTTTTGTTGAATTGTCTTAATACGATATGTATAATTTTGAAGACATGGGTGGATTACTTTTTATCGCAAAAATAATATTTGAAGTAGGTGAAATAAGGAACAAAATGTCTATGGAAGCCTATTATTTATATATAGGAAAATAAAAATTCATCACATTCGCTAAAAAAATACAAAAATTTTCTGAGAATATGTTTNGTATGAAAGGTTTAATGAGATTGAAAGAAGCGAAGGAGATATGCAAGGATCGTGGCAAGTGGAAGGATGTTGTCTCTGCCTACCCCTATGGGAATGAGGCGTGATGCTATGTATGTATGTATGTAGAATCATGTTCTCGTATTTTTCCAATGATGATATTAAACAATGTCGTAATATCTTAAATTCTGTCATTTGTCCTTTTTTTTCGTTATTACCTCATAATTGTAATTTATTTAATTTCAATTTACTTTTTATCGACAAAGTTATCCTTCAATTTGTATTACATTCAAAGTGAGAACGAAATTAAAACGAGATATCGTTAAAATTAAGAGATTTCGTAATCTACCAATCCGATGAATTACTTTTTCTGCGATCCGTTAAAAATATGCATCGTTTGCTTCTTACACACCTGTGATTCTTGTTAAACTGAATGATTTTTATTCCGCGAAAACAATATATATACACAGTTAACATTTTTCTTTGATACTCAGGTTATGCAAAGATTCACATTACATATTGAAAAACTTAGTCCATGGTTTCAATATCAAAAGGGTACTTTTTTTAACAGAACCACTAAAAAAGATATATCTTTCTAGGCCAACTTGTATAGTAGTGGTTATTAATATTTTAATATAATTTATGTCATGACTTTCCAAAATAATGACATAAACAGAAAAAAATTTCTTTTGCTTGTTTAATAAAAGTAAAGCTTTTAAGCCGTTTTCAGAGATATTGTTTACATCTAATACATTACTATTCATCATAATTTAACAACAATACATTACTATTCATCATAATTATGAAGATTGGTGTTTACAAATTCACGGATCCTCGTTCTAGTAAAACAATTTTAACAAATATTACCATAAATAGGAAAAGGATGGTTCCAAGCATTTGTTATAATACTTTACAGGGCTCTCCATTATTAAAACAGAGAAATCCCAGAGCTGGCAGACACACCGTATCAAAAATAATAGCTTTGTCTCTATTCACCTTGACTGACATATATACTATATAAATAAACAGTTATATAAGACCGGGTGTGTCTGGGACAAATGGCAGATTTGTTCTACTATACACTAGTGAAAGTGAAAGTAAGTAGAAGCCCATTATTCTCATAGGAGACTCACTCATAAGAGAGAGAGCTTTTAGGACATAGAGCTCCACTGCGGATCTGTAGGCATAGTACATAAGTGAACTCTCTTAATAGAGAAGCTGAAGTAATCTTCACCCTCATTGTCTGATGTGACGACAATCCAACACGACCGGAGAGAGATCAGGCACAGAACCGACGGCTTAACGTGCTCACCGAGGCACGGGAGTAGAGCACACTACCAACTTCCCAAATTCGGGTATATATTGAGAAAATTTTTAAAATGGCCCAACCCGGGACTTGAACCCAAAACCTCATGTCTTTAGTCGAACATGCTAACGACTTGACTAATGAGGTACAGACAGACAGGAAATATATACCATAACTTAATCTTACGACACAAAAAGGCGGCCTTATCGCTTAAGGAGCATTTTCAGCCAGGCAATCTTAGGTTTATCAATTTGAAATCCATCATGAGTCGTACATTAGAATTGGTGTGTGGAAAATGTGGAAAAAAATATATTTGATTGATAATTGCTTTAAAGGCCTACTTTAATAAAAGTATTTTGAATTTGAAATCTAGTTTCTACTGGCAATATTATTAGCCTGAAATTTTTTTGGAATAATTTTAAAATCAAACGCTCTACTCCCGTTATAAATTGATTTGAAAGTGATTTGTAATTTAAAATTCAATTACTATTTTTGCGACATACACTATCACAAAGAAGGGACTCATCCTCATCCTCATCCTCAAAAGATCGAGTACTTCGCCGGTGACACCGCGAAACAGCTAGCGAGTTAATAAATATTAAATAATCAAAATTACAGCCACAATTAACTCAATTTCCTATCAATTATTACGTCTATTTAACATACAATTTGTTGCATAACTAAATACGAGGCTTTGACAATACTTATAGGCGGACATTGTTCAACGTTCATGACGCAATTTACATGAATATTTCATTTATATAAACGGATAAAACACGTAAAAGTCTATTTCATAGGCATTACTTTATTAAACAGGTAAACGAGTCTGAAACGTCTACAACATTTTGTATGAGCAACAATAATTAACAGAGTTAATTCTCTCACAGCAATTATACACACTAGATAATGTTATGACATTATCAATGAATATTGTATGATTCACTGTCTGACTGTGTATATATTGATGCCAAGATTTTATATTGTGGTTATCTGATTAATTTCGATAGTTTTACTTCAACGATTTGATTATCTCGTATCCTTATTCCATTGGTAAGGTATGATACAGTCTGTGACTGTAACGAGCTAACTCAATAGTAACTCTTAATAGGTTTTATGCAATATCGCACCGGAACTCATTTTTATTGGGCGCCAAAAGGTTTTGTTGCTGACAGATTAACGATTGTCTGTGATTACACCTGATAGTAAGTGATGACACAGTCTACACAGCATCATATCTGAATACAAATCTCTTGCTTGGCAGTAGATCTTTGCTGTTTGGGAGGTAATTAACCAGGGTCGAAGCCTCCCACCAGTCAAGACTCAGACAAATTAGGTAATTAACAAGGCCGTCAAACGAGGCATATCTTTAATGGTAGGATGGTAACTAGCCACGGCCGAAGCCTCCTGCCATTAACTTGCTTTAAAATATGACAAAGAGGTACTAAAATAAAAATCTTTTAAGTCGTTCTTTAATACCATCATCAGTCGAACATTAGAATTAGAGTGTGAGAAAAAATAAAATATATTTGACGATTCAAAAGTGCTGTAAAGGGCTAATTTGAAAAGAAATATTGATATGATTTTAACTATTTAATAGTAACTGTATCATGCCACAGTTTAAACAAAATCCTTTAAATGAGCAATACAACAAAGATATCTTGATATTGTTTAATAATAGTAAATGTCAACTATAAATGCATCTAATTTGTAATGAATCATTCTGTCTGCATTCTTTGGATGCAGATCGTAGACTAAAATAGTTCAAGAATAATAGGTACAACAAGGCAGCAACAAGGTACAAAAAGATGTCCATTACTTCTCTAAACTAAATATATCGACAGCCCTTGTGTTTTAGAGATTCTGACGTTTTTATAAACTTAGGTCAGGTGACGGCAACCTGTGGCTTGCGGGCCACGGGCTCTTTGAATGTCAAGTTGTAACTCCTTAGTTCCACAGGTAAATATGTTTAATTTTGTTTAGATTTTAAAATAATGAATCATTCAACGTAGAATTCAATAAAGTGTTTCATCCGTCTGTCTAAGTAATTATCTAATATCACCATGTATATATTATCTCGATCTGTGAAAAACACTAGTTATATATGAATAAATATATATTTTTGTCATGAATAAACAGATCCGACTTTTTGTATTGAATTATTTTCAAATTTTTTAAATAGTAATTTTTTTGCTCTTTCGACTGAAAAGGTGGTCGAGCCCTGACCTAGGTCATCATTTCCCTTAAATTATACTCAAAAAACATATTATATAATAAATAATTTATCTTTGGTCTTACAAAGATTTTATACTTGACTCTTTATACGAAGGAACCATCTATGTATCTATTACTATGTATCTATGACTTCATGAAGTTCGTTGTAAATAAAAATTTTGATAATTCGATCGGATAAACAACGGCCTCCTCCATATTTTCACAAGATTGGAAACTAGACGTGTGAGCATAATTAGTCACGTATAATTCATATATACAGGTATATAAAAGTTTTCAATTTTTGAACAGATTTTGTTAATTTTTTTGTGTTCAGATAGACTCAAGAATTGTCTAGATTGATAATTCGATTCCATATGTCCACGGGATCGAGAAATACGCTAGTGTCATAACAGCCATAGTCCTTGGTTTGAGTCCCGGGTCGGGCCAATTCAAATATCGATATTGAGGTTCCTATTAAGATTTTCCCAATATTTGCCCGAAGTTGGGACGTCGGCGGTCTTATCCACCCTCGTGCCTCAAAAAGTAAGTTACGCTATCGGTCTTGCGATTATGAAAGTGAAGGAATAGAGAGTGTACTTGTGTACTTTGCCTGCCAATCCACAGTTAAGCAGCGTGGTGTGTCTGTGCTCTAAAAACCCACTCTCATATGACTGAGGAGGCTTGTGCCTAGCACTGCTACTTACTATGGACATATTTTGAGAAAACTATTCTTATCCCATATATACGTATAACATACAAAGAGTACAAAAATCGTTTATCCATTTAATTAAAAGGAAATAAATCGGGTATAAAAATTAAAAACTGTTATTTACATTAAATAGGCATTTATTATATTACGCGCATCTACAACATGACGATACTTTATGTTGACATTTAAACATTAGATTTATTGTCGAAAAAAAATTAGGGCCACCTTTTTCGAAAGGGTCAAAACGAAAATTATATATAACGTAAAATATAAAGAAAAATGGGAAACATTAACAAGTCTTTGGCTCTGGAAAGAAAAAATAGAAGGAAATGTAGCACCATTCGGAAAAAGGGTAAATGTATTTTTAATTTAAAAAATCAACAATATTAAAAATTAAATAAAACGAGGAAATTATATAAAGTAAAGAATTTGAAACTAGGTTTCGATCGGCCTTTCTTAACTAACGTAGACTTAAAAATAGTATTGAGACAGACTATTCTATTACACAAAAATATGCTACAAGGTTTTTATAGAATAGTGAGTCTCAAAGGATACTTAATATATAGTATTTTTGAAACACCTAAAGTGGAATCCAAGATTACATAATCGGTGTTTCAAAACAATACATACGAAGCATAGCTTTTTTTTAGTATACTTTTACATAAAAACAAGCGAAATTGACCGCTTGTAAAAACAATCTAAAGTCTGTCAAATCTTACCTTTTAGTCCGACTTAAAATTATTCCAAATATACAACACTATATAAAATACAATCAAATTTCTCTTCTAAACTAACATTTTTATATTATATATTTATGTAGCAGAAAATATATTTTTCTAGTACAGATCGTTTTAACTACAGT
Source organism: Elymnias hypermnestra (assembly GCA_015832385.1). Lineage (NCBI taxonomy): Eukaryota > Metazoa > Arthropoda > Insecta > Lepidoptera > Nymphalidae > Elymnias > Elymnias hypermnestra. The sequence continues at coordinate 709,192 of JACTOM010000027.1, read as the reverse complement.
ATTATCATAATGGGACGGAGTATTATATATATTAATATATACTATATACTTTCAAACCAATGGCAAATAATTTTTATCTTTGCAAGTAACTTCTTTTGCAGTCTCTCGCGTTTAAAACTCTTTAACTGGCATTTATAAAAGGTTTTTTTGTATAATATTTTGATATAGAGTTGTTCTTATAATGAAGTTTATAAACCATAAGCTTTTATTCAATAAAAATATTAACATTGGTTAGTAAAAGTATATTAAATAGTCATGTAACGCAGGATCCGTATGGTAACTATATGTTTCGAGACCCGTTTTTTTTCTATGACAGCTAACTCTAACACATACTATATGACACTATATATGTCAAAAAATAAAATATATATTAGATTAGATTTAGCCATCTAGTTTTATGTTTAGGATATTATAAAAATAAACAATTTTAGCAGCCTTTAACCCGTGCGCGTGCCATTCACATATAAGAAGTATTAAAATCTTTTCATTTTTAACATAAATAAACTCCTTGTACTTCCCAACCGGCAGTGCCCATAAAAAGTGTGTCTTCTTTACCTTAGACCTATATTAATATCGAAAACTAAAGGTACTTTTTAGGAATAAACATTTTAGAAATCAATAAAAAGCAACTATTTTTTTCATAATATCCCATTTGTTACAGCAATAGCCTTGTTTAAAAGAATCGTTTTTATTTTAATCGACATTTTAAATTTCATATTGCTGTTATAGTTTTATTGAATGAAGAAAAATTAATTGACGAGGCCAACACTTTATCTATAATAATTTATTGTACTGTATTTTTAATACAGTTTTACAAATCCATTTCAATTCCGGTTAGTGTTAAGTATTTTACAAATTTAAAAAAAAATCAAACATTATTCAATTGTTACAAAATATGTACAACCAATTTACAAAATAATTACAATATAAACTAATTAAATCTACAATTTACAATAAAAGTTTCTATAGAAATAGTAAAGTGAATTGATATATTGTATAAAATGTATATAATATTTTAAGTAGTTTTATTACGTAAGACATTTTTCGTAAATATTAAGCTCCCAGCCTTTGTTTTATAGAATTTGAGCAATTCTAGCGACACCTAAATTGAAAAAGTGATGATGAAATTATGATTTTCTGTGTTAAATAGATATTAAAGATAAATAAAACCTATTCATTTAAAATAAGAAAAAATTCAATATATTTTCGAGACTTCTCATGGCAGTGCTGGTTATTCTATGGCCTAACTAATATACATATTACTAAATCAATAGGAAAAGATAATTAAAAGAGAAATAACAAACCAAAAGGGGAATTTTATACAGAATTTTACAAAAGCTGTATTTTCTTTTTCGTTAAAATTTTGTTGCTGTTGTGTTTGGGTGAAATATATAATTATGCTTTTCATTTATAATAATAACAGATTGACGAAAACCGGCTACTATATTTGAGATCACATCATTATAGCCGCTATTCGTGTTATCTGTCAATATGACTATACAATAAAAATCTTAACTATCCGTGTATAGGTATAAAAAAGTAAACTGTAAAAATCACAAAGTAATAATTTTGCTACCTATGCTTATCTTAAAAAAGGCGTCACTTATTTTAAGTCTAATGCACGATATCACACGGAGTCCTTTTTGTTATACCTCGACGATTTCTCGACCTGGAACAAAGAAAATTATTTTAATTAACAAAAAATAATATGTAAAACAAATAAAGGCAGTTCATACGTCATCAAGCACGATCTTCGTTAATTGATCTATATATAAGAGATATCCAGGTATCTATTGACTCAACACGATATCTCTGGAACCATAAGGCGTAGAGACTCTATATTTGGTAGGAATATTCCTTTTGCCGAGTAGAGGTCATATTTCTTATTTGTAAAACTATTTGCCTAAATTAATGAAATTGCTATCCAAAAAACATTCCACGCAAAAGAAGTCGCGGGTTCAGTTAGTTATATATAAAGAAATCTTTAAACCTTTTAGTGAGCTGTCAAAATATATCTTTATAAAATTTCTGGCAAAGTAAATTTCATAAATGAATTAATATTTGGGAACAGTTGTTAATTAACTGTTATCATGATAAAATTGATGTTAATTATCAATTACGATCCAATACCTGCTTTAAAAAAAGGAAATTTGAACTTGATTGGATGAAAATAAAAATATTTCTTTACGATTGAAATTTTTCAAACAAAATATATGAATCTTTCGACTTGAACCTTTGATGGTTTATCGAGATATTTAAAAATATTCAAATTTGTCGATATTTCAGCCAAGATCATCTTAAAACCGTCCAAAACCTAAATAAAAATATGTTTTTTTTTTTAAGAGAAACTTCGTAAGGCGCAATAGGCTAAATTATTTACTGATGAAACGCGTGATTAGCGTCACGAAGATGTGTAGCGTTTTTATGCTAATTTCTTTGAACCTTTGGTAGTTTTAATATTTACAAATAACATGTGGTATTTTAATTTGCCATTCATCGTTTTAAAATGTAATATAACATTTTTCATAAAATATAAAATATCTCATACATTCGTTTTTCTGAATTTTATATTCAAAAAGAAAATCTCATTAATAATTTCTAATCTTATTTACAATTCGTCATTTGAGATTTCAATAAATTATTTGTATTAAATTTCTACACTTTTAATATTTTATTGACAATTAAATTCTTAATATATATTAAGTTTTTGATTTGTATAAATATAAACAACACTAAATTTTGGTTTGCCAAAGAAGTTTCACTTCTGACGTGTGTACTTTGTGAGCTCGTGCTTTTAATTTTTTTTATTGAAACAAAAAATCATGGTAAAAACGTGCTGTTCAACGAAAATGATATACATATTTCGATAATATAATTAATGCAGCAAAAATTCTCAGTAAATTATGTTTTTTGCTAAAATCTCTCATCGTTTGCTTAATTCTATTTGTGTTTTTCTTACTTAGGAGAAGGTTACTATGAAAGAAAAAAACTAACAAAGTTACGTAGAACATCAGAAATTTTAAGAAACTTAACCTCCATAGTAACTTATTATTGTAACCTCCTTAGTATTTTGACATAATAAACTTTTTTAATGTAACCTTACGGCGTTTGACATATTATCAGCTATTGGTAAATACGTATATATTCTCTATAGGCAAGTGTGGTAGTTTGTTAAATGTGTTTTAATGTATTTTATATACATAATTTTATAAAAATATTAGCATTGTTCACTCCTTCTCTATATAAGCTATAAGTTTAAGAAATTTTATATTCCTCTGTTTTCGTAAAAAGGTGTAAGAAACTTTTGCTTTTAAAATATTCTATAATCTACTAAAAAATAACTTTATTTTAGGTAAAGAATATCACTACGAATCATGTTAATTAATTGATTTACTATTTTAAAGAATGTTGCAATAAACAATAATTTAGCTCTCATGTTTTATATTATGTTTGATAAAACTATTATAATTTAATGAGCATATTCTAATATTTTCAAGATTTTAATATAATTTATTAATTTTCTGAATATGAGTAATACAGCAATTACAACTTAAGTAATAACTTCTCATGTCACAAATAAATATAGTTAAAATATATTTCATAAGAACCCTAGAATAATATTTACATTACTTAATTAGTTTTTCCGTGATATTTTTCTTTTATTTAGAGTCGACGTGTTATTAAATGTATAAATTTCCTTAATTTTAACCACAGTTTTTAAATAAAGGAGAAAAATAAACATTGTAGAGGAGAGAATTTGTAATAATCTATAGAATGCGTTTAAATAACAGCATTTTTTAATATTTCACGGTTAACCTGTATTAATTGACCGTACAAATCTTTGCATTTAACCAAAAACTATGTCAGCATACTTAAGACAAGTTATATAACCGCGGAAGCTCAACGACCGACTTTCACGGATTACGTAAGTCCGAATCGGCTTGCATAACAGTCCCACAGACCTAATGTCCTACTGAGTTACATCATATTTATTATATTTTTTTTTCGGTTTGAAGTTGAATGTTATTAGAAAGTGGGACGTGCGAAATGGCAGTTACCTACTGCGTTATATCTATGTGTCGCAACGGAACCGTAGAATCGAGCAACGTTAACGGATTTAATTTTTTTTCCTCAAATTATGTTATGAGCAAGTATTGAGTCACTTGATGACGTTTTAGCTTCTTTTCATTATTGCATGCATGTTAGCGCTTAACTCTGATCACGCCTGATGGTAAGTGATGACACAGTCTAAGATGGAAGTGCGCTAATCTACTAAGAGGCAATTTACCTTATAGTTTCAACACAGTATCATATCTGAACACAAATCACTTGTTTGGCGGTACATCTTTGCTGGTAGAATGATAACTAGCTGCAGCCGAAACCTCACACCAGTCCAGACTCAAACAAATTAGAAATGGCTAGCAGCCCTGGGTTAGATTACCAAGGTAAAGTTAGGAAATTGAATTTTCTAATTTGAACAGGTCTGGACTGGTGGGAGGAATCGGCGGTGGCTAGTTACTCTACCATGAAAGACGTGCCGCCAGGTAACATAATTGCTCTGTGTTACTATCCTATGAAATAACTGCTTCAGGTAAATTGCCTCTTATCAGGCCAGCACGCCTCCATCTTAGACTGTAGCATAAATTACAATCTAGAGACATTAAAATCAAATGCTAACCAGACAAAACTGAAAACAATATTTTGTTTAATTTTAATGACAGAATAGCACCCCTTTAAAAGTTAAAAAAAATACGCGACCGCCTAAATCTATCTTTTAGCTGGACTCACTATAACCTTTATTATGCAAACCAAATTTGTTCCACCTTATCTTATGAGATGCCATTAATAAAATATTTATTTATCCATCTACTCAAGTTCAATTTTGTTTTAATTTGTAATGTAACCTTTTCTTGATCTAATTTTTAAATATTAATACATTCATTAAATTTATTTCGTGATAGATATTTATTTCGTGATGTGATTGATGATGGCATCGCCATCATTGAAATCTCACGTAAAAGAGTTAAAGGATTCTCTCTACGTAAAGAGTGTTAAGAGTTCTAGAAGGACTTTATTTGTTTAATAAAAAAGTGTGTGCGTACAAAGCAGACATGTCAGAATTGAAACTTCTTTGCCAAAGTAATTTTTAGGTCTTGTTTATATTTATACAAATGTAAAACTTTAGATTTCCGAGACTTAGAGAAAGGGGAAAAGGAAGATATGTTAGAAATTTAATGAATTTAATTGTCATTAAAATATAAAACGATAATTAATACAACGAATTTATTGAAACTCTCAAATGATGAATTGTAAATGAAAATGCCACGTGTTATTTGTAAATATTAAAACTACCTAAAGCATAAAAAACGCCGCACATCTTCGTAAAGCTAATCACGCGTTTCATCCGTAAAAATTTTACCCTCATGCGCCTAAAGAAGTTTCATTTTAAAAAGTAATCGTCACACTGCTGAGCATAGGTCTGCAGACTCTGCTCCTCTGCAGTTTTTGAGACATAGTACACAAGTGTATGCGCTAACACTAGTCGACTTAATATTTTTTCACTATCATAGATCTACGGGACGGCCATCTGACTATGGGATGGTTTAACAAGCTCTCCAATGCTCTTACGGGGTGTGGAGAACACAGCTATCTTCGTAAATTCAGGCAAATAGTGAGAATTTTGTAACAGAAAACTCGTTGTAAATTTTTTAATTAAATCGACACGGGCCATGAGCCCAGGGCCTCATGTCTCAAGCTAAACAAGGCGACTACTAAACCAATGAGACAGTTTTTATTATTCGACATAAATCGTTCAAATTGCTGTGGAGTTTACACTATAATTTAAACTACAGATCCTAAACACTTCGGTGCATCGCGTCTCTACGTTGTCATAAAAAATCACAGTTGAGGTCAACGACCCCATCCCGAAACACTGCAAGGCCAATGCACTCTATGCACTACAATCACCCGTGGTTTGATAAAATTTTTATGGTAAAATAGTTTATATCAGTTATCGAGTTAGACGGAAGCTATAAAAATGAGAGAAATCTAATTTGAAAAAGAAAATTAAACCATCAATATGATATATAATAGTTAAAAGAACATTTTATTTGTTAAAATAATAAAGTATATGTTATATTCATTATAAAAATAAAAATCAATAATTGCTAAAGTAAGTAAGTAGCAGCCCATTAACGTCCCACTGCTGGGCACAGGCCTCCTCACTCCGAGGAGCGAGGGTTTTTAGAGCATAGACCCACCACGCTGCTCCACTGCGGATTGGCAGGCATAGTACACAAGTGCACTCTCTATTCCTTCACTCTCATAGTCCGATGTGACGGGAATCCGACACTACCGGAGAGAGATCAGGCGCAGGACTGACGGCTTAACGTGCTCTCCGAGACACGGGGGTGGATCACACCGCCAACTTCCCAACTTCAGTAAAAGTAAGCAAAGCTCTTATGCCCTCCCCCCATGCTTGCGTAAATATTTTTCAATTATTATTTTCAATATATTATAATTTTAAAAACATGAATATACAACTTCCCAACTTCGGGCAAATATTGAGAAAATCTTAATAGAAAACTCAATATTGGTTTTTGAATTGGCCCGACCCGAGACTCGAACCCAGGACCTCATGGCTGTAGTCGAACATGCTAACCACTAGACCAATGAGGCAGTCCAATTGGTATGTGATAAGATTTAATACAGTATTGTTTTTTTTTATTATATATATTAATAGATATATTTCGGGAAAGATTGCTTTTATAACATATGTGCATATTTCTTTTATAATTTCAAATTCCTTTCTTAGAAATCTGTCTGATTTGCTAGTAATGTTTTAATTTAATCCTTACTTCCTTACTAATATTATAAATGCCAAAGTAACTGTCTGTTTGTCGCGCTTTTACGCAAAAACTACTAAGCCGATATAAATGAAATTTCTCACTTAGAAAATATTTCACCATATTCTAGGGGGTTCGGATATAAGCAAAACTAATTAAGACATTTCCTTTGATTCGTCATTCGTCATGAATGTTTCTTTCGCGACGTAACCTTTCGCTAACAACGGGATAAAGGAATCAAGAACTACGCGGGTAACACCATGGAGAAAAACTAGTTTTATATAAATACAAATTGTTACCCTGTTAATATATTAAATAGCTAAAACTCAAGTTTAAATTGAAGTGTGCAACAATAACCCCCATATATCAAGCGTCAAGTTAAAATCCTAGTTTTGTAAGACAGTATTCCAAAGACACATTATCATTTACCTTTTATTTTAGAAATAAATTTTTAAGAATCGTGTTATAATAGCAATTAGTTGTAAATTAAACGATGAACTTGGTTGATGAATGAGATGATATAATAATTAAAATTTAAAGTGCGCGCTTACAATGTACACATGTCAGAAGTGAAACTTCTTTAGAAAACTAAATTTTAAGACTTGTTTATATTTATCCAAACCTAAAACATTAGATTTCCGAGACTTAGAGGGAATGGAAAAGATATGTTAGAAATGTCATGAATTTAATTGTGATTAAAATATTAAACGCGTCGAAAATAAATACATATAATTTATTGAAATCTCAAATGATGATTTGTAAATAAAAATGCCACGTGTTTTTTTGTCAATATTAGAAATTATTAATTAATTTTGGTTTTTGAATTTAAAATTTCGATAAGAGAATTTATGAAATATTTTTATTTTGTATTTTATGAAAAATAGTCTATTAAATGACGAGTGACAAATTATAATNCTACGTGACGTATAAATTTAACCCTCATGTGCCAATAGACTTAGTAGCCAATAGTTTCACTTCAATTACAAAACGTCTAAAATGTAAATTAACCGTTCATACGTAGGACCTATCGATATATTATGCCTTTTTCCAGTGTATAAATACAATTTTTGAAGTTTGATACACCACTATAAGTAGAACTAACAAGTATAATTGACCACGGAACTGGAAAACAGACGTCATAAATGAACAACACAATGACGGACAAGCCATCGTGTTACACATGTGACGTAACGAATCTTAAATGTGGGTTAAATTAATAAAAAAACATGGCCACGCCCGCGAACGCACACTAACGCGCAGTGAAAGTGCATTCAATGATGTTATTGTCATTCAGTCGATGTTCGTCGTAACGTGCGGACGTGTGATACGTCACGATTAAAAAGCATGATACATGAATTTTAGAAATTATAAAAAAAAGAAATAACACTATGATATTTTATCCACGCTTTTTCTTTAGAATAAGTTGAGGCTGTTATCTCTTCTGACTTATGGGGCCGCTCAAATATTACGTCAGCAGATTTATTACAATTATTTACCTCCACAACCCCCTTCTCAGCAAAAGTAAGCAAAGCTCTTATGCCCGCCCTCCATGCTTACGTAAATATTTTTCAATTATTATATTATAATTATAATTTTAAAAATAGGAATATAAATATTATCTCACGAACATAACATATTTAACTTTTTGTAAAAAAATAAATAACTACCGATGACGTAATCGTCATCTAGACTCCCCTATCTCCCAGATAATCCAAAATAAGCAAAACAAAGAAATAGTGCTTATGTAATACTTGAACGGCCTCTAAGTGATAATAGCCCCAAAATAGCACGTTTTTTTATTGCTGACAGGTTTGCGCTTGATCACACCAGATGGTAAGTGATGCTGCAATCTAAGATAGAAGCGCGCTAATCCGGTACTAGATCTGACGGTATCGCTGGAGCAGTGATGCGAGTACTGGCTTTGTGTAACAGAGACCCCGGGCTTAATCCCCGATAGGGTGAATTTAGGAAATTACATTCGCCTGAATCCAGGCTGATAGGAGGCTTCGGCCGTTGCCAGATACTACCACCCTTTCAGCAAAAACGTACCTCCAATCAAAGATATTTGATTTCCCGTGCAATGCTATGTAGAAATCATTAGAATTAGATTGCCTCTTACCCGATTGGCATGCTTCCATCTTAGCTTGTATCATCACGTACCATCAGGTGTGATCACAGTCAAGCGCTAACTTGTCAGCAGTAAAAAAAAGAGATAATTTTGCAGGTAGGGTGCCAATTAGTAAACTAGAAAAATTAGAAAATGCAATTTTTTGAATTCGTCCTACCGGGGATCGAACTAGGGATCTCTCCTGGGAAAGCGAGTACTCGCACCATTACTTCAGCGAGGCTGTTAAAGTAATTACTAAAAAATAACTGCTCCCCACAATGTCATCAGAGTTGTTCCTGATCCCGTGGGCATATAGCATATAGGATAAATCGGTACTTAGTGATCGTCTACTTCGTGAAAATGTCACTTTACCAAATTTCAAGTCATTCATCATCTCTTGAAGAGTAAGTGAGAGAATTTAGTAGTTCAAAACCATCTTCATGTTTATTACATTACTAATGAAACTGGTTTATGCATTTCTTACTGGTTTTATAACTTAACATAGCTTTTTTGTTTATCAATATGCGCATGCGTTGGTTTATTTGGTCTGACTTTGTAATGGACTAACTTGATTAAAAGTATATAACCTCTTATTGATTGCTCCACAGCATCAAACCGAATATCAGTTTGTTTTTTCGTCACATCTTCACTTACCATCACGTGCGATTCCAATCAATTGCAAATTAAAACAAAAATTATGTACAAATATATCCATGCGGTTCGTTATTAAGAAATATATACATTTAGATGGTTTTCCCACAATACCTCGTGGCTTACTCATAGCTTATCTATCTCTTGCTTTATCTAGAGTGCCGAGTATATTATTAGTTTTAGTGTAACTATATTTTTAAACTAAGTCCGTTAAAGTTATTTTCAATACTATGTATTTAGTTATTGAGCTATTATACTAAGGTAGAATAAAAAAGTTAAAATCCTACAGGAGTGAGTTAAAAAGGGGTTGGTGATATTGCATTGCCTCTAGAGCTACTGAAATTCATAGGCAGTATTCATTTTAAATTAGACCTACAGCTCGTTTAAACGTAAGGAAACTAAATTCAAGTCCTTTGCCATCTAACACAATCTATATTATAACCTAAAAAATAGTTTACATTTCCAATCGAAAATACAATGTCTGCGAAACATAATAACATATTTTAAATAAATTTAACAATATAAGAATAATAAGAAAGATTAAGTAAGTGATGTATTAATATAAGAGAAGAAGTGAATTATAAATTTTGATGACGCAGTCAAACATATCAAATATTTTGACATATAAAACAAACGCACATGCGTCGAAAATTTAATTATTCGGAAAGCAATGTGGCACTTTCGTCACTCAAAATAACGCCAAAAATACTAAATTTCAATACAGTTATCATGAAAAGGTATTTTATTTTAATTAACAATTGAAACTTTTAACAACGAGAAAGAGTATGAACTTATAGAAATAATTGAAAACGTATGAATCATTTCTTAATTTATTATCTCAACAAAATCGAAATCGTCAGGAAAGCCGGAGGTCCATTTGTGAACTTCCTTGTGAAATTGTTTAATAATAAATAAAACGATTTTTTTTTCTAAGTTTAAGTGGAAATCAAAACTGAGACTTTTGGGCAGTGAAGCAAGAAACCAGCACTCTGAATTCTGACGATATCAATTAGAAACGCATTAATAACTTAATCTTTTTATCTGTTAGTACAGAAAAAATATTTTTAAATAAATTTGTCTTTTAGCCTTATCCTCATAACTTTTGGGTATACTAAAAATAACAGAAAGTTAAATTGCTCTGTATATTAGCCAACTTATTCGTTTTTATTATATAAAATCTCAATTATATTGTACTACTTCGTGAACAGACCGAAGTTATATACGGTTACATCCACGTTACATACAATTCTATATTATTTAAAGTTTGTCCAAAAATAAGAAATATTGTGATAAGAGAACGTTGTGGTGTAAAAAAGATGTAGTGACTAAAATTGAAACTATTATGAAAATAAAAGAAACGAAGGGAATGGTGATGCTGTGTAGGTTCATGTCCCATAAACCTTACTTTTGCAACCAATTTCCAAGTACATGTTATAATGCAGTATTAATTATGCTGAAACGTTTAGATATACTCGACAAGACAGATATTGCTGTCGAACCAAAAACCATTATTGAAGCTAAACAAACTTCGAAATTTTATCCTAAATAATAGCGTTTATCCTAAATCGAATTATCTTAAATAACACAAATATGAATAGATAGAAGTCTAAAATATTCTTTACTCAAGTAGTCTCAATAATATACTTAGAATTGTCATTAATTTCTCTGCTGATAAATGATACGAGATGACGCAATGTTGTGAGTACTCGCTGTTCTTGCTGAGGTCCCGGGATCGATCCCCGGTAGAGCGAAATAAAGGAGGTTGCATTTTACTAACTCGTCTGCGTATGGATTAATGGGAGGCTTTGGCCATGCCTTGTTACCACCGGACCAAGAACTTTGCGTTCCGATACGATGCTTTGTACAAACCATAAGATATTAATTGCTTAACGCTTACCATCATGTGTGATAACAGTCAAGAGCTAAGCTGTCAGCAATAAGAACTTCAAAATCCTTTAGTTAAGAAACACTCCATCAGATCAGTATGTCGGAAAATTATTCAAATATACAAAAGTTTTCGAGTCGCAAATTATCAGGGCTTAATAAGTTGCATGGTTAAGTACCTCCAGGGAACCGTCTCGATCAACTATCGATGGTATCAAGTATGTTTGTTTGTCTGTCAGATAACACATGTGTGTCACTGCTATCGGTATGCCCTAAATAGTACCACTCGACATTGTAGTTTTTAACTAGTAAATATTTACTAGTTTAGTTAAAATACTTGGATCAATTTAACGTTTTACGCAATGAGAATGATAACCCGATTAAATTTTATTGTATTTCTCAAATCGAATAAGAGAACAAATAGGGCGTTAGTTTTGTATATAATCGATCATATATCGAATACGTATATTGTATACGAGCCCTAGGGCTGGATTTAAAGTATGGCGCTATACTAAGTTATATAAGCATCATCATATATCATATATCATATCATATATCATATATATATATATATATATATATATATATATATATATATATATATATAGTTTTTGAAAACAACAATATGATTTTATATTTTCATTATAAACATCTAATTTAACTTTATTTCAATAATAGATATAACTTCAAAAAAATTAATACATATAATCCGTTTTTTATTTATTAAAATACGAATAGGTACATCGCATTGGTTATTAAAACGTATTATTTTGACTGACGAATTGTTTCATTTGTTAATTAGTTTATAATTAATGAAGTATTTTTATTTGAAATACGATTCCTTTAATTCTACGACACATTGTCACCAACATGAGCTGAAATTTCAAAAGGAAAAAACTAAACTTTTTCACAACTACAAATGAAGCTTTAGAAATGTACGGTAAATTAACAAACATTAAAAATGGTAAAAAAATGGGAAAGTGTTTTTCTATAAACAGAACGCTACAAAAAGAGAATATTTTTTTTTAATAACACTGGTAATTATAATTATTAGCTAAGACATTATTATTAATACTAATAATAATACTTCTTATCGTAAACCTTAAAAGAAACAGCAATGACACAACAAAAACAAAAAACAAACAACTGACAATGCACAAGGCTTTTAGAAAGTAACGTACTAAAAGGCGGTCTTATCTCTAATCAACGATTTCTTCCAGAGAAAATTTCATTGCGGATTTTATTTGTCTTATATTCCGTGAAACAATTCTCAAAGCAGGTTCAAAATATTACGTAGAAATATCGATGTGGAATATCGAAGCGTCGCCACGTCGTCTTGTTTTCAGCTTGGTTCGCTATATCTCCCGCAGCACCTACCTATAGTGTATACGATGTTATGTTTACTATGGCACTCGTAACCTGTGCCTTACTGATAAAATTTTAATGTGTCTGGCAGGTTTTTTTTTTACTTATTTCAATAATCAAGTCAAAAATTTTACATTGCAACACCTTATGACTGTACAGTTATGATTTTGGACACTATATAAGGTATGGTAAGTAGCAGCCCATTAACGCGCCATTGCTGGGCACAGGCCTCCTCACTCAGGAGATACGGTTTTTAGAGCATAGAGTCACCACGCTGCTCCACTGCGGATTGGCAAGTACACAAGTGCACTTTCTATTAATTCACTCTCATAGTCCCATCTAACAGGAATTCGACACGATTGGAGAGAGATCAGGCTCAGGACCGACGACTTAATGTACTCTTCGAGGCACGGTGGTGGAGCACACCGCAAACTTCCCAACATCGGGCAAATTAAAAAAAAAAATCTTAATAGGAAACTCAATATCGATTTCTAGAATCAAACATTCTAAACAAATCGGGTTACTACGTGTTTGCTTTCCAGCAGCGATATGATACATTACGGAGATTCCCTTACATCCCAAAAGCTATAAATCTTTAAATGAATTAGGAATTAACATGAAATAAGTAATGTTATGAAAAAAATAATTAAAACCAATTTCTTAAACTTTTTACATGGAAGGTAAACTTTAAAACTTTTGGGTGAGCTTTCAATAGATGACACCGTACAATTTTAGCAAATACTATTATTGATTAGTTATATTTAAAAAAGGTTTACCAATCGAATACAGTGTAAAAACAGCTAGAGTCATACACTACAAGATTAAAAAGAAATGTTTCAGCTTGAGTGGATGAATTAAAGTATTTGTACAAAATCCTACACCTGGCGGAGTATACGAAAGGGCATTTTATGTTTTCATGTTGTTTTCTCCACGTGGTCGAACCGCTTTCAACGTGATTGTTCCCGAAATGTCCAAAATTTTTTACTTATTTTTATGTTTGCTTTGTTTATTTAACTTTTTCGAAGAAGCCAAGAAAATTAATCAAAGAGTAAATGATTTCAAGTTCGCGGAAAAAACCTATTTCATTTTGATATACTTGGTAATATAATTGTATCTAACAGTAAAATAAACATTTATAAATATCGCACTCGTATTTCATGAAGAAAACACCGTGCTAAGTTTATATGCTTAGTTTTGCACTTGCTCGCTATAATCAGAGGAAATCCGTACTTAGTGATCGTGTCTTCATGGTTACAATAAAAATAACGTATTTAATATTATTATTTCACTTTCAACAGTTAGGGACGTGAAAGTTAACCTAAATAATAGTAACGATACATAAAAACGTAAAAGCAAAAGGCACTTAACTGATTTTATCGATATACAAATAATAATGTAAATAAATGAATTTTGAGGGATTTTTTTATTGGCAGACAGCTTATGTAATATGAGAAAATTAGATTACTTCCAGATCTGGAGTAACGCGAATAACAATAGTTGGATCTGGTAGTAAGAAATAAAATAGTTTTCTTTTTACGCAATAAAAAATTTTAATCATATAAGTAGAACCATACATAACCAAAGCTAAGGGGTTGCGGTTATTATATGTTTGAAAATGCAATTTAAAATGTAAAATAATGATTTCTGTGATCTTAGCTGAATTTTTTTATCGGTATATTCATTTCTAAGCGTTAAGATAGAATATTAATTCAGTAATTTCATACGAAACTTAGTAACTGCGAAGTATAGCCGGGTTTAGTCAAATTCAAATTTAAAAATTCTTTATTCAAGTAGGCTAATACAACACTTTTGGTTTGTTAAGTATATTTATTCCAATGAACGACTGATGATGATATTAAAGAACGACTCAGAATCTAAAATTACGAGGGTTCCTCCGCGCCCTATCTGAGAAATGATATAGTATTGTACATGTAACAATTAACAATCTCAATTCAATTACATGTGTTAAAAAATCGAGATCATTGCAATTACTTATCTGCAGTTTGTAACGCGGTCTGTTTTTATTGTATACTCTGTGGGATTGTTAAGAATGCAAGCTCACATGACACTCGCGTAATACAACAATTACCTACTTATGTTTTGTTTTATAACTAGTAATAAAGCAAATATTTTAATGAAATACTGCAATATCAATGCTTGTCGTGTTTAAAAATGTCGGTATACCCTCGCAGTTGTCGTACAACGTTTCACCGGAGATCATTTTTTATACCGATTTGATAGGTTAGCGCTTGACTTTGATCCTTATGTTAAGTGATACTTAGTCCAAGCTGGAAGCACACTGCATCGTACCTCTCTTGTTCGGCAATACGTCTTTGCTGGTAAAATGGTATCTAAACACTGCTGAAGTCTCCCACCAATCCGGACTCAAACAATATCTTAAATTTTAACCGACCGGGGCTCGAACCCTTTTTTGTCGCTGGGAAATTCCTTTACGCACCCTGCAAGAAGAAGATTTTTCCAATTGGCTGTGTGGGACTGTCTGAGTAACCAGAATACCCACTAAAACCCAACGCATCCCTCGACGTCCTTGGATGAGATCACTAGTGGGATCGAACCCTGATAGCAAAGGGAACACTCACACCACTGAGCCAGCGAGGCTGTTAATTAGTAGAACAATGTAATTAGTCCCGTAGATAAGAAACACAAGATCAGGAAATGATGGATATATTGTACAATCACACCTGATTGATAATACAGTTTAAGATGTAATTTACCTCTTTATGTATTCTACACAGCATCGTGCCAGAACGCAAGTTTTTTGCTTGATGATGTGTCTCTTTTTGGTAACTACCTACAACCCCAACTCCCCATTAGTCCCAGATTTAGACAGAAATAAATTTTTTACGTGAGCTCTCTATAGATAGCATACACTTCACTGATTTTATATTGTCTTATACAATATCAATTCAATATATACCAGCGTTTTTATAAATAAATAGCTGTAAAATTATAAAACAAAGAGTGTTCTTTTTTCTTTTGTAATATTCTAATTTTGTTTCATTATTGCGTAACAAGTTAAAGAGTTCGAAAGTTTGGGAGAGAAATCGGAGAAACGCGTTATATAAGCCCATGCGCCCTTTATACCTATAGATAAGCTACCTGTTTTATATTTGATTTGAATCATTAAGTATAATGCTATATAGTCCAGTATTCATATGAGTTAAATTAAATGGTTTTTATTTGTAGTTTTTGAGGTCAAGTATATGTACGTGAAAAAATGAAGTTGTAAATAGAAAAATTTTATTCTTATGTATTTTAATTTGAATTTAAGGTGAAATGAAATTTAATATCTCTATTTAGCTTTATTCGAACGCCTTGCTGGTGTAATGGTGTGAGTTTTCGCTTCGCTAGTAGAGGGCCCAGGTTCGATTGCCAGGGGAAAATGCATTTTCTAATTTGTCTGAGTCCGGATTGTTGGGAGGCGTCATCCGTTATCACTCTGCCAGCAAAAGAGTTGCCGCCAAGCAATTAAATTGCGTTCCAGTAAGATGTTGTGTAGAAACCATAAGAGGTAAATTACTTCTTTTCAGATTAAGGCATTTCCGTCTTAGAATGTATCATCACAACGCAACTATAGGAGACTATAGTCATAAGAGTTCGAGGTTATGATTCTTTTTGAAAATAAATATTTGGTATGAAATTTAATATAATAATATATTATAGGAATATAATTCCGACTATAATTCTAAATTAATTTTATTTTGTTTATTTATTCCTAGAAATGAAGTGACGTGAAAACATTCAGCTACATTACAGTAACTTAGACAAATTTATAGTTACTGGCAATATAGCGGGCAAAAGACCATCACCTGACTGCTGGTTCGACCAAGTCAACTATCACAGGTCTTCCGTTTGTTGCCGCCATGAGAAAAGCCGAAGACCGAATAGGATGGAAGGCATTGGGGATGAAAATGACGGCAGCAGCAAAATAGGGACACGACCGACAAGATGAAGAAGCCCTACCGGGAATTCAACCTAGGACCTTTGTTAGCGAAGCCTATACAGCATTGCGGTAGTGACACCTTGAAGAGTAGGCACTAACATTCAGAAAACGGCTTACAGGGGCATAAAACTGGTTTAAAAACCAAAGGTACATACCGCTGATTTGGAAAAATAGTGACACAATTCAAAAAAGCTTATTTTACAGGAGAGCTTTTTCAAAATCTACCAATGATATATTATTTTTTTGGCGCTATACGGTTATTTGTGCCTATTGCAATATGAGCTTTTTACTCTTCTCATATAAGCTTTTAACAACTGATATTAGATTCTACCAAGTCTTTAACTGAAATATAGAAAATAGTGGATTATATGATTAATCAACCAAGCCAGCGATATAAAATCATATACAAGTGAAAGACTTTTGGAAAATTAAATTCGATAAGCTTTGAACGTCATAATTCCACGTAGCATAGCTCACTTGTTAAATACCTCGTAATCGTTAACTTTAAAATCATTACGATTAAAATTTATTTGTGATATCTTCCCAGTATTGTATATTAACTAAACAGCGGTCATTTATAAATGTTATTTAATTCCGCCGGTTGTATCACAACTGATAAGGACAGGAAGGGTTGATATTAATGACATTGATGAGAACTGTACAAATTTACAGTTCTACATTGCTAAATATTTAGTGTATTATATAATTCCAGTTGGCGTTTTATGTACTTAACTATTTATACACAATTTTGAACATAAGATATGTAATGGAAAACGGAGTTATGGTTATATTATTCGGGTATAGACTCTTAGGTTCGGAGATTAAGTAAACAGGTAAGATAACTAGCAGTCCATTAACGTCCCACAGCTGGACACAGGCCTCCTCACTCATAGGAGAGAGAGTATAGGACCCAGTTTAAGTATTTTTGTGATTATTCACAAGTTAGGTCACTTTATGGTAAGTTAAGATACAGGTTAAGACGGAAGCGTGCTAAATTAGTAAGAGGTAGTTTATATCTTATGATTTATACACAGTATCTTACGAAAACCTTTACGTGACTGTTCTATAAAGGGCGCTGTACATTTTCTCACTAAAAATTAATGAATTAGTATTTGAAAAAAGTGTACTAAAGTGTGCATCTAGTTTCATGCGGTTAACGTAAAAAAATATACTGGAATTTCCACAGATGAATAAAAAGGTATATAATTAAAGATTGAACATTTAAACATAATACGAGTATATATAGAAAGTGAGCTAATGTTATAAATTGAATAACATTAAGAAAAGAATGATTTTTGTCTTGGATTTATACAATTACGACAAAGTTGAAACATATTTCGCTCTAAGCTAAATATCAGTTGATCATAGGGCTATTAAACCGAAACCTGTAATTTGAAATTATTTAGGCTTCGATTACATATTAGTCTTTCTGATTGTAAGTCTCGATTGGTCACTGTGTCAAGAATTAAATGCTTACTTTCCGTTAACGGTAATACAGGCCCACGCTAGTGTCAGTTATGCTTGACTTCCCCAATTTAACAATATTAAAGTTTATATATAGTCAAATAACATTCTTATATAAACGTTAAGATATTTTTTACCCAACATTACGTCTAAAAATGATTTATAGTTTTGTCTTTCAATTCTGAAAATTTAAACATGGATTAAGTTTTCGCACTGATAGTACGGTGGCAAGAGTTTTGTTTTTTTTAGTAGCACCCTATTAACATCCCACTGAAGAGCATAGGCCACCTCACTCAGAAGATAGCAGGATTTAGAGGATAGACCCACTATGCTGATCCACTGCGGGTTGGCAGGCTACACATACCCCAGAATTGATCCCGAGATATGCATTTGGAAAGATATTACGGAGGCAAGAGTTTTGTTTTTTATGAATAGTTAATATAAATAGTATACATAATGGTAAGGTGAGTAGCACCCCATTAACATCCCACTGAAGAACACAGGCCATCTCACTCAGAAAATAGCAGGTTTTAGAGAATAGACCCACTATGCTGCTCCACTGCGGGTTGGCGGGCTACACATACACCAGAATTGATCCCGAGATTTGCAGGTTGGAAAGAATAATAACGTAATTTTCATATTTATAAAGAGAAACTTAAAGAAGCTTACCCAGGCTTCAAACTCACGATTCTTTTCTTCTTCGCGAGCCTCTATACTTTAAATATAATATTCTATCTAACACTCACTCACGCACGCACGCTCGTACGCACAACAACACACACGCGTACACAAATACACACACGCACGTATACTTGCATGTTTTAACAATAATTTACAAGTTAATATAAATTGTTGTTTAAGTGTTTTATGATTTACGGAACATCTGTTTGATTGTATAGCGAAAGGCCTCACAATTGCGAGTCAGTCTTTGACTAATTAAGTGGTTATGGCAACACATATCTTATTTTTATTTTTTTATTTATTGATTGCACACCAACAGAATACACACTATATACATTAAAAATACATTAAAAAAATATTGCAAGCTTATAAACTAAGTGGTATCTTACTAACTGGTGAAAACTACGTGGATGAGATTAAGGCAACAGAGTAGGACCAAAAAAAAACTAAGTAAAACAGGAAAATAAAATAAAATAAAAATGTTATACAATAAGTTAAAATAAAATTAAAACTTATATAATAAAATTATACATAAACGTTACATTAGGGCTTATCAATTACATAAAGATAATAGTTTTTTCTTAAACATGACCTGGGAATCGTTAAAGATACCATCTTATACCATAGTTGATTCTGTTTCTAATTATTTTTTTAAAATTGTTATTTATATTCTTAAACGATATGACATAAGGCAAACTATTAGTTATTCCTAAAATGTACAATGGCTTTGTATCTGTCCCGCATAGTGTTATCCAAAAACACAAAAGGCATATAAACGAAAAAAAGTGAAAGCTACGCTCACACCTACTACGCACACTGACGCATGTGAATCATCAGCGTGTACACATCCTTGTGCGAATAAGAAACTTTACGTACATCACAATTTTAGAAGTGAAACTTCTTTAATTGTATGAGGTTAAGATTTTTACGGATGAAACGCGTGATTAACGTCACGAAGATATACAGCTTTTTTATTATAATTCGTTTGAAGGTAAGGTAGTTTTAATATTTACAAATAACATGCGACATTTTAGTTTGCCACTCGTAATTTAATTATTTGATATACTATTTTTCATATAATATAATATCTCTTTTCTAAATTTTAAATTTAAAATCAAAATTTGATTAATAATTTCTAATATTGACAAAAATACGTGGCATTTTTATTTACAATTCTTCATTTCAGATTTCAATAAATAATTTGTATTAATTTTTCTTTTAATATTTTAATGACAATGAAAATCCTAACATATCTTCATTTTCCCTCCCTCTAAGTTTCGGAAATCTAAGGATTTAGATTTGTATATATATAAACAAGACTTACAAATTAGTTTGCCAAAGAAGTTTCACTTCTGACATGTGTGCTTTGTACGCACTCACTTTTAATTATTATTTTTTAATTTTCGCCAGCTTCGCTGCAGCAATTGTATATTATTATTCCTTTTTACATGAATCTAGTTAATCTATCCAGTCAGATGTTCATTCAATTAACGTGTGGCCCAATTGCTACTTTGTTTGTCGATTTTAAGGAATTAGTATATAAATATATGTCATTTTTGTGACATGTTATCTTTTTTAGTTTCTGTTCGTAAAGATATATTGACCAAAGATTCTATTTTCGTATTCGGTAATAGTTTAATAAATAACACTATTGAAGAGAATATGATAACTTTTCATTCAATTCTATTTGAAAAAATAAATACAAAATATCCCTGACTTAATCTACAACGTTATCACAACGACAAAACCTTGTAAGTATATAAAAAGTGCCTTCCCTCACACTTAACTTTACAGCTTCTTAATGAGCAAGTTTTATCATTTAAATACGTTTTTAATTCAATCCAAACTAATGTATTTATGATTTGAGTACGGGGCGATTTAGAATTTTATTGCACTCGATTTTCTAGTTTTGTTTATCTTCAAAATGTCTTTCGTTGAGCCCGAACTTTCTCCTTTAGGCTTAAATATTGATGACTAATTTCAAAATGGGGAAATACGTAGAAACGAGAATTTACATTTACTTATGTAATCTGTAGATATTTTTAAATTAAACTTTAAGTTTAAACAGCAGTTCCAATATATTATTTTCATGTTGAGGCAGGAAAGCAGACACACCAACTCGTAAATCTAAAATAGTTTGTCGAAATAGAAAAACTTTTCTTAAAAAGAAAAAATATTTACCTTCTGTATTTTCATAATTTTAGACATTATATTTTTGTTAAACAAATGAAGTTCAGTCGCATTAGCGTAAACTTTTGTTAAAATTACGTTTTGCTGGTTGCTACGTGTTTGCTTTCCAGCATCGGCGATACTACGGTTTACGAAGTAAAATACATAAGATTTTTAAGTTTAGAAATTTGAAAATTTTACATTTTTGTACAAAAATAATAAATATTTGAATGACTTAAAACCTTATGTTATTGTTCTGTAAGCAAACGTGAAATAGTTAAAATCAACAATTCAATCGAAAGGCTGTAAGTAGGACATGCGGCGAAATTTCATAACTTGTTAAGTGATATTTAACCTTAAAATGATAAATTTAAGGTTGAGATTTGAATAGTTGAAGTTGTAGCGAAAATGAAAGTTATGAACCACGTTTTGCACAAATGATTTGAATACGAGTTCTCGATTCCGTTCGCGTTCTTTTTTTCAAATATTGGTGTAGGTCCGTTTTTTATAACGTTAATTCGTAATAATGTTACTTTAATGACAGAAAACTTGTTGTACGTACATAAAAATATTGACACTTTCATGAAAAGGCTACATAAAATTAACAACTCATTATTAATATCTATAATATACTATATACATAATTGACTGTATACGTTTCTGTAACAAACTCTCAGAAGACGTTCTAGAGATGTCACCTAATTAATTTAAATCTTTATCAAAAGTAAAATTTCTTTGGCAAACTAATTTTTAAGTCTTACAAATCTAAAACTTCAGATTTCTGAGACTTAGAGGGAGGAAAAAAGGAAGATATGTTAGGAATTTAATGAATTTTATTGTCATTGAAGTATTAAAAGTGTAGTAAATTAATACAGATAATTTATTGAAATCTCAATTAATTAAATTTTATTTTTGAATTTAAACTTTATAAAAGAGATTTTGTGAAATAAAAAATATTTTATATTTTATGAAAAATTCTCCTTCCTTCTCGGGACAGCGAGAAAAAACGTCGAACGAACGAAGGAAGGTCGTTCTTTAATATCATCATCAGTCGTATCATTGGGATTAATATGTAGAGAAATCTATAATTGACGTTTTTAACCTACTTGGATAAAGAATTTTGGAATTTAATGATTTAAACAAGCATATCATTAGAACATTATTAGAAATAATAATTATACATTTTTATATAGAATAGAAAATAAATCCATTTATATGGATTCTCATGTCATGAAACTTGTACATAATTAATATATCATACGTAACTTTGCGATTGGCGTATATAAGATATTCTAATAGGACCAGTTGTAAAGATATCGTCTTCGTTACTTAGAAGCTATTAATTTGGTCACCTTTAGGGTTGCGGTTTATTTTGTTAAGCTTAAATTTTTGGAAATTGCTACTTTTTTGATTTTGTGTTGAACGGAAAATTTAAACCCTTTTTATTTTGTGTTGTAAATAATTAAATAAAGACATCACGTTGCTATTGATGGATTGCAGATTTCACATGCCTCAGAATTGCTCACGAGATAAGCAGATATAGCAAAATGATGAGGTTTTAAATACATTAAGCATATTAGTTGTTATATCGAGTTTTTAAGAACTCCACAATATCCCAAATTCGTATCCACGGGTTTTTCGTGCGCAAAACCCATGTGTGTTGCCAAAAGCCGATCAATATTCAGTAAATTATTTATAAAAATATTTTCCTAATAAATGAAAAAACTGTATTAACAACAGCATGTGCCATCCACTATTAACTAAAATGGCTTTTTTTTCTTAAATGGATAAAAACAAAAAGGATTTTTTTAAGGATTGAATATTGGAACTAAATATATAGGGAGAGTGTGGGCTAATTGTAGGAATTGAATTACAATACAAGTATAAAGACGAAAATTTAATAAACATAAACAATTTTGTGGTGTACAAAAATGGTACCCCAGGCGCATTGACCTCTTAGTGAGCTGACTAAAGAAATTTAGGCAATACAGCTTTCTTAATCTGTACAGATAAGGACTGGTGAGAGGTTTCGTCTTGGCTAGTTAACAGTGTACCAGAAAATACCATCAGGCCATTCATTTATTCGGTACATTGAATATCTATTACATGTTACGCTTAACTTGTACACGATAATGCGTCTATGCATCAGACAGTGTCATAGATAACTTTGACATTAAGGCCAGTGTATAAAAAAAGTAAAGTAAGAACAAACGCTACAAGAACTTTTTAAGATAACAAATGAATAGTCACACGGTGTCTCAAAGGGTTGGTGCCAATACATATATATGTATGGTAGTGAAAGTTGGGTATGGCAGAAGAAGCATAAAAGTAAAATAAATGTGGTAGATATAAGAGCGTTGAGAAGTATGAGTGGATTGAAACTGAGTGACAAAGTAAGAAATAGTGTGATAGGAGAACGTTGTGGTATAAAAGAAGATGTAGTGACTAAAATGGCCAAAAGTATGCATAGATGGTTTGGGCACGTAGAGAGATAGAATGAAAGGAGACTGATAAAAAGGATTTATTAGTCAATAGTGAATGCGAAAGTTGGAAGGGGAAAACCAAGGCGAACGATTCTGGACCAAAACCAAAACATTTTAAATAAGGGCCAGGTCAAGAGTACTCTAAACCGACGAGCTTGTATGAAAGGTTTAATGAGAATGATAGAAGCGAAAGAGATATCCAAGGATCGTGGTAAGTGGAAGGACGTAGTCTCTGCCTACCGCTATGGGAATGAGATCTATGTATGCATATTTAAAAATATTTAAAAAATCTAACTATAGACTTTTAAACTATCCAATCGATGTGGTACAAACACATAGAACACGAGATTTTTGAAAAGTCTTGGCTCTGACAATGGCTCTTCGCAACGTAGACGCTCATAAACAACTCGACAACCTCAATATAGAAATTCTCAGTATTTGCCCAAAGTTGGGATTTTGGCGGTGTGATCCACCCCCGTGCCTCGGAGGGCAGGTTAAGCGGGTAAGTCGGTCCTGCGCCTGATCCCTCTCCGGTCGTGTCGGATTCCCGTCCCATCAAACTATGAGAGTAAAGGTATAGAGAGTGCTCTATTAACGCATACACCTGTGTACTATGCCTGCCCACAATGGGAAAGCGTCGTGGGGTTTGCTCTAAAAACACTCTCTCCGATGAGTGAGGAGGCTTGAGCCCAGCAGTGGGACGTACATATGCTGCTACTCACTACACTTACGAAATAATATCTTTTTTAATGATTCATTAGTTTTATACTTTTCCATTTACCTGTACCTACTAATGTCAACAGATAACGCAGCTTTCACTTTTCATCGCTTTATATCCTCTACTTTAAAATTGAGGCGGACGAAATAGTACTCAAATTTGCTAACAATATATTACTTATATATGACACGAAATCAATTAAATCAAATAAAAGTAAATTAAACACCTATATTCTTATGAAATAAAAGACATTTGATTGTCTTTTAATAATCTCATATTAATAATAGCTTTTCATTAAAATGCATATGAAATTATATACGGCAATTATATAAGAAAGTGCATGCGTACAAAATACACTTCTCAGAAGTGAAACTTCTTTAGCAAACTACTTCTTAGTCTTATTTATATTTATAGAAATCTAAAACTTACAATTTCCGAGACTTAGGGGAAGGGAAAAAGGAAGATATATTGGGAACTTAATGAATTTAATTGTCATTAAAATATCGAAAATTAATACAAATAATTTAATGAAATTTGTTTGTTTTTTGTCAATACCAGAAATTATAAATTAAATTTTGTTTCTGAATTAGAAAAGAATTCTCTTTAATTTGTGAAATATTTTATTTAAATTAAAGGCCACGTGCCATTTGTAAATATTACAACTACCTAATCCTCAAACGCATTAGCATAAAAAACGCTGCACATCTTCGTGACGCAAATCACGCATTTCATTCGTAAAGAAATTACCCTCATGGGCCTAACGAAGTTTCACTTCAAAAAATATATATATATAATATATAATAGATATATTTTTTAAGTGAAACTTCTTTAGCCTGTCTGTCTATTTATTCCGGCTAATATCTGATATAGCTGGTTAGGTAGATGTTTTAGAAAAAAAATTGCTTCTGGAATTATACGTGTAACACCGCAGGAAGCAGCTAGTTTTTTCTTTAAAGATACATAAAGCGTCAATGAAGAATATGAAATAAAATTTGTAGAGTCTGCCCATGACCGGAACCTGCGACTCCTGTACATGAATCCGCATAATTCACGGCATAATGTCTGAATTACCATGATAAAAAACTGTAAAATATTGTTTTATCATATAGGGTAAAGGCCGTTCTATGGCCTTGTCCTAATGTTCACATCCTATATATTCACACTTATCAAAAATTTATAAAACTATTGGTTTAAAATTGTAATAGAATTACATTAAATATCATAATTATTACAGCATGAAACATTATAGGGTTCAGCTAGTATTTATATACTAGCTGAACCCGCGACTTCGTCTGTGTGGAATGTTTTTTGGGTAGCAATTTCATTAACTTAAGCAAATTGTATGTGTGTAATGCCTAGGATACGTATTCTTTTCTCTGAAGGAAATCAGTCAATAAAATACAGGAATATGCAGGTCATGTATATTCTTTATTTAAGTAGGCTTAAAAAGCTATTTGAATGGTCAGTAGTCTCTCCATGGGTAACAAATCTATCACCGGTTCGGAAGAATGAATCTACTAAGAAGAAACCGGCAAGAAACTCAACGGTTCCTCTTTTAGAGATAGTTATCTATGTAACAATGATTAATATTTTGCTTCTGTATGCAAGTGAAATCAAGTCCAAACATTTTTATCACTAAAAAATCATATTATCAAGTATTATAATATTCCTTTTGTAAAAGTATGCTTTTGACATTTATTTGGAGGCAAGTCTGTAACTGATTGCGGTATGTTATTAAAAATGCGTATCATCAACCCGACAAACGATTTCTGAACCTTCTTCATTCTAATACATGGGATGACAAGTTTGATTTTATTTCTTGTATTAAAATTATGTATTTTTTATGGAAGCGAATATTATTATGTTATTCAGTGTATTTATATTGAGACGGTACCATGAGAATTGATGTTTCGTTGAATTGATCTCTTAGAGATACACGAGATCCTAATTGATATATAGAACGTATTGCTCTTTTTTGTAAAATAAATATAGTTTCAATGTCCGCCGCCTTACCCCACAACAGTATGCCGTAAGACATAATGCTATTAAAATTAATATTTATATGTAAGAGAGAAACGTGGGTACAACTCTCAAACCAACTTCTTTGACTAAGGACGCCTGTGCCCAATTGCGAAATTAAATGATGATGTTTCGGTTTCATGATAATAAGACATTATTGGATTCTGTGGAAAAGAAATCTCCGTGGTAGGTAGATGGACGTTGTGCCATGAAAGGATTGTAAAAGCTCATGTAAGGATTTAAAATTTTCATTTACATTTTTGCACGCAATTGTGCACTTAACTTTTATATCACTTGTTTATCTCTGTTTGAGAGTGGTCAAAAAAGTAAACGAAGACGGCGTTAGCTCAAAGTTAAAATATTTATATCGATAGAATTCTGCAGATTCAACTGATATCTAGTAAGAAATCCCTTCTGGCAACTGGGAATTGAATACAAGACCATTAGAATTGAAGCGAGTCACTTAAACCATTACACTAAGGCACAAAGGAAATCACCGGAAGCCGAGCGCTGTGGATGAGTAAGAACTGACAAAATATCAGTTCTCTCTTTACCAGGTAATCAAGACTAGCAGATGGTAACGCCAGAAAAAGATGTACCGCCAACATTCCAATACGATGCTGTGTCAAAATCACTAAAAGATAATAAATGGTTATTTATTTTTCGTTGTGTTACCGCGTTTTACTATCTTACGCTGAATCATCACTTACCATCACTTGAGATTAAAGCGTTAACTCGTATACAATAAAAAAAGTTATTTTTGTATCGATAAATAGCCGTAAATGTTTTGAAATATTTATTATTTGTGGCCTTTACGTAACATCTAATTACTATAAAACAAGTACAAAAAGTTAATTCCAATGACATATAGTACAACCTTTTTAAACTTATTACATAAAAAGCGGTGTTATATAATAATCATTCGCAAAATGAAGTCAACTCATGAATTATTATTTGAACAACATCGGCATCATGTATTATAAGATAAAAAATAATAATTGGAGTATTTCAATAAATATTGAAAATTTTAATAAGAGTAAGGATTTCAATAGGAAGAGTGTGAGATAATATTGAGAATTGTAATTCAGGTATTTATATATTATGTAAATTAAAACATATTAGAACCTACGAGTATATACTGTAAACTATTGAGACATTCCAGTGACCTTGATCATTGTATCAGGTCAAGGTCATCCAAATATAATTGTGCTGATTTTTCAAAAGGAAACATAAAAACCCGAGGAGAGCTTAGGTTTTTTTTATTCCTGACAAGACGCGCTTGCCTGCGATCACACTCAATGGTAAGTGCCGATACAGTCTAAGATGGAAACTCGCTAACTTGATAAGAGGTAATTTACCTCTTAAGGTGTATAAACATCGAATAGGAACGCTTTATTTTGCTTGGCGGTATGTCTTTTCCGGTAAGGTGATAACTAGCCACGGCTGAAGTATCATACAATTCCAGGCTCAGACAAAACAGAAAATACCGGGAATCAACGTCAACGAGGCTATCAGTTAACAATAATGAGCTATATTATTATAATAGTGCCTCGGAAAACACGTTAAGCTAACAGTCTTGCACCTAACCTCTCTCTCATCTAATCTCGCGTTAGAATCACCATCTTATCGGAGTAGAAGAGTGAAGGAGTATAGAGTACATCTGTGTTTGTCCACACAGTTGTGCACTAAGGTGTATCCTACTCTGATTTGCTACAATATATTATTCAATGCCTACGATTAGATCATAAGAAGATAAGGCAGTAGCAGCCTGTGAACGTCACATTGCTGGACACAGACCTCGGATGGCATTTTTAGATCATAGACCCCCACTTTCCACTGTGGGTTGGCAGGCTACACCTATGACAGAATTATTTCTGAGACATGAAGGTTTCCTCATGTTTTCTTTAACTGAAATCGCTAGAAAAATGAATAACACGTAGAGTTTTGTTTATAAAGAGAGTCGTACCTGCCTAGGATTCCAATCAACATCATTTTATGACTTGTCTATTTGTTCATTTTCGCCCTAAATTAATCTTGTTGAAATTTTCAATTGATAATGTAATACCTCTTTATTCATCCCCACAAATTCGAATAGAAAGAAGGATACATCATTTTCTTCGTTGTAATTCAAGTTGCACTTGATGTTAATACTGTTTTCTCATACCTCATAAGACCATTACTTTTAACCGATAATAATATACAATATATGAAGGGGTGAGTAACGCTGCCAATTGTTTAAGTTTGTGTCACGTGATTTAAAAACGTGATTATAACAGCTGAGTAGAAATATATGAAAGTAGGCATAATAATTACTTACAAAGAAACTCTACTAGTATAACGTTAATTATTGTATCCACAGTGGACGGCCTCAATAGAGTAATGGTCCAGGTATTTGATTTCTTTGCTAGAGCTTCGGGTTTAGATTTCAGTTGGGAAAATTTACTCTCGTTGCGTGTTAACTACTTTTCCGTGTTTTCAGCAGCGTCTTGCGTATTTATTAATTTACACTCATAACAGGTTTGAGCTATGTAAAATGTGCAATAAAGCTTATAATATGAGAAAAATGTTGCAAACCAAAACACGTAAGTGGTTAGGTAAGTAGCATGCTTTTATTGTCCCTTTGGACGGTACAGGCCAGCTCACTCACGGGTTTTCAAGGATATTAGACCCAGCACACTGCTCTATTGTGGAATACCAAGTCACTATTTCATGTTATTTAACTTTTTTTTAAACTATACTAAAAATATATCACAAGTAACATAATTTTAATAATATATATATTGCAAAACATCCCTATGAACACATTTAATTGAAAAAAAAAGCACGATGTTCAAGAAAAAATGCAGTATACGGCGATTTTTTTCTGCTCATGATATCCTTTATTGTTAATTTCAAGAAACAGGAAAAAATACCACGTTAATAGTCTATTTTATTTTAGCATTAATTACTTTTTTTAATTACAAATATGAGAAACGATAAATATAATTATCAGAAATGTATAATAAAATGCATAATATTAATGGAAACATCCACGCTGACTTTACGTTGAGATAACATAAAACAATACTATTTTTTATGCACCGTAATCGGTCAACGATATCATTAGTCACCGTAGTAGTAATTATGCAAACGGCCCTTTTCTATCCTAGGAAATAATTAAATATGCCATCATTTATTTTCAATTTATTAATTTAGTAATTACTCCTAAATAGGTCAAATTTTTCAAATTAAAGTTTGACTAACGAAGTCTTTTGCTCCAAATAACAATTATAATACTGTCATGAGTTCGATAAAGAAACGACAAAAACCGAAAAACACCTGCTGTTAGACGCATCCTCAGCATACCTATATTAACCTACAAGAAAGTGTGATTTAAAGCTTCGAAATTATATTGAAAGCTGTTGAATTATTTACACTATATCTACGACACATTTTGTTTTATATTATTCTGAAATAATAACAAATATATTAGATAAATTATTGATTCATCTAATTAGAGAAAAATCTCCAAAATTGTTGCAATCAAATAATTTATTTTCAAAATGACTTAATCTATGTCGACGTGAACCCAAACGCAACGTAATAATGATCAATGCAATAAGTAAGATATTTTTTCTAAAATTTAACTGATTTTTTTACCGCTTTACCCTATATAAAAGGCAGGTTTCAAGTAATATATACGTAACTTGTATTTCAACAACGTAAAAGTGTAACAAAACAATTTAAAAACGTCACATCCAATAAACACATTGCATAACGCACCATAAAAATAAACCCTTTTCCATGCTTTACTGCTTTCACACAGAGGCAGATGCATACATCTTACAAACACAGGCACCACGCACGTACACAAGTATGTATCAGATGCACACACTCACCTACAGTCAAAGCGTATGATCCGGCCCATGAGGAGCTCCTAGTTGCAACATTGACCGGCATAACTCCGTAATCTCCGGGTGATTCAAATTAATAAGATGTACATACATCTGCTTATGTAAACTTAATTCCCCAGTCACAGCTTCGAGCCTCTTTAACAAAGTATCCTTTTCCCTTAACAACGTTTTCACCTTTTCCTCAACCTCCCTAGATCGCACTTTCGCCTTTTCGCGCGATTTTCGAACGGCTATATTGTTGCGTTCCCTCCTTCTTCTGTACTCATCTGTCCCCTTATCAATAACCTTTCCTGATGAACGCCTTACTGGCGCTGGCTTGTTTTTAAGAAGAGGAGGTAACAGTGGTGCTCCTAATGGAGGTAAAGGAGTGAAGCCTCCATAAGGGCCGCTAACACCTACAGGGGGTTGAGGGTTGTATTGACCTGTATATTGAGCACATGTTACTGCTCGTCGGAAATCATGCGGTTCAGGAGGCTCTTCCTTAATAGGCGGTGCTTGTTCATGAGAATTTGCCGGTACTGGCGCTACGTAGGATGCCCCAGAATGAACCGGCTGAGGCATATAAGCTAAGGTTGTTCTTGCAAACGGCCTCTGTTGGGGTGATCGTCCACCTGGTAAAATTTCCTGAAATAATGCCATCGTTTCCTCCCCACGAAATTGGTCCTCGATGAGGTGCTGTAAATCCAAGCTAATTTCCTGGCCATTGAGTTCATCTAAGTCCGGTGGCGGGAAAGCGGTGCGTTTATCCTCTCCTGTTTTTTTCAGGTCGGGTTGCGGCGGTGGTGGAGGTGCCGCGGTTGCGTCGTACATTTGGGGGGATTCCATACCGCCAGGGCCGATCGGCCCAGCGGTTGCACTGCGAGTCTCCACTTCAGGGCACTAAGGGTCACTAGAGCACATGCACGGCGCGTGGCGTCACTCGCGAGGAACAGACACGTATAGTCACTCCGGCGGACGAGCGCGGACTGGCGGAGAGCGCGCGCAAGGCTGTCCGGAAGGAAGCGGCACTGAAAGTTCGCGAGTAAAAGTTTTAAGGTGCGCGCACAATGATTAACTCGTTCGTTAGCTTATGTGTGCGCTTTTATTAATCGATAATGTGAATGGCAGATTACATATATTCGATTGATTCATTACTGTATTGACCCATATCGTGTATATACAATGAATTTTTATACAAGGAGTTTACTACCTGTATTATAATATTTTTTAAAGGAAACTTCTTTACGCGCATGGGGCCTAAATTTATACGGCTGAAACGCGTGATTATCGTCACGAAGATGTGCCGTTTTTTATGCTAATATAAGGTAAGGTGGTTTTAATATTAACAAATAATATGTGGCGTTTTAACTATTAATAATTTAATATACTATTTTTCATAAAATTGATAATAAAAATATTGCATGAATTCCTTTTTCTAAATTTTACATTCAAAAACAAAAATTATTTACAATTTGTCATTTGAGATTTCAATAAATTAATTGTATTCAATTTCGACACTTTCAATATTTAAATGACAATGAAATTCATTAAATTTCTAACATATCTTCCTTTCCCCTCCCTCTAAGCCTCGGAAATCTAAAGTTTTAGATTTGTATAAACATAAATAAGACCTAAAAATTAGCTTGCCAAAGAAGTTTCACTTCTGACATGTGCACTTTGTACGCACGCACTTTATTTTTATTTCAGTTAAACGATTAAATGTTGTTCTTGGTAATACTCTTAGTACGAGTTTAGTGAGAGCGAATACACTTTATTGTACACCACAAGCAATACATAAAATATGAACAATTAATAGAAAGTACAAAAAGTCGGTCTTATGGCTAAGTAGCGATTTCGTCCAGGCACACTTAGGTTTACATACGATAGCCCAGAATACATTTAAAATGAACATTGTCTTTAAGGCATATTTGCAAATCGATTAATGCAGGTTTATAAATATTTTATTAAATATAACGACAATAAAAATAGTTTTATCAGACATTAAAACAAGTCTTAATGTAAACAGAAAATCGATAGCTTATCTGAAGATATCTCAACTGCTATCATCACGGAGGATCTATCGCAATCGATATCGATTACAAATATCGAGATGCGGCACGACCCTACGTGGCTATCGAGGGTTAGGAAAGGGAGTTACATTTACAAAATAAAATTAAACAATTAAATAGAAAAGAAAAAAAAGGATATTTTCTATAAATTTATTAAGGTATTCAACAAAACGTCTTGATAATGAGTATCTAAGACAGCATTTATTTGAAAAATATAATTTGCTATTAAATTCCATAGGCACAATTTTTCAGACTAGTTTTACTGTATAATTTATTCATTAGTCTAAAGGGAAACAAATAATAAGGACCTGACCATTAATAAAATCTAAAACGCAACATCACCTATGGGCATAAAAATAATATAGATTGCCTCAAATTACAGTTACAGTATTGAATATTCTATAAGATTATCTGCAAAGAATTAAATTACATATCATTAGATTAAGGCGTTGAAGTCTTAGACTGTATCATCATTTACCATCGAGTGAGGTCAGCATAAAGCTCTAACCGTTACCTAGTATTATAATACGTAGGTTAATATTTTCACATCGTTGAATCGTATGTATTGGAATTTTATAACCCCTAAAACTTATAAATGAGACATTAGTGATATGTGTTTGAGCTTATATTAATGTCTATTAATTTATCGAGAACATTATTTTTTTTAGACGTAATTTGAGAAAGTTAAATTATCGACTAATGCGATTTAAAATAAAGCCCACGTATAATTATAGAATACTATAATCTTTTAATAAATAGAAAAAATACAAATAAAAATGTTTTTCATAATAAAATATGTTAAGTTCCTGTTTTTCATTATTTCAGTACCTAACTCTTATGTAATATATGAATAAAGACGCATATTTTGACAGTACTACTTTTAATGTTCAGTCATAATAAGGTATCAAAGTATTTTAAACTCTGGGAATTTTGCTTTTTGTAGGTAACAGCCTACAAAAAGCAAAATTCCCACAGCTTAAAATATTTTGATAATTTAGACAAAATCCTAACTTTTTATAAGTATTAACCAAAAATACTATATTTTGAGAAAAACTTAAAATTCATTATATAGTATTTATAACAAGGAATAAAAAGAGTTCCCATTATTAACAAAAACTCAAAAAGATTAATGCTACAAGACTGTTAATTAACATTTCTTCGAAAATAAACATTTTCATAATTTTTTTAACACGTGTTAGTGACCTAATACTAAAATAATTACGTAGCAAATTAACCTGAACCTCCAATATTTAGCTTGCTCAGCGTTATCTGATACATGTATTATGTTTGTTTAGTTAAAATAACACTTAAAGAAATATTTCGATCGTGAAATCAAATTTCAGTGCAAAATATGTACTTGATGATTGAACATTTCATAAAATTCGTTATTTGCGATGAACCGAGTACTTTTCAAGTTATATTGGCTCAAAATTTATTCGTTATTGCATGTCGTATTACTGCGAAGTAGGGATAATGTGAAAAGCAAAAGAGCAGCTAAGACTGATATGGCGATGGTAACGACTTGCATCAGCTGTTTCACTTACATCTTGAGTTCATATAATTTCACAATGTTATTATTTTATTACTAAGGTATTCCTGCAACTACTTATTCACCTTTTTCATTTCTCGAGCAATACAAATGCCCTAAACGTATATTAGCAAAAAAAGTTTTATATAAGTTAAGGCGAATGTTGCGTATCCCCTGGATTGTATACAGAACGAATGCGTCTATTTTAAAAGAGCTGAAGGTTTGTACTGAACTGTTATAACGTCAGCTATTTGCTAGTAGTATTCATTTTTTCATATATAATATTGTTTATTAATCATGATCACATTATATCTAACCTTAACAAAAATACAGAAAAAATAAAAGTAATTAAAATGCGCCATCAGAAGCAAATGGATGGGTGCCCATTAGGCAGACAGCGTTTATTTTTATTTAAAATTCATTTGGGATTTCAATAAATTTTCGAGACTTTTAATATTTTAATGACAATTAAATTCATTGAATTTCTAACATGTCTTCCTCTTTCCCTCCTTCTAAGTGTTGGAAATCTAAAGTTTTAGATTTGTATAAATATAAACAAAACTTAAAAATTAGTTTGCCAAAGAAGTTTCACTTCTGACATGTGTACTTTGTACGCACGCACTTTTATTTCTTTACATACATTTATACGTAATAACTGCCTCATGCCTGAACTGTCTGACCAGTATGTTTGGACCCGACTCGAATCCGGGGGGGATTCAAAATAGAGAGTGCACCTATGTACTATGCCTGCCAACTAAAAGCGGAGTGGCAGCCTGGGCTCTAAAAACTTCTATGATTGAGGAGGTCTGTGCTCAGCATTGGGATTTTAATGGGCTGCTTCTTACCTTATACGTTATAATATCTTCTGCATAGACAGCTTCAAAGGATGAATGGAATTACTTTTGACGGCTTCGCTGGCGTAGAGATGTGAGTACTCGCTTTGGAAGCAGAGTGCTTATCGAACCCGGTGCCTCTGCACCCAGTAGGACGAATTTAGGAAATTGTATTTTCTAATTGGTCTGAGCCTGGACTGATGGAAGGCTTCAGTCGTTGTTACCATCCTTCCCGCAAAAACGTATCAACAAATAAAGTGATCTGTGTTCCGGTATGGTGCGTAGAATACACATGAGGTATATCGTCTCTTACTAGATTAACGCGCTTCCATCTTAGACTATATCATCACTTACCATCAGGCGAAATCACAGTAACTTTTTCATATCCGTAAGAAAGTTAGGTCAATTAATATATAATTTATTTCATAAACATAATCGGCACGCCTTATTTAACACTATCCTTCCATTTACAACTCAGTCTTGCTAAAATTTATGACGTCTGATTAGGTTTTATGTTTCATGCCTATATGGAACATCCATCTTGACCTAGACCAGCTTCTGTGATCGCAAATTCTTAAGTCGACGTTGTCAAATAAGCATAACAATCTCATTAAAAAATACTAACGCCGTGGTGGTAGTACGAAGCGCACTGCCCCAATGGTGGGGGCGCGGTGAGCGGCGAGTGATGCAACCACGTCGGCGCAATGTACTACTGTCACATTGTATTGGTCGTATCGAAAATATAAAATACAGTACGACCCCGACATAACGAACCTGACGAAGAGTACAAAATATTCGCTATATCAACTAATTGTAGGAATTTTTTCTTATTGTTGAAAATTTAGCGCCTGACTGTGATCTCACCTGATTGTAAATAATGATACAGTCTAAGCATGAAAGTCCGCTGATCTGGTAAGAGGAGATATACCTCTTATGGTTTCTACACTCCATCGTACTGGAACACAAATTTCTTTGTTTGACGGTACGTCTTTGCCGTTAGAGTGGTATCTAGCCACGGCCGAAGCTAGACTAGTCCAGACTCAGACAAATTAGAAAATACTATTTCCTAAATTCGTCGTACTGGGGCCGAAATCGGCACCTATGCTAGCAAAGCGTGTACTCGCACCACTGCGTCAGCGAGGCCGTTAAAACACATATTCTTTTATTGATAAGTATAATTATATTAATCCTGATTTAAACACACATTTCTATTATATATTAAAGACAATATATTAACACATTCTTTAAGCTTTACTAATACACTTAATATCAAAACTACAACTGTCGTACTCTACAAACAAGCTCCACGGCGTCATCATTCGCGTCGCTTAACTTAGACAATACAAAAACTAATATCATAATTCAAACATATTTTAACTTGTTGTACATTCATATTACAGACAATTAATTAAATATTTCAATACATAAGATATAAGATAATAAATTATAATGGTCAATTTAAATACTGTCCAATCGTATAACGGAAGTAGCGAACGTTGCCGATAACAATAAGTCAAAAAGTTATATCTATATATTTGGAGCAATATGGTGTGTTAAATAGAGGAATAAGATTCGTTTGAATATGGCAAAAGAACTTGTTTATTTACTTCATTCATATTATGTTGATAAGCGAACGATTTCCATTTTTTAAGGACTTTAAGTTACTTACTTAGCTTAACAACGACTTACAAAAGATCCGTGTCTGAAACTGTACAAACAACATTGTAGAAGTGGGACTAATTTATAGAATAAGATTTGTAAAGAAATACCGCTATAAATACTAGTACAGATTGTACGAATACAGTATGCAATTGCACATGGAAACAGAACTCTTTCTAACCGACAAAACTATATTTAAAAGAGTAACTGTTCAGCTTCTTGCCGGTTATTCTCAGTGTAATCAACATTTCGAAACGGTGGTAGATTTATTACCAAAGGACAGAATACAGACAATTTAAAAGAGCTTTTTGAACCTACTTAAATTACGTTTTAATGATCTATGACTTCTGAACAAGTTTAAACTGGGTTTCAGTAGTCATCACCTTCATAACTTTCAAGTTATTACAATTAACAAAATATCTACATAATATAAAGGTTTTTATTTTGTGTCTGAGTGTACGTGTGTTTGTACATGAAAGAAATGTTTTCTTTACAGAAAATTTCCAGTTTCCTCATACGATAACTGATTAAGGTATTATTAAGTTGCTTTTATAAGTATACATTGTAATTTTGTATATTAAACCTAATAAGATAGCATTATAAGTTATTCACATATATACATTATTTGCAGGAGCCAATCGATGCTGGTATTACGTCTCAGTGACTGGGTAAGTAGGCGAACGACAGCAGAAAGTGGTTGTCGGAGTGACGCAACCGCGCCGGTAACCCACTGCCGTGCGACGGTTCAAGTGTTCCACGGAGACTTGAATCTCAACTTAAGTCAGAACACTGCTATTCCACGAAGAGTAGAAGAAAAGGAAAGTATCTTTCTTCTTAAAAACAACCCTATAACAGGCAATAGCAGAAACCAACAAATAGCCTCAGTTCAGTCAAAAAAAGGTAAAAGCGAAGGGAAAAGGGTTTTAATATTAGAGACAGGTTCACACTTAACTGTATCCTTAGCTGATAGTAAGTGATGATACAGTCTAATTTGGAAGTTATCTGCTTGGCAACACGTCTTATTTGGTATGACGGTAACTACCTGTTTCCGATGCCTCCCACTCCTAGACTCAGATAAATTTAAAAATGCAATTTTGCAAATAAACCCAGGACCTCTTCTAGTCAAGCGAGGACTCGCACAATGTGCTACTCCTCAACGGGTTAGCAGATAACACACATCACAGATTTGCTATCAGTATGTTAAGATTTCCCCACGGATTCCTTAATTTATAAACAAAATGATGGTTCTTAAACAACTAAGTACATTTACAAAGAGAATTGAGTGGTGCCATTTCAACCCGTAACCTTTAATTAGAATCCACAGGGCCATCACTCTCAGCGAATGAGAAGTATTTTAACTTATTATGTTAAGTTAATATTATAAACAAACTACAATATTTCTTTATATACGACTTTTGTAATTTTTGCCTTTTTCCGCTCTGCTAAACATGTTTAAAGTTAAGTAACGTTGATAACTTTTTGAATCGGATAATCTTGATCATTTATTTTAAAAATCAAGAAGACATTTATATTAAGTTATCTTCAAAAGTAGACATTTACAATTGTGTACAGTAGAAAGAGAGATATCACATCATGGATGATTTTCTTTTATCTCTAAGGGATTTGGCAGAGATTTTAATTAAAGCTCTCAAGCGAATTGGCATTTGTTCCGACGCTTTCAAGAATTATAGTTATATTTTAATTAATTTACACAAAACCTCGACTAACTACATGGTTAAACTTTCTATGTGAATCATAGTATCTGTTAATGAAAACCACATGAAAATCGGATCAGTGGTTTTAAGTTAATCGCTAACAGAAATACAGATAAGCCGGATGGAAAACTTTGTCTTACTACGAGTATGTAAGGATATAAAGACGGCCTACGTATTTAAATAAATTCCAAGGCTGAGTTTACTTAGTGTTAGGGTATGGAATGAAAAGACAAAAGGTAATGTTTATAGGTATAATATAATATAATATACTGGCACATAATCATAAATTTATAGCTTGTAAGCCTTAAATATCTCGCCGAATACCGCATCCCTACTACGAAGCCGTGTGGGCTACGTGACACACTTTCGCTGGGCCGGTACAGCGCAGTACCATTTGAATACCTTGAAGAAATTATATCAGTTTCATCGCAAGGAACTGTTATTTTATTAAATAAATTAGTAACACTTCCTTTTATTCAATTCCTTTCTAAGATCACACACTCTCTAAATTGAAATTTACAATAGTTAATAAAATCCTTTTAAGAAATTCGACTTTAAAAACATATTTAGACTCATAATGGAACACTTGATATTAATACGATAAAATTAATTGATAATCGTATTTGCATACGTTTTACAGCATCATCTATTTAAAAGCTCATAATGGGTTTAAAGATTTTTATACTTTAAAAAAATGTCTATTATTTTTAGCCGATTTTTTCTTAAAATTTTCATTATATATAGTAAACATTATATATAGTGGTGTCCTGAGAGATGTAAATATTGAAATTAAAACAGTGTTTTATATAGAGTTACGTTGTTTCTCATTATGAGTAGTTACGTGTCAATTGAAAACTCACTTTAGTTTCTATAAGTCATGTCTTCTTTGAGCTTTATGGTCATGTATATGTCAAGACAGTATGATGTAATAATGTATTTTATATTAAAATCTGTTCGTATCGATACCGTACACTTAGTTCAGGTACTGTGTAGACATCTTTATAGCTCTACAAATTTAAATAATACTACCTTGTATTCATAATACAAATGTAAATTTACGTACGTACTGAAGTAAAACAATTCATCGATATTTTCGATCTAAATTACAAGTGCTTTTAAGGAGGTAGTCAATTATTAATTGCATAAATTCGCTCTTCACCTAAGTGTTTTCAAATTCAAAACTCCATTTAATCCACTCCATTATTTATCTCCATTTAATTAACTGCAATAAAAATAGGGCCCAAATTAAAAATCAAAACTTTATAAATAAAATGTATTATAAAAACTTAATAGTATAACATTTTACATAAAAAAAAATATTCTTAAAATAGTTTTAATCAGGTAAATTATTGTTAAATTATAGTTATATATAATAATTATTTATAGCCAATTTTTTTTATTTAGTTTTATTTTATTTATTTTAAACTTAAATTTTCGTGGTTTATTAACATATTGACTATTTGAACGGGTACATATCACGATGGCGATTTTTAATTTTTAATTTTTAATTTTGCCGATATTTCGACCCAGTTGCAGTTATTTTATTTAGTCAAGAGTGATTGGTTGGAAGCGTGATTAATACATATTAACAGGTTCCTAGTACAATATTCTTTGACCAAAGCCTAGGAATATAGTGTGATATAATATTTTCATTGATTTCAAATAAAAACTTTCCCTTTTCTATTCATGATCACACTGATACATGATGATGTATCTAAAATCCCGAAAATACACATTGTCTTATCATGTATGAAAATAGCGAAAACCTTAATAAACAGAACATGCGTAAGTTTGGTTTTCTTGATTTTATTGTACGTGGAAATAGAATGAACAAATAATAATAAAATTATTGTTAACTATTAGATATTACTGTATTAGGATAACATAAGTCCAGCGAAGTATAAAAGATGGCATTAGACCGCAAAGACCTCATTCGCGAAAGTGAGAGTGCTGCGTTGCGTAATTTGCACTAAAGTCATGGCGCCCTGGTATCGCGACTTTACGTCCATTTTAGCGATATTCTACTTTAAAATTATTGCCATAAAGTCTTTTTTTATTTGTTCCTTATAATTTATTAGTGTGATTCGGCTTGGTTAGGGTTTTTTATAGGACCTATCGCGTAGGATTACGATGACTCGTTTTTAAGTGGGTGGTGCGAAGGTTTAATGACATTTAGGTGTTATAAACAACGTGTAAATCTGTGAAACCTAGAATCGTGAATGAAATATAGTATATAATAAACTAATATTATAAAAAGGAAATATTTGAGTATTTGTATATATGTATGTTTGTAACGTTTTCACACAAAAACTACTGAACCGATTTCAAAGTTTTTTTCACCATTACAAAGCTGCATTTTCACTAAGCGACATAGGCTATATTATTTTCTCAAAAGAATAGGGATCCCTTAAAAAAATGCATTAATGTAACACGAGGTGTGAAAAGATGGGTCACATAAAATCTGTCATCGCTTGCGCTGTGGAAACTAGTGAGGAACGAACAAAAAAATGTTCTACACTATTATAGAACGTATTATTATTTCCAAAAAAGTCTGAGATACTTTGTGTCCAACTGATGTAGTTATGCTACTATAACTACTTTTTTTACATTTTAAAGATTAATAAAGGCGGCGACAATAATCAAACCATATTATTTATATCTCTGTATTAATCCTTATCCTATTAAATTATGTTTATTAAAAACCATTTCCATACCTATAAAATACTTTCCATTCAAAAGATTTAAGGAATTTAAAAACGTCAGTCTAAAGAAAATTTTAGCGGCCCTTATAACTGGGCCTGCGACTTGTGAGTTATATCATATTGCAATAATACCTACCGATATTATACTGGTTTTATTTTTATCAAGTATAAAATTACTAAAGCGATTAAAAAAATATTTCATTACCTCCTTGAAGTCAAAAATATTTCAATACCTGTAGAGTATTTTAAAATATGCTAATGTCGGACACTATACGTAAATGATATCACAAATTTAAAACTGTATTAGTTAGATCATATTCGTTGTCAAGTAAAATCCGTATATTCATTAGATTATGAATGTAAATGTGTGTCTAATAATCCGAAAATTCAAAAGTAAGTGAACTAAAACTTTTATGTTAACGAAAAAAATCAATAGTGCGACTTATTAGACTTTCCATGCCATGAGAACGATATCTACGCGGAGAAACCGCGGGCCATTGCTAGTCATTCATAAATTTATCAGGATAATTGATGGAAAAACAAATATATCGACGGCCAATAGATTTCTTATAAGAAAACTCTTTTGACAAGGCCGCCTTTGCGTAATAATATTCTTTTTAAAGAATGTATATTTATGTAAACTAAAGTTCAATAGAGTATTTTGTATTGTATGCGACAATACATTACTTACATCGAATAATCACACAATCCAAATTTCAATTTTAATTAAGGACACAAGAGAATGCAGAATAGTCTATATTTTCTCCTGTTAAACTCATATCCAAATAGTACCACAAAGTGTCATTATAATAAATAAAAGTTGTGTTTCCTATGAGGTCTTCTAAAAAATTGTCGTTTTAAATTTTCTCAGAATTCTTACTTACTATATTTAATTTTGGAGATGGAATGGAGATTTATTATGTAAATTGCTGGTATGATGATAACTAGGTTGCACTGGGTTTTAGTGGGTATTACGAGGCCATCTATCTCGCCGAATATCACGGTCCTGACCAATCGGGCCAATGGGTCGGGCTTTAAGC
The DNA here is from genome assembly GCA_015832385.1 of Elymnias hypermnestra. Taxonomy (NCBI): domain Eukaryota; kingdom Metazoa; phylum Arthropoda; class Insecta; order Lepidoptera; family Nymphalidae; genus Elymnias; species Elymnias hypermnestra. The sequence continues at coordinate 667,424 of JACTOM010000027.1, read as the reverse complement.
TCTATAATGCTTAAACCCCGCATAAAAATGTTGGTGACTGGCAACGGTCGAAACCACACTCAGACAAATTAGAAATTGCGATTTCCGTAGTCTTCTCTGTCGAATCTAGACTAGAATCGAAACTAGAGCCGCTGTTCCAAGCCGTCGATCCTGAATTGGATCATTAGGCAGCATGGATCCCTCTACTACCGTCTGGAGTAGTTGCTGAGGCATAGTTGCTCCGTCAAGTATCTGCACCAAATAGGTCGTGAGAAAACGCCCGTTTGTTATGAATGTGGTGCCACTGTAGATAGAGTGCGCCATCCGTTGGCAGAGTGTCCGGCGTGGGCGCCCCCGCTACTTATCTCATAGTTACTGGTCGCAGGGGACCTCTCACTGGCGCAGATATGCGCACCACTATTCGGCTTAGTAAACTGTAGACTGTTATTTAGTCGGCATCATCCGGGTCACTACAGTATGATGCAAAATGGAACCCACTAGAGATCTCATCCAAGGATGATGAAGGGTGCGCTGGATTTTAGTGGGTATTCTGGTTACTCAGCGAGCCCCACATTCCCGATTGGAAGAATTCTTTCTTGCTCCGGGGTGCGTAAAAGCATTTCCCAGCGACAAAAAAAAGGCGGATTCTATGTTGCTCGTACAGAAAAACTAAATATGGTGCCAAAAAAAAAATTGTCTATTTAACCTACTCCTAGGACAATAGCCCAAATAACGCCAAGGTCACTCACAATGCGGTTCAAAGGTTACTGGTTCTTGTATTGGCCAACTAATTTGTATTAGTATACTGATTGTATGGTAATCACTGTCTCATCGCTTAAGTTAGTGATTAAACGTAACTATCTCTAGTATTTTGATAGCCTTTATTCACTAGTAATGGACTATGATCTCAGCTCATGGTAAATGATGACCCCCAAACCTAGTAGTAAACAATAAACATTTAACCTTCACACCTTTCTAATGGAATTAGAACTTTGCTTTGCGATAGGTCTTTGCCCTTAATTTGATAGTGTCTAGTGTAAAGAACAATTAATTTGAAAAATCTACTGAACCTATTTAGAGAAAGATACGTGAGATTTTAATTTTAGTGTGTTGGTAACATATAAAAGATTTAGTAGAAAATGTATTTTGAATAATGGCAACACTCAAAATGTTAGTTTTCGTCGAAAATGGCGTCGACGCCAAAGACATATGTTTTTTTTTTGCTATAAAAAACACCGCGGAATTAAGGGGAGTGGTAACTTGCCGTGTCTGAAGCTACCCGAACGATTTAGAAAACATGAAATCATATTGTCGCAGCAGGGAATTGAGACCAGGACTTTTATTGGCTGATTACTGATAACATTTTTCAGGTTTACATAATTCAAAAATGGTTACATTGACAATTCTTTTCGTTTTTCCTAACTACTGGTATTACCTCCGGCAACATTTACTATTGTATATCAATGATTCCTGAAGTGTTATCAAAATCAAATGTAATCAAATTTATTCTTTTATACTTGTTGGCTTTGATATAATATGAATATATACTCGTATATCTACAATGCTATAATAAGTTTTATCTTTAAGAAATTTAAAAACTTGCCTTTTGAAATTGGTATTATTTTTCCTAATAGGAATTTTCAAAATATCCTAATGTATTCTGGAAATTCATTGTATATTTAGAGTTTGTATATATTATGTTATATAACAAATATTGTTTTTATATAGAGAGCATATTGGAAAAGAGAAATCTAATTAACGTTCAGTTAAATGGTATACTACTAATCATGATTACAGTTTCAAATCCCCTAAAAAATGATAAACGTTCAAGATAAGATTTAGCAAATAAAATATTGGTTTCATTATTATGACAGACCCAATTATTTTAATGTCTACGCGCAATGCTCTTTATATGTTAATTATCTAATTGCACGTCTTATCTGTAAGTTAGCTGTCATTATTCGTGACAATTTTTTACCTAAACTGACCAGATAATCAACTAAATCAGCACTCATGAATAAAACCAGGCGATGAATTATTATATAAAACCATAATAAAGTTATCAAATAGACGCACACATGAAAACTGTGACCCAAAACCGTAACTAAAAGATGCAAACAATCTTTAAAGTTTGATACCAGGGCCGAACTGAAGCCACACGAATATTGTTATGTAATCTTTATATATTTACTAGCTGTTCCTTGCAGTATTACCTACGTAGTTTTAGATTCCCTGAAAATATGGAGAAATCCGTTCTTAGTAAGAGTCTACGTCGCGATAATACGTACTTCGATCAGGTGAATAGTTAAAATCGTAATGAGAGAGTGAGTAGTCCTGTTACGCTATTATCTGTACACCAGCTGAACCCGCGACTTTGTCTGCGTGGAATGGTTTTTGAATAGTATTTACAATAACCTATCTCTTCTTAGCTGACCTCTACTCGGCAAAAGGATTATTTTTTTACCAAATTTCAAGTCTCTACGCCTTATGGTTCCAGGAAAAACGTGATGAGTCAATAGTTAAGACCCCCGCAACCCCTCTTGCGGGTGGAATTTCGTATAATCCATTCTTGACTGACCTCTACTCAGTAAAAGAAATAATCCTACCAAATTTCAAGTCTTTACGCCTTATGGTCGCAGAGATATCGTGATGAGTCAAGAGGTACCTGGATATCTCTTTTATATATATTTACATATATAGATATAGAATGATGTGGAAAGATGCAGACCAAATTTAATTGACATTTGTTATCATTTGTACTCTATATTTTTATATAGTCGATTCGAGTCATAAATATATTTTAATATCATTCTAGATTATTTTTACGTGTGTTTCTTCAATATTTTAATATATCGTCACTCTGCTATTCGGAGAAGAGACAAATCCAATAAATAAGTGATTATTAAAATAGATCACGCCGGTAAATCATAAATGGTGTACCGAATACGCCTTTTATTTAAAGCTAATTATTCTAATAACAAGAACAGCTGGAAAGAAATGTAGAGAAAGGGCTAAGGATAGAAAAAAATAGGAGGAATTGGCGGAGGCCCTACACCCAACAAGGTATCCTTATGGAATAGGAAAAAAAACAATTATGTAAGGTAAATAGAAGTATAGATATATACATATAGATAAATAAGTATAGATTAAGAACTCACGCACGCACAAAAATTCGCACGCATATATACAGACAAGTCACACTCATGCATGCATACCTACACATTTTTGTTTGTCTGTCTATTAGTTTCGGCTATTCTTTGAATCGGCTGGACTGATTTTGACGAAACTTTCACTGGCATATAGCTAATATTATAAGGAGTAACTTAAACTATCTTTATTTTAGAAAATAAATTGGTTGTCTGGTTATGGACGATTAATTTACGTATAATTATGTCATAAGAAAACATTGATACTTAAATAATTGCATACTTTTATGAATTGAATTGAAGGTTTTGTGCTACTGCTGCCTATCTTCTACTCGGAGGCATCGTCCGATGGAGAGCAAGAGATCGCTCTAGTAGGTCTATCTAAATGCTTCACAATCCGAATGTTTTAACCGATTGCGCCCCTCTATCGCTTGCTCCGTGTTCTCGTTTATGCGCTTGGCTCAGGCGGAACCTAACACTTATTCGAGCGTGCGGCCGACGTTCATCGATTTATAAGACGTTACCACTTCATCCTGAATAATGCAGATAAAGCAGCTAGTTTAAAATAAAAAAAAATACCTTAAGCGTAATATATATTAAAAGACTTTAAAGATATCCGAAGAAGGTTTATCTAAATAGAAATTATGCGCCAACGAAGATAACAAAAATAAATTTAAATTTAAAAGTATTTAAATTAAAACAGATTACATCAGACGCCGGCCCTTTCTATTTCTATTAGTAGCAGGGCCTGCCCTATTTTAGGGATTGCAACATAGGGACACACACATATAAACTTTTCGTGAATACATGTTGTATGTATACATGAGTGCGTAGATAATATTGGAACGATGGGCCGGTGCGTTTTTATTGACTTTGCTGATCGGCACTTTGTAAATAATACATTTTTGCAGACTTGGATATTAAATTGCATAACTTATAGTACTGGTAGTAGTCTTTCAATGTTTCTTAATTTCTGACAGGATAGTTTTACTACAGTTAATGTCATCTGATGGTAAGTTATCATTATTAACAAGATCAAAACATGTTAATCATCACATGTTTTTCTTTACGAATAATATTACAGAGTATTGTTTCGAGTTAATCCGTCTATTTTTACTGTCAGTAATGTCTTTAACCCGACTACTAAGTTGCCGGCATATGGTTTTTCCACAGACTATATTGTAGTTATAAAAGTTAGTTTATAGTCATGACACTCGACCTTACAACACTGCAATATTTTATAAATCATAACGTAATACAGTCTAAGATGGACGCAAAATCACAACATTTTTCAAGTAAGTGATATTTATTAAAGGGTAAAAGCTAATGTGTGTCTGTTACTTTTATGTTTAAGCTTTATGTTTGAACATGCGTGTAAATTGGTATATTATATTAATATGAGAATCTATTCGAAGTGAAACCTCTTTACGCGGGTAAAATTTTTACGGATGAAACGCGTGATATTTTTTTTCTAAATATTCCCTATTCTAAATTTGAAATTCTAAAACAAAATTTAAAGAATAATTTTTAATATTGACAAAAACACGTTACAATTTTATTTACAATTTGTTATTTGAGATTTCAATTAACTATTTGTATTAATTTTCGACACCTGTAATATTTTAATGACAATTAAATTCCTACCGTATCTTCCTTTTCCCTCCCACTAAGTGTCGGAAATCTAAAGTTTTAGATTTGTATAAATATAACCACGACTTAAAAATTAGTTTGCCAAAGAAGTTTCACTTTTAACATGTGTATTTTGTACGCACGCACTTTGAATGTTTTTTTATTGCTGTTGCTTTACAAGTAGCAGCCCATTAACGTCCCACTGGAATAATAAGTTGGAAAGGTGGCAGTGTGATCCAACCCCGTGCCATGGAGAGCACGTTAAGCCGTCGGTCTTGCGCCTGATTTCTCTCCGGTCGTGTCGGATTCCCGTCACAATGAGAGTGAAGGAATAAAGAGTTTACTTGTGTACTATGCCTGCCAATCCTCAGTAGAGCAGCGTGGTGGGTCTATGCTCTCTTCTACGAGTAAGGGGGCCTGTGCCCAGCACTTACCTTACCTTACTTTTCAAATTAGATTAGTATTTTTTGGAGAGTTGTTAGAGTTATAAAGTAAAATCTTTATCTTGATTAGATTATGAATGTAATGTGCGTCTAATAAACTGAAAGGAAGTAATTAAAAACTTAGTTAAATACAACTTTTATATTAACGAAAATAAATCTATAGTCTGACTTTGTACTTTCCACTGTTACTTACGCGGGTGAAAACGCGGGGAATTGCTAGTTATGTATATTTTATACAAGATAAAGAACTCCTGTTAACAGCGTCGGTGTATATTAAAGGACACTACGTAAGCGCCGTCTATAATCTAAAGTGATTATAATTTCTCACGAGTCTATTAATCATGCGCGTATCATATTACCAGGTTTTAAGGCGTTAATACACTCAAGCAAATAGTTAAGTTATTTTTTTTAACCATACGAAAACTATATAACCATTTTCTAAACCATCTGACACACGCAACTTTGTCTGTATAACATAAAAGAGAGACGTTACTACCACCATCTTACCATCGAAAGATATTCAATATAAAGAGTTTTTTAGAACATTTCTAGTTATTTTAAAGCTAATTATTCATATTCGATTGTTAAGCAACCTCTCAAAAAGAATACATTTACTTCATTTTTGTAATCTTTTTCATTGATGTTCCACCCCTATTAATCGTGTCGTGATATTATATGGCATATATACTATTGTCTTTACCAAATAGTAAGAATTTTCAATTTAAATATTAAAAACAAACTTTTCATCTTTCTTGTATTGTCTTACAATAAATAATGTTAAGGAAAATTGATTGTCACTTTATTAAAGAATAAAACTCGTTCTACTGTCCGACCATATAGTTCTCCATTCTCTCAAATTTTGTGACCGGCTTTGACTGCCTTAAATAATAAATAAATAAATAAAATAAATTATTTTAAACAGGAAATTATGTTCCGTATTTTTGTCAACCTGTCTATTAGATGTTTTCAAAAACTGTTGGGTGTTAAATATACGTAAGGTCATAAAAAATACGTAATTCTTAAATTAAGAGTATCAGAAAATCAGATACTTGACACAGTAATAATATGTCTTTCTTGTCCTTCAATAAGTCTGATAAATCATATTTCTTAAATCGATAAAAAATATCTGTTTGCGATTTTGATAACGTCATAAGAAACCGTTGATGAAATATCGTTGTTGTTATATGCAATGTGAACAACACCCGAACGTTTAGGCGGATCGCGCAACTCTATCGTTTGTTCTGCGCCTACAATTGCACGCTCGGCTCAAATGGAACGAAACAATGAGTCATGCATTTTCTTAAATCGTGTTATTGAAGTAGAAAAGCGATATACAATCTTTAATACGCCAAAAGCAGAACTTAATATTTTGCTACGCTTGTGTATATAAACTCTTTTGTAATCATTAATTATTTTAATATAAACACATAGTTATATAATTAACATGAAGGGTTATTATAAAAAAAACGTATTATGTCACGTTGGAATTAATTGATTAAGTATGACTAATGAACAAATACCTTCACTTCATAGACATGGTTACAACTTAAATAAGGTTAGATCTAGATTTTTTTTACTGCTGAGAGTTTAGCACTTGACTTGGCATCTCGCCTGATGGCAAGTGATGATACAGTTTATAACGAAAGCGCGCTAACCTAGTAAGAGATCATTTAGCTCTTATGGTTTCTTCACAGAAACTCTTTTTGTTGGTAGAATGGTAACAACCCACGGTCGAAGCCTCCCTACAATCTGGACCTGTTCTTCGAGAAGCTCTAATATGCTAACAGCTTTTCGAAGAATGAAATTTTGACTAGAGCTTTGAATTTGATAATGTGGTATATATAGCTACAAGTTATTTATTTTAACCTAAAACATATTGTTTCCAAGGGTCAAAAACTACGTCATTTAATTCCTAATTACGTCAACCGCAACATATACGTGAAATTTTACAGTTCGTTCTTCGTAAATTGATGTAAATTAACTTATTTTGCATGTAACAGAATGCAATGTGCGTGCTATATAAAATACTGTCTATTTACAAAATAGAAGTAACATTTGTACAATTTCTTATACCTGTTTATATATGTGACATAAGTTTCGCTATTTAGCGATAGGACCGCCTTTTTTACATGTCTTTATTGGTAAGTTTTATATGTTAATTTAATTAATTTGTTGTCTTGATGTGCAATAAAATATACAATCAAAAAAATAAGTTATATAAACAAGTAGCCAATTCAAAACTATGCTAACGTGATATGTGTATTGGAACTTAAGTTAATAAATTAAAAGTATTTCACTTACGTTTGCAAAATTGAACTCGAGGGTGTAAACTAATAGTAGGACTAGAAAAATCATGCCAGATTTGCTGAAATATTCTACATGAGATTGGACCAAAATCTTTTTAAGTAAATTAAAAAAGACTAAATATAATATCACACTTAAATTAATCCAAAAATTACAATGACTATTCTAAAACTAACAATGGTTGTCTCTGAAGTGTATACTAATATCTATAATTTATTAAATATAAGTTTTGTTATATTGTAGTAAGTAAGTAAGTAGCAGCCCATTAACCTCCCTCTGCTGGGCACAGGCCTCCTTACTCATATGAGAGAGGGTTTTTAGAGCATAGACCCACCACGCCGCTCCACTGCGGATTGGCAGGCATAGTACACAAGTGCACTATCTATTCCTTCACTCTCATAGTCCGATGTGACGGGAATCCGACACGACCGGAGAGAGATCAGGCGCAGGACCGACGGCTTAACATGCTCTCCGATGCACGGGGTTGGATCACACTGCCACCTTTCCAACTTATTGAGAAAATCTTAATAGAAAACTCAATATCAATTTCGATTTGGCGCCCGACCCGGGACTCGAATCCAGGACCACATGTCTGTAGTCGAACATACTAACCACTAGACCAATGAGGCATATTGTAGTAATTCTGCTAAATTAACTTCTCAAGTAATGAAAGGTTGCTTGATTTACATTTGTTTTTGCAGTGTCAGTCAATAAATAACTGTTATTTATTGAAGTTGGCAAACAAAAAAATGTATTTTTTTTACTGCTTAAACGAACTTCAAAGTCTTTTCACTTTGGAAACGTCAAATATTGTTTTCATATTATTTCTATAGTACGACTGGTGATAATATTGTGGAACGACTTTTAATCTTAAGTCACGAGGATTGCTTCACCCTCTGAGAAGAAACCACAACTTACTCAAATTTAAATTTATTTTTTAAGATTAGATCCATTCCACGCTTTATTTATCGTACAAATAGTTTCGCGCTGGATCACATCTGATGGTAAGTAATGATATAATGGAAGATGGAAACGCGCTAACCAGGCAATATTACATATATTCTTATGGCTTCTACACAGCATCGTATCGGAACACAAATCTTTTGCTTGGGGGTATATCTTTGCTGGTAGGGTGGTAACTAGCCACGGCCGTAGCCTCCCACCAATCCAGACTCAGATAAATTAGAAAATGTAGTTTCCTAAATTTGCCCTACCGGGGGTCGCACCCAGAAGAACCCTGTGCTAGCTATAGAAAATTATAAATTACAATGACTGCCTTATTGTTTCAGTGGTTAGCATTTTTGACTACAGAGATGAGGTCCTGGGTTCGAGTCCCGGGTCGTACCAATTAAAACAATCAATATTGAGTTTGCTCAGAGAGTACGTTATGCCTTCGGTCCTGCGTTTGACTTCTGTCCAGTCATGTCGGATTGCTGTCACATCAGACTGTGAGAGTGAAGGAATAAAAAACGCATTTGTGTACTATGCTTGCCAATCCGTAGTGGAGCAGCGTGGTGGGTCTATTCTATAAAAACCCTCTCCCATATGAGGAGGCCAGTACCCGGTAGTGGAACTGTATTGGACTGCTACTTATAGATTAAAACAAAAGAATGAAATAATGGTAAATGTGACATGTGCACGTGATGTGTGTAGAACGCATAACGCACATTACTCGAGTTTTCTGCTCTCCTGGTGGTCGGTTACACAATCATTTGTAATTTTAATAACAAACATTTTTTCCTACAAACACATCAGTAATTGCTGTTTAAGTGACATAATTAAATGCAGTTCATCCATATCGTCGGCCCCAATGTATACAGACTCAAGTGTAAAATCATACTTTCGTAATACAATGCTTCAAAAATAAATTATTTTTTTATTACTGCACTACCTTTTGTACTAATGGCGTTTTTGTGGTTTGATAGCTATATGATTAAGAAAAACGATGACCTAGGTTGATATATAGGGTATACTTTTACTGCTGGGGAATGACGAGAGTGTGGAATTCACTGATATTAAGAATACCCACCAAAATCGAACGCAACCATCGACGTCCTTGGTGGAGAACTAGAGATTCACCTACACAACCTCTGGAATTCCAGATGCTGCCGTTTCATTTCAATGATTCATGGAGGGAGAAGGAGATACGCAAACCTGCTTCCCGGCCAACGGCATTTTTCCGCAACCTTTGCAATGCCTTATCTAGCGGCATAACAGATTCGCACTTCACTAAGGAGAGTTTCCTTCCGATCAGTGCCTCCAAGACGTGTCGCTGAGATCCACAGATGGAACATTCTGCCACAGCACGTGGCACGCCTAGTCTTTATTAGTAGTCTCAACCGATGGACGTCCACTGCTGAACATAGGTCTCACGTAATGACGCCCAGGCCCGATCTTGCGCCGTCTGACTCCAGAAGCAACCGGCGACCCGCTTGATATCATCGGTCTTCATAAGTACAGTGACATAATAAACAAAGTCACAAAAACGTCAAAATGTAAGTTGATCGTGTATACTTAGGAGCCGTCGATATGTTATACTATAGCTAGTTCCAGCAACACCCGCGTGACTCTCGAGCCTCTGAAAATATGAGGAAATCCGGATCGATTTTGTTTCTTTGGGAAATACATTTACGTACAAACTGTGAGACTCGCTGTTTTCAGAATACCCACTTAAACCAAGCGAGGCCCTCTGCACCCAATAAACAGGGGGCCAGAAGATCGCACCGAGAATTAAACTCCGATGTTATCACAGACGTCATTTCATAGAATACGACAGGCTCATTCAAGTAAGGGCGAGCGGGTGTGCAAACGTGCGCCTCCTGCTCCATACCCTCCTGTAACTGGTACGAGGAGAATTGCCCGTGGCGTTTTACTCCCCAGCGCCTCTTTCTGCAAGATGACGGTCTCACAGAAAGAAGCAACCGCCCTCTATCCCGCTTCGCTGCCGATTATTGGGGTAATTATTCTTGGCAGCGAAAGGTCATTTCCAGCTTTTGCGGCTTCGCTGGCGCAGTGGTGCGAGTATTCGCTTTGCTAGCGGAGGTCCCGGGTTCGATCCCCGGTAGGCCGAATTTAGGAAATTGTATTTTCTAATTTGTCTGAGTCTGGACTGGTGGTGGTTGAATTCTTTTACGGTTACAGCAACCCGATTGTGGAATGCACTCCCAGCAAACATAAGACACGCAAAATCATTTAAAAAATTCAAACACTATGTCGCAGAACATTACCTCTCCCACTGTCATACTGAAAGAGATGATATTATTATAAAAGTATGTATTTATACTCAATTTGTTAGTTTTTAAATATGTATGTATATTTTAGTTATGTATTGTATTATATATGTACTTTATTTATAATTAGTATGTATGACCTCTTTATGCACCATCCAGCTACTTTTGCACAATTTCCTTCTCCTGATGGTTTTCTGGAAGAAATCGCTGACCAGCGATAAGATTGCCTTTTGTACATTTATTTGTATAAGCATTGTGCATTCATAATTCGTTATTGTGTTTTTAAGGTGTACAATAAAGAGTATTATTATTAATTTGTGGCAAATCGCCTTGCCTACAAATATATTCATATAATTTGTATCCCTAATTTGAAAATTAAAAAAGTTATAATTAATATCGTTTATTTCAGGCTAAAAACCTATATTACATGATAAATTACATGCAGAAGATATTAATTAAACCTGTACAAATGTAATGTCCGGTTCTTAAAATATAACATTTCAATAGACTAAATTATTTTTTATTGAATTTCCAACACATATAAATGTAACAAGTAATGAGCAAATCGAAACTACTGCCACCTAGCGATCACAAGATACATTGAATAGGAAGTTACGAGTTACAATTGACGACGCACTTAAGAGAAATTTCTATAGAGGGCAGTATTACTTATCGTCCTAATGATACGGACAAAATGAAACCAAATTTATTGATATTAGCACTCATCAGTAATTTTCGTGACAAATTAAGTCTAACACATCTAGTACACTATGTCTTACATAAATAAAGGGTACGCATACAATATAAATATATACATACAAATTAAGAATAAATACAAAAATCGAAAGCAAAAGTAAAATAAATGCGGTAGAGATGAGAGCGTTGAGAAGCACGAGTGGATTAAAACTGAGTGACAGAGTAAGAAATAGTGTGATAAGAGAACGTTGTGGTATAAAAGAAGACGTAGTGACGAAAATTGAGAAAGGTATGCTTAGATGGTTTGGGCATGTAGAGAAAATGAATGAAAGGAGACTGACAAAAAGGATTTATGAGTCAAAAGTGAATGCGCAAGTTGGAAGGGGAAGACCAAGGCGAACGTTCCTGGACCAAATCCAGGACATTTTAAATAACGCCGGGTCAAGAGTACTCTAAACCGACGAACTTGTATGAAAGGTTTAATGAGAATGAAAGAAGCGAAGGTGATATGCAAGGATCGTGGCAAGTGAAAGGATGTTGTATCTGCCTACTCCTATGGGAATGAGGCGTACTGCTATGTATGTACAAAAATCTAGGCATGTTATAAGATCTCGAATCGCATGATTTTGAACATTATCATGACAAAAATAATAAAGTAAATAACATATAATTTTTTACAATTACGAAAATGATGAGGAAGCCTTATAACCTTAGATTATTTGGTATTTTTATTATATTTAATTTTGATTGAATTTCTAATTTAAAGTTTATGTATCTTTCTTATTCTGTGTTACATTTTATTTACTTGTAGATTTAAAATGTAAACTGGGACAGGTGCCTTTTAATAATGATTAATAAAAAAGAAATAAGCAATTTTATTTATGTGTTGCATCCGGCTTCGTTCTTATCAGTTGTGGGCACATTCTGCGTTTATGAACTAATAATCCTAATCTTCAGTAGATGGCGCTAATAACTAAATATATGGGCAATGTATGTAATTGTACCTTTTTTTAGTTCAATCAATTAAAATAATATATAACCTTGTATTTCAAAAATTTTGAAAAGATATTATATTCTACATCGACATATTGAGAATCAAGTAGTTGGAAATAACTTCAGAATCATCAGCAGTTTTACATCTTGTATATAAATTCTCGTGTCACGGTGTTAGAAGTTGAACTCCTCCGAAACTGCTCCATAGTTTTCCGTGAATCTTAGCGTGCATATCGGATAGGGTGAAGAATCGGACAACATCTATTTTTCATATCCCTAAATGTTAAGGGTGATCCACACCTAATTTTTTTTTGGAATTAAAAAAAATCAACCTTTCTATCACCAACCACTATTTTTTAATCGCGATTATAGTTATTATATGGCAGAACATGGTTTCCTGGGTCAGCTACTTATATATAATATGAAAGCAATATTTGACTATTTAAATGTACTGTAAAAGCCTAGTGGAATAAAAAAAAATTAAGAATAGTTATAACTAATAATTAAAAAGAATTATTACTATAATTAAAAAGCAATGTTTCCGCCCGGGATCGAACCGGGGGCCTTCTGCGTGTTAGGCAGATGTGATAACCGCTACACCACGGAAACAGTATCAGCGTTATTGAAATGATATAACTATAACTAACAAATTAAATAAATTAATTTTTTCTTTCATTTTTATATTTTATAACATAAAACTTTAACCTACTTATTAAGGCTTATTGACTATGTGGTCAGCAAAATGAACATATAAACCTTTCAACAAAACGTCCCTAGTAATACAAATAAAAAAATGACATTATGTGGTGTCAAAGCATCAATTTTACTGATTTAACGTTAGTTTTTAATAAAAGTAAACGTAAATTATTGAAATTAACTAAAGAAGCTTGTAATTATTCATCCGAAACAACGATATACAATATTGCATGTGTAAGACATAATATTAAAAAAAATATCCCTACTTATAACTAGTGACTATTATTAGAAATATAATATTATAACTGTATTTTACATAAAAAATACCGAAGGATAAATCAGAAAACAATTATTTATCATGAAAATAGCATTTTTCTTCTTTATAGAAGATGATGTAAAAAAAAATTACAGGACATAAAATCTGATTGTATTTTTTATGTACACTTATATGTTCTGGCAGCTGATCTATTCCGATTTTTTATATTAACTGAAATGGAAGGTCACTCTATACCCAAAATGTACAATAAATGCTGAAGTAATGACAAGTAATTTACAGTACACATGAGAATTCACAAAATGTGATATTTATTTAATTTTCTGGTATTGGTTGGTAATATTATTATTGGTTATTACTTTAAAAATCGTAATTATTAAGGTTAGTAATTCAAATTCAAAAATTCTTTGTTCAAGTAGACTTACTACTACTACTAGTTTTTTTACCATCGTCATTACAATATTGTACTAGTTTATTATATTTTAATTAGAGCAATTCGTTCAATTCCACGCGTTTTTATCGTGTAATCTTTTGACTAATTTAATAATTAACTGCAGCATCGACGTAACGTTGCCTGTCTGTCGGTATTCTATAGAATATATTTCGGAGAGTGTGCCCAGGAGCTATATGAACGTGTTCCTCCGTCGCCCTTTTACTATAGAACATCTAGACACAGAAGCGATTGGCATCCGTACATGGTGGACATCCCGCAAGTCCGCACTAAACGATTCAGCCAATCGTTTCTGATCCGCACCGCTAAGGAGTGGAACGCCTTACCGGTTTCCGTCTTCCCAGACACCTACGATCCAGGTACTATCACAGCAAGCGTGAATAGGCACCTCTTAGGCAAGCGCAGTCCACCTTAGGCTGCATCTACACTTAACATCAGGTGTGATAGCAGCCAGGCGCATGCCTATCTATCATAAAAAAAAATAATTTAACAAAGGATTTCCATTTTTTTTTGTTGCTTAATTTTAGTTGTGGTATAGTTTTTATCATAAAATATGCGTTCCTTTTGTTTTATCCCATGTCGTTTTCCTATAATTAGAACGTTACTCACCTTTTTTTATTTTCACAGACTTTTCACCTCACCTCACCATAGGACACGTTTAATCTAAGTTGAGTTGAGTAAAAATGTGTCTATTACGGATTTCTACTAAATACATATTCATTTTTCACAACACTTAAATCTAAAGATTTATATTGTTTGTTGATAATCTCTGTAACGAGTTTTGAAATGAAACTTCTTTTGTTAGGTTAAATGTTAGGTAATTTTAATATTTACAAATCATGTGGCATTTTAATTTACCACTCGTCGTTTAATAATTTCATATGTTATTTTTCATACAATATAAAATAAAAACATTTCATAAATTCTCTTTTCTAAATTTCAAAATCAAATTTAAAATTTTAATTAATGATTTCTAATATTGACAAAAAACAAGTGGCATTTTTATTTACAATTCATCACTTGAAATTTTAATTAATTATTTGTATTAATTTTCGACACTTTTCATATTATAATGACAATGAAATTCATTAAATTCCTAACATATCTTCCTTTTCACTCCCTTTAAGTCTCGAAAATCTAAAGTTTTACATTTGTATAAATATAAACAATACTTAAAAATTTGTTTGCCAAAGAAGATTCACTTCTGACTTGTTTACTTTGTACGCATGCACTTTTAATTTTTTTATTGGTACATTCCTGATACTATCAGGAAAGACGTCAAAGACATCTTCGCTTAAACAATTACTATTACTCCAGCGAGACCGTTATTTGCGTCCTCGGTTCGCAAGCAGAGGTTCCGGATTCGATTCTCCGCATTGCGAATTTAGGAAATTGCATTTTCTTATAAGAACTAAGACATATGTCTAAGTCTAGACTAATACTTCGACTGTGGCTAATTGTGGCTAACAGCAAAAACGTGCAATCCAACGAAAAATGTTATATAGAAATCATATTAGGTACAATAACTATTTTTTGTTCTGTTTTATTCTATTTTTGTTTTGTTTTTGTGATAGTAGCTAAGATTGAATATTAGATTATATTGTGTTGGATAGTAGTTAAGATATTAAAGCTTTGTATTAATATTATAAAAAATTAGTAACGAGTACGATACTTTGTCCGGGACGGGTTGATGAGGCTGCAGCTGAAAATCGGCGCCATGTGTCATATTTATGGCACATGGCGCAAGCCGAGCTGTTTTTCCTTTTCAGGGCTATGTGGGGTTTGCACGGCCATTAAACAAAGTTGTGCAATTATTATTTTTATTGTTTATTGTTTTAAGTGTATTTAACTCACAATGCTCTGAATAAAGCTTTCTTTCTTTCTTTAACTCTTCCCAAGTTAGCATGGTTCCATATTACTTTATTATTAGTTACCATAAGATAAAATTACAGTCAAACGTTGACCTCTGGCTAAAAAAATTACAAACGTAATTGCTTTGCCGAAACGATTTTTTAAAATAAAACAAAATCCTTAATAAGATGTATTTCATGTATATTTAAAACTACAAATAATACTGATTCAACACAAAGTTGATTAACATACATGTTAATTTTTTTGATAGAAAAGAACAAATTGTTAACGTTATAGAGTTATGACTAAGAAAGTTAAAATGCAGTTAATAAGTCATAAACATAAAGATAAGTATATCGCCGTTTTAAATGCCTCGTATCGTATCTTTATCCTTACATATTATAAGAACAGCTCACTTTTTTATTTTCTAGAGAAATAATCATATAGAACGCGGTATATAGAAAGTTATTCAGATGGATATTATCCCTTGTCAACTTTAATACCTTTACAATTTCATATACATTATTATGATCATTTACACCATATGTGGATATCGCAAAAAAATTAACGCGAACGAAAGTAAAATTACCGCTTTCATCGATGACGGCACTCGCTTAACGCGATAACAATATATTAAGTCATATTTTAGTCTGTTTCATGTTTATAATAAATACTTTATGCGAGTAAATTACGCACTTAGGGAGAAAAATAGAGCATTCTTGCCCGGGAATGTAAATTGCGAGTGTTGATGCTCTATTTTTGTCTCGTTACGTGTGGATGGAACTAGGATGAAAACTCGTGCACATCGAGGTGACTATTTAAACAAGTTGTTCCTAAGTTACCAGGAGGAAAAGTGGGTTAAGCACATGGAAGCCAGTGGAACCTAACTGGGAGAGAACTAGGTACTTGCTAGAAAACTAGATACGTTTCATCCCGCAATAAGAAGAAATACACAACTTTTAGTAGAGTTGACATTACATTACAATGAATTGTAATTCCGATATTCGACGAAACTTCAAGTTGATCCGATCATACAACAGACAAAATATAGTCACAATTAGCTCGGAATATGTGACAATATTTCATCTAGTCTCTACACAACTAAGCAATTTAAAATCTCTCCCGAAAATCTCTCCGTCTTCTAGTGTTTGCGGTAAAGGCTGGTTCAAGGTTTCAGGTAAGAAGAGTGACGTGAATCCCGCTAGAACGCTAAGAACTCCCATGATGATAAGGGGCAGAGATCTTGAGTACGTTGCCTGAAGATATAAAATAAAGCTTTATATCTATATACCTATGTTGCATGCAAGACAAAGCCTTGATGGCCTATTGCTGAAACGAGTGTACACTCGCTCAGAGAAGTGGCCGGTTCGAATTCAGGGTGGGCACAGTTTTCTTTTATCTTTATAAAAAAAAAGAATCTTCCATATTTGATTATTATTTCCAATCAATTTATTATTTTGTATATCCCATAAAACTGTATATCCCAAGCGCAATCGCGTAATGGTGTAGCTTGCTAACTCGCAGTGGAGCAGCGTGATGGGTTTTTGCTCTAAACACTGCCTCTACTTTAAGCAAGGAGGCCTGTGACCAGCAATTGGACGTGAATAGGCTACCTTTGTACTTTACTGATATTGTAACAAAAGCAAAAATATGAAGAAAGATTCAAACATTATATATTTGGCATGGATTTTTAGAACTACAAAAAAGTTCAAGGGTCCTCTACCGGGCTGTACGTACACACAATAAGACAACCACATCAGTGTTATATAAATTTAAGTCTATTACACCTAAGGCGGATTATAGAGGACATATGTTGGCAGGATATTGACACAATTAAAAAAATCTAATTTTACGGGACAGCTGTCAAAAAATTAAACAAAACATTTAAACAAAAATAAAAGATTCACTAGGGAAAGGCTTACCTAAATGCCCAACGTAATAATACGAGTGCACATCTATAGGGACAAACGAGTGTTTGTTTCTAATTTCAACTTTACCTACGTATTTGTTTTAAAAAATCAATATTTATTATTTTTGACTGTCTGACTTGGCGATAATCTCTGACCCGGCTGGTCTAATTTTGACGAGAGTTTCACTGACAGATAGCTAATGTTATAAGGAGTAACTAAGGCTACTTTGGAACATAAACAACTGGAATTATGCTATAGAACAGGTAGTATATAATATAACTACTAGAAACAATCAAAAGAACATGATCCTGGAGTCCCCCTAGACTAAATACTAGCCCAATGTTCTTCATTCAATGCAATGTTAAGCTGAGATCTGGTCTCAAAGGAGACACCCTTAAGACAGCATTTCCCTTAGGAGAAGCCCTTTTGAGGGCTGCCCTCTAATCATCATCGGCTGAGCTTTTACGCTCATCTACTCTTCCGTTTACGACAAAAAATCCAGTAGGCCTAACAACAAAAAAGGCTACTTACCAACGCTACAATATAAGGGCAACTTAGTAAACCGATTCCAGCGATAACAGAGGATGCGCCCATCGCCTGCGCCCTCACCACTGTTGGTAACAGCTCTCCGATTTGTACATAAAAAACCGCAAACGATGCAGCGGCGCACAGTCTACCCAACATCGCTAAAGAAACTGTTATCCAAGGCCACGCTGGAATAAAACCAAATGGAAATGAAATAGAACACACAAATGACGTATCAATATTTGCAAGAAGTTGTGAAGTTGGTGGTGTGCTCCATCCCCGTGACTCAGATGCCATGTTAAGCCGTCGGTCCTGCGCCTGATCTCTCACTGGTCGTATCGGATTCCCCTCACATTGGACTATGAGAGTGAAAACCCTCTCTCCTATAAGTGAGGAGGCCTGCGCCCAGAAGTGGGCTTGTACTTACTGACTTTTTACTGGTGGGAGGCTTCAACCGTATCTAGTTACCAACCTACCAGCATAGAGGTATCACCAAGCAACAGATTTGTACTCCGGTGCGACGCTTTGGAGAAACCATAACTGATAAATTACTTCAGATAAGCGCGTTTCTATCTTAGACTATATTTTCGTCAACACTGTCATTATATCATTGGTCAATTTTAATGCTTTTTTAATTTTCAAACAAAATGTTTAAAATATAATTGTGCCACTATCATTCCAAAGCATCGAAATACATGCATGATTCAAATTTCTTTGTGTTTCAAATTAGTTAGTCTGCATTTTGTATATGTTTAACGCAATTTATCTTGTTTTATCATGATTTATTAATTCATTTAAATTTAAACAAAATTGTGATATGAGACGCGATTAACAATATAAATGTTCATTTGAAAAAAACGTGCCAATGAAATTTGAATTGAATAAAGGCCCGATCATTGTGTAACACGCGAGTTTATTGTCTTCAGTTAAGACGCGCAGACTTCCGGCGGAAGGCGATGGCTGCCGACGAGCGGCGCTCGTGTAGAGATGTTCGCGGCATTATGACGAAGAAAGAAGAGGAGCAGTGGGTAGTTAAAGGGATACGTAGCCAGACGTAGCTATTGTTATCTGCTAAAGTGTTAACTAGTGTAATACTCTGATAGTAAAATAAAAATTAATGTTAACTCGTCGAGTGTTTAAATTGTCTTCTTTGTAACAAATGTATTATTATCATTCATACACAATCGTGATGACATAGTAATTAGTGAGTTTTTTGCCGGTAACCTCCCAGTGTCAATTGAGTTTCCATAACAATTATAAATTTCGAAGAGAGGTAATGAGAACAAAACTAAGGTGTCACTTTCATATTAAATTAAGGAATGTTTTGCATTTTGTCCGCACCACCATCCCTCCAGGAAACATTAAGATATAGAGTGATTGTAATTTTTTTCAAAGCATAAATGTTAGTGAAACTTATTGTGAAGTTTTTGTGGGTATGATTGGTCGGTAATTGTCTCCAAGACTTCAAGACCCGAATAATAAATAAGATTAAAAAAAACAACAATTATACATTTTAAGGAAACAAAAATAATGGAGATTTTAAATAAAACATTTTTTTTATGGCTGACAGTTTAGCGCCTGACTGTGCTCTCACCTGATTGTAAGTGATGATACAGTCTAAGATGAATGACGCGCTAATCTGGTAAGAAGCGACATACCCCTTACGGTTTTTACACAGCATCGCATTGGAAGACAAATCTCTTTGTTTTGGCGGTACGTCTTTACTGGTAGGGTGGTAACTGGCCACGGGCGAATCCTCCCACCAGACCAGACTCAGACAAATTAGAAAATACAATTTTCTAAATTCGTCCTACCGGGGATTGACCCGGGACCTCTGCTAGCAAGGGGAGTACTCGCACCACTGCGCCAGCGAGGCCGTCATATTTTGTAGGTGTTGAATTAATGATTAAAACTCTTTACAGCACATTATTTCGGACTGAAAAGTTTAAAATAATTCACCTTCAGGGACTAAGGCGCAGCTAAGGCATGCTAAGCCTCCAATCGTCATAAAGACGCACAAAACCCAACGTCGACCATATCGCTCCATACTCTGCCACGCTATGAAATATGATGGTATTTCTACTGCACCGCCTAAAATAATGAATAAGATAATAACAATAGCATTTATTCGAACAAATAATGTTAGATACAAACATGTAATTATATTATAAAACTAAACATTATAAAAAACAGCGGTCCCAAAACTAGGTGAAACCTGTATTCTAGGCCAAAAAATATTTTACTTTAAAAGAGATTATGAATTAGTAGTACAAACGGTAACAGTAAGACACAAAATTTATCTAAACTAATATTAAAGAGAAATATTTGTTTTTGTATGTATGTATGTATGTTTGTTACGTTTTCACACAAAATCTGCTGGATCGATTTCAAAAGTTTTCTCACTGAGCCACATAGGCCTTTTATATTTTCAAAAAAACATAGGAATCCATAATGCTTTAATATAACCCAAGGTGTGAAACAAAAACTCTGTTATCGTGTGCGTTGCGAAAACTATTGAAGATGCAACAAAAACTGTTCTACAATGTTATAGAACATATTAATATCTACAAAAAAATGTCAATAGCAGATGTCCAATTACTGTGTAGTTACGTCACTATGACCACTTATTAGCATTTTAAAAAATAATAAAAGTGCCGGCAGTAATCAAACCATAATATTCATACATTTGTATTAATCCTTATCCTATTTATTATTTAATACATTTAATATATTTTATTAAAGACTGTTTCAATACTTGTAAAATACTTTTTACTTTATCAAAATCGGACATTCCATTCAAAAGATATAACGCATTTAAAAATGTCAATCTGAAAAAATAATGTGTCCTGAGTCGAACTCCAGTGTCAAATGGCGTGTATAGGGAAAAGTATCACAAATAAATCTCTTCTGTAATATTATAGAAGAAAGTTTTGCATTTTGAAATTTTGCTTTAATTTTTAACGATTTATAATATTCAAGCTAAAAACTACTGTACTGATTTAAAATTTTCTTTCAACACCTGTAGCGTATTAATGTTGGACATTCTACGTAAATGATGTTACGAATTTTAAAAAGTATTATATATATATTCGTTAAAAAGTAAAATCTATACATTGATTAAATTATGAATATAAGTGGGTATCTAATAATCTGAAAAGAAATAATTAAAAACTAAGTGAAATAAAACTTTAATGTTAACGAAAATAAATCTATAGTCCGACCTAGTAGACTTTCCACGGCCACGAGATTGGTATCTACGCGGGTGAAACCGCGGGGTATTAGTAATTTATAATAAAGAGAAACTTATTTCTCCTTAGCCACAGTTTAACCCTGAGACTCTACAAGAATGCAAGTTCAAGCAAAATTTTAAATAAGGACATGAAAGAGTTCAAATTACTTTAATTATTCATTATAAAGTGCGCAATAAATGACGCTGTGATACCACAAAACGTCATTCATTCTTTGGCGGTTTATTTCATTTCATTTTTAAGCTTTTTTAATAGTACCACTTCAAAGCAGCGATATTTTTTTTAATGTCAATAGATCTTTAGTATTATTGTTGGGATGTAATAAGTTTTAATTTTAATTTAACGATATTTTAACCATAAATTTGACGTCACTGGCAAGTTACCACCTTAAAATGTATACATTTCAAAGGTATAATTCGCTTTTGATTGTTCATAAAATACTTTACAAAATATTTTATATTGAATAGATAAACTGACTGACTAAAACTTACCTATAAAAAATGCCAAATAATCATCCACTCCTAAATTAGGGGTATTGTAGCTAAGACTATTATAAACTACTCCTAATGCAACCCAATTAAATGTAAGTATCAAAAACTTATTCCTCATATTGGGATACCTAAATACGTCTAAAGGAGACGCTCCACAATCTCCTTCAGAGTTTTGATCATCCATTTTCTTTTTCTCTACAATATCATCATTTTCTTTTAAAAGAATCCTATTTACCAATTGTATGGATTTTCTTCTTAATGTCACTGGCAAAGATAATTGTGTGTGGAGGTTGTTTTGTTGTAAACCGTCACGTAAGGATTCATTTTGATTCAAATGAATTATTTCTTCAATAACACATTCAGCATCGCCTGAAGACCTCGATTTTTGACTCAAATCTTCAACTTGTATAGTTATTGGTTCAAAATTTTCTTTATTATCATTGGTACATTCATCAATTTTTCTAATCTCTGGTTTAAATGAAAGCATATTACTTAACCTTCTATTCATGTATTCTTCACTATTTTGAAATGGTATTTGCCCATTTGAGTTCAATCGAATTGTAATTTCAACTTCTTCATCTTTAATTTTTTTCTGTGATAAAAATATTTTTCAGTATTCAATTCCTACTATTAGTTCACACTTTCCCTGAATGTCGCCTCTTTACTGTAATAATGTGTTACCTCCAAAACTAACCTCATAATAACTTTCAAAAAGATAGTTGTGCCAAAACGAGTGATTTGTGCCAATTGTAATTCATTCAGTATTAAAACCGGAAAAACATACATGGTGAATTTATTTATCAATAAAAAAATATGTTTTGTCGGACATTACATTATGAAACCAAAGAGGCGACATATCTAGTTCAAAATTTCAAATTACCTTGTTATTCTTCCCCACATATTGAAATATTTTTAACAAAGTTAATACAAACATTATTTTCACTAACTTAATTTTTTATAAGCTCAAGTATACGTTTATACGGTTTATTTTTCTGTAATAAACTTTAAGAAATTCGTTCCAGAAATCTGTGCAAACGGTTCACAATGCCAAACATAAACTTTATTGATTTTTTTATTTTATTTAAACATTGCAACATACAACCAATCACTTACATGCAACTCTAAAAGAAATCCATGTGGTAAAGTAATACCATTTTTCTTAGCGAGATTCTTAAGAACCTTTTCTGCGTCTGCTATACGCCCTCTCCCCACTAACCACCTGGGAGATTCTGGGATTAGCCAGTAGTAACTAAAACCCAAATTATCGTTTAAAAGGTGTAACCACAACCTAATATTAAATAAATTAATATTAATATTTTTTACATTAATTACAATATCAATTTATCGATAGATACGAACCCAAATAGTAAAATGAAGGGAAGACTTGTAGCCAGAGATATGTATAACCAATCTCTTAGCAGAAATGCCACAAGTGCCAACAAACACATTCCACTAGCAAATAACATCCCCACAACAATACCTGCAATTAAACAATGGTTATCTTTGTTATTATCTTTACGTACGATTACATATCCACGCGGGGAAGCAAATACGTAGTAACCGACATATCCATAATTGGTCATCAGAATTGAAAAACTTTTAATAAAACCATAAAAACATATCACATCCGTAATTATTGTCTAGGATTATGACACTTAATTTATATTTTATTTTTAAACAGATTGACTACAGCGGTGTTATTCTAAATTTGTGTTAAAACAATATTTTGCGGGTTACTACGTATTTACTTTCCAATGAAAACATTAATAAAATAAAAGAAAGTCCGCGGCGACTGTCTGTCTGTTCGAAATAAACCCGAAAAGAAAAATGCTTTTCATACAGTTTTTAGTAATAGATAGTGTTATTATTGATGAACATTTTGATATGTAATTTGTCTATGTTTTGAAGATATTGGTTGAAAAATAACGATAATTGTTGGAACTATCAAAAATAATCAAGCCAACTGGGTGCTTTCGCCGTAAACGCTATCTATAAACGCTTAGAGATATAACAAAACATTATATATACCCTCTCCTCTCTTATAGATTTACAAAAATTTCCCAATATAGTAGTATATCTTTTAAGGATATCTACCTATATCCATTATATCTTCGAAATAAAATGGTCTCGCATAAAAGCAAATCGCAATTAGACAAAGCGATGGAGAAAGGCGGCAGGGTTGACTATGTTTCGTTATAAATTATTTCAAAAATCCTCATTAAATATTATATATAACAAATAATTGTTATTCCTTAGTCTTACTAAAATCTAAAACTTAACAAACGCTTTGATATTTAATTATTTGAAGATTAAATATGAAAAATGCTTGATATAACAATTTCCTTTTCTCTTATAAACTATTTCTACCTATCAAACATATTTTAATGTTCGCCCCGTCGTTTATAAATCAATCAATAAATTTAAGTTTTTCAGAAATCAAATTAAATTTAAAACTTTTTTTAGTTTTAAATATCAAACAATTGTACATCAAAATGCACGTCACGTCGTTCAGAAAACAAATTAAATTTAAAAGAATATTTTTGTGTCTCTTTTATTTATTTTTGACATTTGACATTGACAACCAACAATCTCTGACATCTATAATATATCACGAACGTTGGCGGGAATCTAGGCGTAAAAGTCGTAATAAAATTGTAAAGAAAGGTAAATTAACTGAGTGTAATATACTTTTTTAGATTGCCTCATTGGTCTATTGGTTAGCATGTTCGACTAGACATGAGGTGGGTGAGGCTAATTCGAAATCAATTTTGAGTTTTCTATTAAGATTTTCTCAATATTTGCCCGAAGTTGGGAAAAATTTGGCGGTGTGCTTTATCCCCGTGCCTCGGAGAGCATGTTAAGCCGTCGGTCCTGCGCCTGATGTCTCTCCGGTCGTGTCGGATTACCGTCACGTCGGACTATGAGAGTGAAGGAATAGAGAATAAACTTGTGTACTATGTCTGCCAATCCGCAGTAGAGCAGCGTGGTGGGTCTATGCTCTAAAAAGCATTTGTCATATGAGTGAGGAGGCCTGTGCCCAGCAGTGGGACGTTAATGGGCTGCTACTTAACTTACCTTACCTTTTTAGTATATTTTATCTTACTTTTTTAAAGACATGATTCCTTGTTATATATATTTCTTTTCATATAGTAAAATAATACATTATCTAGTTACCTGTATAAGTCCGTCTTCCTGGAGGCATTAGTTCTAATGCTAAAATGAAAGGCTGCTGGTATAGTGCGGGGAAAAACAACCCTCCCGTTACTCTTAAAGCTATGTAGGTCCAATAATTACTAGGAAAAGATGCGGCTATAGACAACGGTACTTCTAGAAATATCATGAGTAGAATTGTTGGCCGACGTCCGTATCTAAAATAGAAATAAAATATACGTAAAATGTGCCTCGGAGAATACTTTAAGCTGTCGATCTTGCGCTGGTGTCTGATTGCCGTCTCATCGGACTATGAGAGTAAAGGACACTACACTGTAAGTACTTGCTTCTAAACCCGCAATGGAGCGGCGTGATGGGTCTATGCTCTAAAAACCCTCTATCCTAGGAATGAGGAGGACAGTGACAAGCAATGGGACCATAATGGACTGCTACTTACCTTACCTTATATATAAAAATTTTACTCAATTCTAATCTAACGTTTGCTCTAAAATAAAAGCAGGCGCGCGTTTATAAAAATTATATATTTCCGATCAAATGGCAATCGTACTTTCGCCTTATAAAATATATTACAATTATGATATATGCGCAGAGAATAATACGTAACATACAAAATGAATGTTGCTTTTCGTCTTTATACAATATATATTGAAAGTTCACATTTAATACAGCTGCAAGAAATACGTTCCTCATTATTGTAAATTATAGATAGCCTCTTTCTAATTGTTAGTACTAAAACACGTCATATACCTTAATAACGTAATAATCACTAATTAATATTAAATGAAGACATAGATTTACTTACTGAATTCATTATTATGTAAGTATATATGGGTTCTGTAAGTATATTTAATCAGCGACCGCAGTTCAACTTTACGGCCACAACTCGTCGCCTAAGATTAACGCTAACCGCAATTAAATTACGACTCATCATTGATGAGAATTAATTTCCACCAGAAATTTAAGAGAAAACACGCCTATGGACAATATAGCATCAGTTGGTTCTATCATGTCACTACAAAATTCTGTACAATGAAGCGTACATGGCCTAACTTTATATTTGAAATGAACTAGACGCTAATTAAGATTCATTAAAAAACCATATCGGAGTTTCTAAGGGATATTACTTAGAAAAGGGCGTCGAAGAACCTTCGTGACATTAGATTTTAGATCGTTCTTTAATTTATTATTTAGATGAGAGACAATGGGGCACTTTAGTCTCTAATAATGGTCAAAAGACGAACTGACTTTCAATCAGGGTTAAAGCATAATTATTGGCATCGCCTTTTCCCGATTATGAAGGATCGGCCCTCCCAACCATGAAGCGTCACTTTTTCGTATTGAGAGCGTCTACATTTGTTAAATCTACCTCTACCAGGTCTCTAAGGACCCTCATCGACCATGCAGTCTTCGGCCGACCACTGCCCTATTTGTTGAGTCCATGGAAAGGCACTTTTTGACAACATGATCGTCAGATCTTCGCAGAATGTGGCCGTAACATCTTAACATAAACTCCTTCTTCTTATTGTCTATATCCGCAACTCTGAAACTTCCCCTAATATCTGATATATTAATAAAAAAAATATTTTCTTACCTATCAGACATCCAGCCAAAAAATAAATTCCCAACCAGAGAACCCACCCAAAATAGGGTGTTACTTGTTCTGGGTAACCATTCATTATCGCAGACCAATGAGAACTGAAAATCAATACATTAGTGACAAGATGAGAACATATTTTAATATAAAAACTCTTCGATTTTAAAGAATTGAATTCGTCAATAGAGATCAGTGGTCGAGGAACCGGGGTAAATTACCCCAAATGGGGTAAAATAAAATTTATGAGGGTAAAAATGAAACTTTTGTGAGTAAAAAGTATATATTTTTAATTCGCTATTTTATAAACCTGATAGTATTTTATTTCCATTATTGTTATAATTTGTTACAGTACCCAAAATTGTCAACCCTCAATTGTACCCGAATAGGTTTCAATTTGTTACATACAGTTTTGGAAAAATTTCGCTTTTTTCATGAAAATGATAGCGCTGGTATTTTTTTTAAATCTTATAGCTAAAAAAGAAATCAAATATATTTTATATGATTCTAAAGCTTCGTTCCTAAATATTAATTTCTTTTTGATATATAATCTATTCTTTTATTTATCCGAAAAAAATAATTTTAATTAAAAAAGCATTTTTATGGGGACTATACAAGAAAAATATCATATGAATTATAAAATAACGAATTTGTTACTTATATTTTCTGTAAAGGCGATATTTTTTCCTCGACTATATATTACATACATTACTATTATTACCGTTATGTATTACATTGATATATTGAATAAATGATGTTTAAATTAAATTTTTAGTTATTGTTTTCTTTTCAAAATAATTTGAAAGATTTTAAAAAGAAGCGATTTCGTTTTTTTTTCTCTTTGCCATGGGGTAATGTCAACTCACACAAAAATATTTTGGGGTAATAATTAAAAAAGTTACCCTAGCGCTGACATAGACCATTTCGAATTAAAGATTGACGAACATATAGTTAATAAATTTTTAATTAATGTTATAATATATGGTAATAGAAAGTTAGATACTTTACCTCTGTGACCAAAGTTCTTTTATAATGCTCCGTATTGAATTTCCATCCATTGGTGCACGATATAGGTTCCTTCCGTGAAGCTATTATTTCATCTTGCACATACTGCGTCTACCAATAATTGTTTATTATGTCACCTTTATTCAGATTACCGTTAATTTATATGCAAGAATGTTTAAATTCTTTTGAATGATATTTCTATCATTACATTAGTTAAAAATTAGCGCTGTTATAAGGTTTAAGAAATAAGTGACGACTAAGTATGATAACGCTCGGTCATAATGCTTTATTTAATAGTATTCTGAACCCTTTAAGTGTTCTCCACTTTATATTACATATTTGAAATGATAAAGCAAAAAAAAATGTTGGAAATATCTGTGTAATCAACTAATAATTCACTTAAAATTAATTTCATCTTACCAGTTCCTTTCCTGCGTCTGTATCGCTAGTCAATATCAGCTCTTTAACTTTAGAAAAGGAGAAGTTACTGATTTTCGTATTATTATATTTTCTGGAAATAAAATACACATTACTAAAAAGGATGAACTGAAGAAAGTAACACTTAAGCAAATAGTTACATATAAATTTACGTAACAAAATATTATTGATGACAATTCTTGCATTTTAATGCGGCATCACATATGGAAATTGAATATACAGAGTAACTTTAATATAACGAAAGTCAATTTAAACAACGTAAAAGGTGCTCCTTATAGGTCGCAGAAAAGCAAAACATTATTAATTATGGTGACAAAATTCCTACTACGAAAAAAATTAACAGATTATAAGGTACCCGAATTCCGGCTACTGTTTAAAAAAATAAGTTTTTAGAATAAAGTGGTTTGCTTGTAAAGAGTGGAAGAATAAAATTATACGACTACCGAGACTAAATAAAATAATAAAACTATTTATCTATCTGTTTATAACAAATCTTAGACCGACCTTAGTTGAATATATCGAAGCTCAATTTAACGAATCGCTGGATATAACGAATATTTGCGAGTTTCATTCGGATTTGTTGTAGCGAAATAATATTTGATTCATTCGGTTTCGTTAAGATTATGTCTTCGGCTGTGGCTAGTTACGACCCCACAAGCAACAAAGTAAGGTAAGTAAGTAAGCACAATAATTGCGTTGTGGTAGTGTTGAAACCAAAAGAGGTACATTTACCCCTGACAAGGTTAGCACGGTCCTATCTTATGATGTATCATCATCTTCTATCAGATGAATCAAGCGCTAAGCTATAATAAGGTCTTTTAAATAAGGGAGGATAGCCATGTATGCAAGAGGGCCCTAAATATGATGGTAAAGGACAGGGCCGGGAGAGGACGACCAAAAAAAGTGTGGATGAACTGTGTGAAAGAGGATATGTGTGTAACGGGTGTGAATGTAGAAATAACAGAAGTGGCGAAAGAAAACATGCTGTGCCGAACCCATCTAGTGAGATAAGGGCAAGAAAATGATGATGATGCAAGTTTTGAGAAATTGTAATAATAAAAATCGGTAGATATAACATAAAATAACATTTATTTTTTCTTTATATATGTATTAGTATAAATTAATTGAATTACATAATAAATAAATCGATAAAAGTTCGTGTGAAGCCATCAAATGGCCACAATGTAGTCAGTTGCTTTATATAGAGATAATAGAAAGGTTTCAGGGTATGTTTATAAGACCAAAAGTTATTTTAGTAAAGTTCACATATTTTATTAAATAAATTATTATATTTTTTTAAGCTTTACTCAAAAAAAATCTATCAATTTATTAATAAATCACTTTGACACGAATCAAACACTTGAATAATTATTTACACACATAAGCTTTTGATCTAACACATCAACCTTATATACGTGTTGCGTTGAGTTTAACTTTAAAAGCTGCATTATTTTGAAAGTAAACCTTGTGCTTGTTGTAATAAACGTTGATTAGACCTTAGCATCTGTATTCTATCATACACCATTAACTGTGAAGTGCCTGTCTGGCTGTTGGCCAACACGTCTTATTGAGCACAAAATCAAAATTCTAAAAGCATACTTGACACCTATGTAAACAAGCATCGTTTATAATTCTAATTTTGTCTTACAATGTTTGGGGCCGACCGATGGGGAATTTTAATGTAGTGTGTAATATATTAGTAACTAGCTGACCTGGTAAACCGCATCAGAATCAATAAATAAAAAAAGCTTAGTGATAATTGCAAAATGTTTCAAATTTAGTAGAAAATGTAATAAATATTTCATCACAATGAGAAGAATTCGTAACCAAAAAATGCTCTATACGCCTTAATTTCCGCCAAAGTCCCGAAAATATTAAGTCTTTTAGGTCCTTTTCATATCAAATTAGCGTTTTGTCGTACAGACCACTTTGATCTGAAATATCTCCTCTTTGGTTAAGAATTCCAAATACAAATATATAAATTCATTTTACTCGTACATTTGAGTTTTGGTAACAGTCATTAGTTTGTTTTTTTTCTCATTATTTTTTCTCTGACGTTGCTTAATACCGCACAAGGGAAAACATGAATATCGGTAAATTTACGAGTAAGAGTTCCACCGTGGCACCAGTGCTGCAAAAACAGCTCGAAAGATTGGTACGTTTTTTATTTCAAAGTTTTCGTTCTGGAAATTCCGACATTCAGAACCAACCCCGTAGACGGTCGGCAAAGTGGTAAGTGAAGAAGGCTATTGTGGAAACAGATCCATCATGTAGGGTGGGTACCTCATGAATTGAGTGGATCGAACTTGCAAACACGTATCAACTGCTGTGTTAATTTGCTCAACCGACATAGTAATTCAAATCGAATCATTACTAGTAATGAAAAGTGGATACAGTACGAAAATCGGAAGCGCTCCTCGCAAACTACCTTGTCTAAACTAATTGACTCAGAAAAAGTTACTTGTGATTATTTGGTGGAATAGCGCCAGTATCGTTCACTACAGCCTCCTAAAATCTGGGTAAATTATTACGGCAGATATCTATTGTCAGCAACTGCAATCTACGCCATACAATCGCTCTAGGCCATTTCTGCTTCACGATGACGCAAGACCACGCAGTGTACAACAACCAACCACTAAGTTAGATGAGCTACAATTGAAATGTCTGCGACATCCACCATACTCCCCGAACCTTGCTCCTACGGATTATCATTTTTTCCGCAATTTGGACGCGGGCGTTGACTCAAGGGTTCAAGAGCACGCCGTAGTGGTTTTTCGCACCTTCACTCAGTTTAGTCGTTTCTTTTACACGCACACCGGCCCCAGCAGCGTGCGTTCATTAACCCGAGCATCAGCTGTTCGTGTTTCATTGTTGGTCTTCTTTTTTAGTAAAGTAATGTATTTTTTATGAAACTATCGTTACGTAAGTTAAGTGACAGTCCCAATGCTGGGCACAGGCCTCCTCACTCGCATGAGAGAGGGTTTTTAGAGCATAGACCCACCATGCTGCTCCACTGCGGATTGGCAGGCATCGTACACAAGTGCACTCTCTATTCCTTCATTCTCATAGTCCGATATGACGGGAATCCGACACAACCGAAGAGAAATCAGGCGCACGACCGACGGCTTAACGTGCTCTCCGAGGCAGGGGGGTGGAGCACACCTCCAACTTCCCAACTTCGGGCAAATATTGAAAAAAACGTAATAGAAAACTCAATATTGATTTATGAATTGGCCCGACCCGGGACTCGAACCCAGGACCTCAAGTCTGTAGTCGAACATGCTAACCACTAGACCAATGAGGCAGTCGTTACATAAATGATACTAATAAAAAGTTGGAAACTAATGTTTCTTTTAATCAGGATCGATTTTTTCCGTCCCTTCATAAAAGGTGTTATTAGTACTAACATCTGTCTTGGTTTTCGGAAGTGGTGTCCTAATACCTTGTATAAGGAATGGCTGAAGATAAAATGGATACAGTGATTTCTCTTTACAAAGTAGATGTCACTGCGGACTTTTTTGTAGATCTATAAAAAAGGATTAAGCAGCGTATTTGATGAAATTCCGAGGCTCATCCGTCCGTCCATCAAAAGTCCGCAGTAACATATATGTATTTTTTTAAAGAGTAGTCCCTATACATTTTATGTTCAATCATTACTTATGTAATACGACAGACACCAGATATAGATTAGATGTATACAATACTATTACCTCAGCGAAGCCGAGCCAGGTCGCTGGTGATATATAAAAAGAATAACGTCTGCCACCTTTTTCTGTCAGTTTAGTTCAAATCAGTATTAAAACGTGTTGTTAATTGACAGTCAACCCACTGCTCACTATAAGACACGTGTCAGCAGTTTGCTGACCTTTTAACGATAATTCATTTCAATATTAATAGCTCATTGGACATGTTGTGACAGTTCTATTTAAAATATATAAAAAATTCAAGTCGAATATTAAACTGTCTGGCTGATAAAGTTGTTCGGTCATAAAGTGTGGATGTAGTCTGCTAAGAATTTTTTAAAATGACCTGTTTATGACGACGACTAAATGAAAAGTTTTAATGTTTATAACAGTATTTAAGTAATCTATGATATTATAAAATATTTTTAAGCGTACACTAAGAAGCTATACCTACCCTCTGTTTAGTGTCTTTCTTCGTTGTTTAGGTAATTAGTGTAAAACTTATATTAAAGACTAGCTTTAGTCTAGCTAGTCTTTAAAATAAGTTTTACACTAATTAATATATGTGTACATGTAGGTGGTGTACAATAAAGTAAATTTAAAAAATATCGAAACGCATTTTTTATGTTGGCTATTTGTATTATATTTATTTATTTAACTTTATTGGGCACATACACAAAGGAAAATATAGATTTACAACAAACAATATACGGCAACTAGCGATCGGGTAGCGGCAAAGGCGGTCTTTTTGCTATAAACAATCTCTTCTAAAAGGTGCATAGCGCGATGCTTAAAAATCCGTTGTTTGAGTGAGTCTACATTACGAAAGGATTATAAATGCTGAATTTCAGGTCAATCTGGAAAAAGTTTTGGAGATTTCGCAGGATGTTATCATTTTTCATCCTGGGAATATGGGAATATGGGGAAACCTAATCTTAGAGAGCGTCTATATTGCGAAAGAAATCGTTATAGCTGAATAATTGAGAGAGATAAATGTGCTGTAGCTTTTTTGGATATTTTAACAATTGTTTCTCGATTCGGAGACGTGTCCAACAATTAACAGATTAGCTAAATCAGTTAAATCATTCTTGAGATTAAATTGGTGTAAATAACACGACTTTTTTGGCATATAAAGATAAATAAAAGCGTCATAAGGTACCACGTTTTCAGGAAAAATAAAACCCTACACGACAGTTTTAATTTTGAATTAAAAATACGATCTGGGGGTTGTTATATTATTAACTAAACATGATCATTTAATGATTAATTAATATTAAATAACTGGAAATTAAGTCGCAAAGTAGCTATATATCAGACACGGGCTTGTCGTGAGATATTTTTCAGTTAGATCGTTAGGTATTAAAGAGACTAGA
Source organism: Elymnias hypermnestra (assembly GCA_015832385.1). Lineage (NCBI taxonomy): Eukaryota > Metazoa > Arthropoda > Insecta > Lepidoptera > Nymphalidae > Elymnias > Elymnias hypermnestra. The sequence continues at coordinate 634,297 of JACTOM010000027.1, read as the reverse complement.
AAAGCAATACTTAGATTTTTTTAAATCTGTTTTTTTAAACACTTACCTTTTACTTAAGAATAGTGTAAGAGAAGCATTTAAAGCTTCAATGTCCACAGGATAACTTTTGCAAGTTTCGTATATGCCATTGTTGTATGGTACTGTCAGATTCCGTAGCATATAGTCTGAAAATTCTAAACTTTGAAGTTCTTTTGGCGGAGCGCACCAATGTTCCGGGGTGGCATTTATGAAGACCTGTAACATAATAAGTGGAGGTAATCCATTGGAAATCCAATTTTTATTATAAACCAAGCTGTATCATCTGTTGTAGTATTAGATTTTTTTATTGGTGACCGATTAGTGCTTAACTGTAATCACACCTGATGTTATGTACTGATACAGTCTATGATGGAAGTGCGCTTATCTGGTAGGACGCGATATACCTCATATGGTTTATATACAGCATAGTACCGGAATACAAATTTCTTTGTTTGGTGGTACGTCTTTGCTGGCAGCATGGTAACTACCCACAGCCGAAGCCTCCCACCAGTTCTGACTCTGAAAAATTAGAAAATGCAATTTCCTAACTTCGCCCTACCGGGGTCAAATTCCGGTCGAAAAAGATCCCATGGAATTATGGGGAAATCTGTATTTAGTAAGTGAAATTCCAGTAAAGTTAATGGCATAAGAGTCAGAGGTCGATGCCCAATGCATTCATCCTATCAGATTCCCACCACATTAAAAACTTCTATATGTGACACCATACAAGTCGCTGAGTAAACAAAAAATATTTAATTCCTTAATAAGATAAAGGATCAGGAGGTGATAGTCACGTCCCTCAGACATGAGGAAACGGTTCAAGGAGGAGGAATTAATATATTGTATTAAAACTATATGTAGAAACCGTTTTTGCGTTATACTCGTATATAGATATATATAGTATTGTATACACAATATGGATTATTTACTGTTTGTAAGTATATCCACATTAGACTCATCAGGATATCCTCATACGTTTTTGTTTTATCATATTTATTTATAAACATTCTATATGGCTATATTAGAAGTGACTAAATTTGTACATTGCAAAAAGAACTTTTGATTTCTGACGTTATCTAAGTAAAGACAGTAAAATAGGAAAATATATTCCTAAACTTTTTTTATCTACAATAGGTCTGCGTTCTGATGAGATCTAAAATGGCACGCGCTCGCCTAAAAGGTACCCATTCGCCCTTGTCTTGAAAAGATTAGGGTTGTAGGATTGGGGAAACACAAAACAAGGCAAAGTATTCCACAGTTTTGCAGTACGGTTCAGGAAAGAGGTTTCGAACCGTTTTGTGCGGAGATCCTGACGTCGCCGGGAGGTGCGACAGTAAAAGGGTGATGCTGGTATTGCGTCATGCAGTTCCTGAAACCATTCCCGGAAGAATATTCTATAAAAGACAGACAAGCTGGCAACAGTACGCCGTTGTTGAAGGCTCTGCAGTTATGAACTTCTAGAACCTCTAAGTCTAAGTTAAAAGAAGGCAAACAGATGGCCTATAACAAAAGAACGGCTAAAGTTTAGATTTGAATTAGTGTGGGTTTTTGATTCGAGAACCATAGTTGTTTCTGAAGGTCAAAACTATAACTGATAATAAATAAATATCTTTATAAATAACTTCGCATTTAAACGGTCTATAGAAATTTTTAATGCGTAAATTAGTTGCAAAATCACGTTTTACCGATTTAATCTGAACTCGTTTGTCCACTTTTTTGTTGCATCTCGTAACGTGTTTTAAATATTCGTTAGCTGCGATATAAAATATATACTTTTTTATTCATCCGCTCAAGTTCAAATACATTTCTTTAAACTTAGTGACATGATACTGAAAGTTAATATGTTTTTTGAAAAGTTTAATTGATTAACTTAATTTCTTTTTGTATACAGTGCGTACTATATTAAAAGCTCACAAAAAGCTTAAAGATCCCTCTCTCGAATGAGTTAAGAAGTTGTTGCTAGAAAGCATTATTCTTATAAATTACTTTAATTTTATAAAAAATATACTTTTGTCTGTGTATTCTTAAATGTGTAACTTAAAGTACATCGGCATCTATTTGATGCTTATTTAGTCCACATAGTATATAGCATAGTACTCATATCTAATGATCGCATGGTTAAAACAAGAAATTGGATTATAAAGGCAAATGAAACTTTTAACTAAGTTGGAACAAATCTATTAAAATCGGTTGAATAGTTTCAGCGTTCATCACGGTAAACAGGGTGACAGTATTTTTTATACATCAATACTAAACACTAGGCTTTTACACTTGTTCATGCTATTAAAGAAGATTAAAGTAAGGCGCGCTTTCCCAGAAGATACTTCTACATTCTTTAAAGTTTCTTAAGTTATTGGATAGTGGACATGGTAGGTAATTTATTTTACATCTTTGCAGTGTAAATCACTTCTAAATGAACTTTAAATATATTGTTTAGAACTGTGTAAGGTCGACAGCATATGAGCGCATACCTTGACCATAAAAAAATTAAATGAACTATTAGATCGTGTTGTACGAAGTCTACGAAAGAATCTCGTAGAATTCCAACAACGTTTATTTAATAAGGTCTTAATTGTGATTATATTTGGTTATTGCGCCATAGGATTTACGAGTTAATTGTATATTGGAATATATTATTTATTTCATTTCACGTTAATTTTTCTTCCTGAAAGATTTCTGGCAGAGTTTCCATGTTTATTGGCAACCAACTTTGTTATAACATTGATGTCTAATCTTCATTTATTATAGTTAATACGTAAACCTGTCTTCATTTTCTATAAATTATAAATATATAATAATTTATGTTCTCGAAATGTTTCAGTTTAACTCCTTGTATAAATTAAATCTAGTAAAGCGTTTAACCAATTGCCATATAAAATGATAAGAGTGCCGTTTCGGAAATAGTTTAATATATTAGATAAAAGACTAATGGACTAGAGTGAAATTATAAGAAATGAGGATTTAATAGAATAAATGAAGAAACTATTCAAGAAGATGTAGCCGTTCATATCAATACTTTAAGATTAAAATATAGATTATAAAATTAAAATACAAAATAAAGATAATTTTTACGTCGTATAGCATAAACTTATTAAACTCATTATATATACAGGAACTTTTAAACCCTTTCCGTGAGTGTTTTGTAGAAAGCTTTATATATTATTTCGGAAAGTTAATGAAATAAATGAAGTAATATTAAAAATAAAAATGAATTGATATAGAGTCATCCTCTATAAGTTTAAAAAAGGTATTTTAATTTGACTGGATGAATGAAAAAGTATTTTAAATATATATGTCTGTATATAGAGATAGTCAGGATTCATAATTGTAATTCAGAAATGCTAGTTTGAAAGTCTATAAAAATACAAAAAAAGGCAGTAACGTACATATTGGTAGTAAAGAGTCATGATATCTATACCAGATAGGGAATAAACAGTTAAAGTCGCATCACGAATAGATTATATTTAACACAAGCATGTTCAGTCACTCTAATATACATTTTCAATAGTAACATTAAACAAATTATTTGCTTCGTAAATGTTTTCCTCGATGCACAGGGGAATTTAAATGACAATTACTGCAACAACTTAACATTACAATGCTTCAGGAGGCAGTGACGAAGATACATCGGCGCAATGATCGAATTAGCAAGTTATTCTGTTTACCTCAGAGGTTTACTAAAGTTATTAGGCATTCAAGATTGCTAGAGTCAATATTTATTAGTTTATTTATTATTATAGGTCAGAACATTTGGTATACTAATATTCATATATTGTTTAAAACATGAAATTGTCTATATTTAAACGTGAAGCAAAAACTTTATACCTCTTTTTACGAAAATTGCGTGAACTGGGGAGTATGAAATTTCCCACACTTATAATTTATATAGAGGAGTGTAGAATATTAATATTTTTCTAAAATTATTCATACAAATACATAAAAAAGGTAAGTAGCAGCCCATTAACGTCCCACTGCTGGGCACAAGCTTCCTCGTTCATAGAAGAGAGGGTTTTTAGAGTATAGACCCCCACGTACACAAATGCATTCTCTATTCCATCAGTCTCGTAGTCCGATGTGACGGGAATGCGACACGACCGGAGAGAGATCAGTCGTATCACCGACGGCTTAACGTGCTTTCCGAGGCACGAGGGTGGATCACACCGCCAACTTCCCAACTTCGAGCAAATATTGAGAAAACCTGAATAGAAAACTCAATATTGATTTTTGAAATGGCCCGAACCAGGACTTGAACCCAGGACCTCATGTCTGTAGCCGAACATGCTAACCACTAAATGAGGCAATCGTAATGTAAAAAGATATAACATCAATAAAAACCACATTACAGACGTACATATAGAGAGTATTTGACAATCGCTGACAATTTAGTCAAACGCAATAAGGTTAAATTAAAAAAGTTTACTTTGTCAAAGGACTAAGGAGGTTACATTTTTTCTTAAAATTTCTGATGTTCTACGTAACTTTGTTATTTTTTGGTTTCATAGGAATATTCTCCTGACTGAAATTAAAAAGCGAAAGAATTATCGTAATTGGTCCAGCCATGAACGTTTGATGCCGTGACATAATGAGATAGATATTCCGTTTATATAAACAGATTATTATTGTGAGAACTTTTTTCAGTACAATGTTATGACGGTAGTTATTACAATATATGTTCTTGATTATAGTCGTTGATAAAAAAACCTTAAAACTTATAATTTAAACTACTTATAGTCAGTCCTGTAAATTTTGATGGAAGGTGAGGGAATAGAGGGTGCACTCGTGTACTATGCCTGCCAACCCGTAGTGGAGCAGCATGGTGAGTCTATGCTCTAAAACACTCTATCCTATGAGTGAGGAGAACTGTGCCCACCAGTTACGTTAGTGGGCTGCTACTTAATTACTTTTATAGTAGAATTTCGACTAATAATAAAATATATATAATTCATAAAGTGAAAGATATTTTTTTATTTGCTAAGAGGTTAGCTTTTCATTACAATCTCACGTGATGGTAAGGGATGATAAAGTCTACGGCAATTTACCTTTAATGGTTTATATATCTACATTACCATAATGTAATTCTTATAATTGACGACACGTCTCAGCTGTTAGGGTGGTATCTAGTCACGGCCGAAGCCTCCCACCCGTTTCCAAATTAATAAGAAAATACAACTCACGGGAATTGAACCCAGAATTAAATGTTTTGTAATAATACGCGGAAAAATTTACTTCATTTATAGAAAGAAACCTTTAGTCCTTGTACTTGAGCTTTCTATAGTAGGCGCTGTACATTTTTAATTGAATATAACACACATAAATATAACACAATTAATGAATTAATATATCAAGAACTGTATCAACATCAAATTTCCAATAAAACTTTTCAAAAATGTATTTGCACTTGCGTGAACGTCTAAAATTATTTACGATTGAAAATTGGAACACTAGGTATACAGAGAGAGTGGGAATTAACAGTATGAGTGGAAAAGCAAGTTGTACACATACCTGTGAGAAAACTAGGAAAGAAGTTGGTATAGCAGCAAGTCCACATAGGAGATAAAACAAAAAGACGTGCCAGCAGCCCTTTTCTGTCGCGAGGTCTGCCGCTTCATCCAACTCCCGTGTCCAGGTCATTCTCACCTCATTATTTTAGCAAACACATTTCTCAAATTCACCAACATTTCTAACTAGCCACAATACATCTCTTTAACAGCACATATTTTATTGTTCCAGTAAAGTGTGTAACTTTGATGGTATTTTCTTCTGTCTCTAAATAGAAGATCAAAAAAATGGTTAAATCATAAATTTCCTACATTTGCGAGACATATAATTTAATTGAGGAGTGCTTTCCTACATTTTAATAAACGTATAAGTTAGTAACAGCGTATTTACATATCGCTGCTGGGGTCAGGTCTTCTCTTTAACAAGAGAGGGGTTTTTGCTGCTACTTTAGCAGGGTACATATGTCCCGTCACGTTCAGGACACCAAGGACTAATGCGACAGTTGGATGAAAAGGGTCCCGCTGGGTTATAGTAGGTATTGCGAGGCCTCCTTCCGTGCCGAGTCTGTGGCTAAAAGCATCTCCAAAAGGCAAAAAAAACTCTGAATTGCAAATGCATGTTACCTCACGACGTTTTTCTTTGCCAAATGTAAATTAAAATAAACAATAATATGTAATAGTAGTAATAAAAGGTACTAATTACAAACTCTTTAATATATTTGGATTAGCATTTTGGGATTTCCAAATGCGCTGCTTTACGGGTTAGTAATAGTTAAAATGTTAGAAAGTTCATTAGTTTAAAACAAAGAAAACACACTAATTATACAATCAATTAACTACTAATTGCTCATTGTAATTCTTTAATTATAAACTCTTACTCACATCCTGACGAGGGTAATTTTTGTCTGTAACCTAATTAGTATCATCGCTTTGTGATTCATGGGCAAACCATTAATCAAAATTAATAATAACTACAAATAAGACGGTTCATTTAATGTTATTTCAATATTTTAATAAAAAAAATACATAAACTCCTGCAACTTACTCTAGCGTTAGATTCTATGTAAAAACGGTTAACTTACAGTTTAAAGATTGGACGTTTTTGTAATTTTAATGATTATATCACTCTAGGCATCATTTTGAAATAAGCTATTAAAACATAATGCTTTAAAAATATATCCTTAGTACAAAAGGGAGAAAGAGTAATAAATAATTTGTTTTTGAAACACTGACAATATTAAGATTGTATACTTGACTCATTATATGTAGTGGCCGTCGAAAAATTTAAGTTCTTCAGAAGATTAACAACGAAAACATCTACTATTAGCTTTTTGGCCAGAATAAGATTTTCGTTACATAAAATATATCAGCAGTGAAATGAAAACTCGTTTGTAAAACAAAGTAATCTAATATTTTGTTTCATTTATTACTTAGTTTTAATATGGAGATTAAGTATACAGGTAAAGGTACCCGATGCGATACATATATTTAATATTTATAAATCGTCTCCTTTAACTTGGGCTTGGTTCAACATATTTCTCATCAGGTCGCCATAAGTTATTTTCTAGCTAAAGCGTTTCGTCGAGGACGTGAATTGTCTTATAAAATTTGCCAGTTTTAGATCACAAACGATTTTTTAAGTGTTCCCATCTTAAATATAAAAGGACATACTACTGAGTTTGCTGAGGGTTCTTCTCACAACAAAGCACGGATATATCCGCGGTAATTTAGATTGAAATTGTTGTTTATTTGTGCAAGTGCTATAAAAGTCTACTTTTGATTATTATCTAGTGAGAATATTAAAAAATAGTAACAAACAACGTTTATATTAGGTACAAAAAAGCCTACATTTCATACTTTACCTTTATTTCAACCCTTAAAATTGTTGTTATAAATACTCTAAAATAACAAGGGCCAGTATAATAATTTCAATAAAACCATAATTACATTATAAGATAAACACTCATTTCTCTAAAACTATACAAATAAATTAAACACCTTATTACCCATTCATGGAGAGAATTGCGTTTATAAAAAACTTTTTCCATAAATATTTTAAACAATTTAACAGCACATAGACCAAACTTTTAAGCACTAATAGCTCAAATTAAATTAATACAATTATATTTGTATAGAGTCAACATATATTCACTGTTAGAATGTTACGTTTTTATAATATAACCAATAAAGACATGCTACTGGTCGTGTTTACCGCGTAGTACTAACAAGGCATGCGCACTCGCAGCTCGTAGGAATAAATCGCGATACCACGGTCAATCTTTAAGCATCTACACAGATAACACAAATAGATTGATATAGGGTTCCTTGTGTATTATTTAATTACACCGGAACACAAAAAAAATTGTCTGTACACCGGGTGCCACTTATCTACGGGCATGTATTTCGACCCGCTGAATACGAATTTCAAGTCGGTTTACGCCTCCAACCTTCAATTTCGAGTAAATTGCAAACAACTGCTACAGGCACCTCATATCAAACTAGGTCTCATAAAACAATATCTCAAAAGTCTGAACAAAAATGTTTTCAGTACTCATAAGTACTGCCTCATTTGTCTAGTGGTTAGCATGTTCGACTACAGACATGAGGTCCTGGGTTCGAATCCCGGGTCGGGCAAGTTCTTAATCAATATTGAGTTTTCTATTAAGATTTTCTCAATATTTGCCCGGAGTTGGGAAGTTGGCGGTGTGATCCACCCCCGTGTCTCGGAGAGCACGTTTAGCCATCGGTCCTGCACCTGATCTCTCTCCGGTCGTGTTGGATTCCCGTCACATCGGGCTATGGAGTGAAGGAATAGAGAGTGCACTTGCGTACTATGCCTTCCAATGGAGCAGCGTCGTGGGTCTATGCTCTAAAAACCCTCGCTTTTCGGAGTGAGGAGGCCTGTGCTCAGCAGTGGGACGTTAATGGGCTGTTACTTACTTACTCAAGAGTATTGAATAAGTGATGCCAGAAGTACAATAGCTATTATCCTGTAATTTTCACTTTTATTATTTCCTAAAAAGTTTTGACACACATTTTTGAACTTTATCCAAGCTGAATATCATTCAGTTTACCTGAAATAGAGTTCTAATTTGGAATCCATCAACAATTCCCTGTTTTGGCATCACTTATCGCCGGAAACTTTTCTCTCAAGTGCTGAAAACAATTATCATCCTGGTACAGAGCTTATGTTAATGTTTTACGAGACCTAGTTTGATGTGAAGTGGCGGTGGCAATTTTTGCAATTTACTCGAAATTGAAGGCTAGGCCGTCGCCTAAACTGACTTGAAATTCGTATTCAGCGGGTCGAAATACATGTGCCCGTAGATTGCCGTTGTATGCCAGTGTTATCAATAAATATTTATGATTACCAATAAATCGCTTCAACGCAATTTTTGATGTAAAACAGGTTATCCAACAATTGTACATTTAGTCTTCATATGTTTGAAATGAAACTATGACGCATGAAACTATGAGGGTAGAAATTTTACCGATGAAACGTGATTAGTGTCACGAAGATGTGCACCTTTTTTTATGCAAATTTTTCGAACGTTAGGTAGTTTTAATATTTACAAATATGATGTGGCATTTTAATTTGCCAGTCGCCATTTAATAATTTAGTATACTATATTTGGTAAAATAAATAAATATAAATATTTCATAAATTCTCTTATCTAAATTTTAAATTCAAAATCCGAAGTTTAGTCAGTAATTTCTAATACGGACAAAAACACGTGGCATTTTTATTTACATTCGTCATTTGAGGTCTCAATAAATTATTTTCGAGACTTTTAATATTGTATTGACAATTAAATTCCTAACATATCCTCCTTTTTCCCTCCTTCTAAATCTCGGAAATCTAAAGTATTAGATTGGTATAAATATAAAAAAGACTGTAAGTTGGTTTGCCAAAGAAGTTTCACTTCTGACATGTGACACATTCTGTAATTTTTCGTTATGCTTGAAAAATTATATAGGGTAAATGGTGACCACGATTCGCTATGCAAATTTCGCCTCTTTCTCAAGCATTTTTCATGACATTCTGCAATATCTCAGGCTGAAATTCTTCAATTTTGTGATTAATAATATCTTTAATATGTCAAATCGTTTGGGGCACATAAATTTCTTAATTTAAAAAACTTCATTAGAAATCAATCAATATTTGAATTGAACGGGTTGTGTGCGCTGTGGCCCCATCGTGTTGATGTTTCCAGTATGAATACAATTGTTTTTAGTAGATGCAATTATGATTCATGAAATGTAAAGACCAAATAAACTTGTTACGAAATCCAAACCTACTTATCTTTTCTCTGAACAAAGTTATAGACAAGCAAAATGAGGGCGGGACTTTTGTCTCACCCTGTATTGACAGAAATAGTAGCTACTTTAGGATGTTTTCCTTGTCATAAAAGCAGGATAATAAATAAAATAGAATCAAAAGATGTATTGCCAGGATTATATCGCAACATTCTTTGATGATGAACATCTACCAAGTTTTCTTGACTTTTTATTCAACATCAACTTTGATTGGATAAAATACTTACACACTTTGAGTTTCCATTCCTGAAAAAACTTTAAAAAAACTTTTTAATTCCTTATAACATCAACTATGAATTTAATCGAGTGTTTTCGGGAAAGTAAATTATTAATATTTATGATGTATTTCAGTAATGTTGATAACAAATAATTAAATCACTCTAAATTGAGTCATAGTGAATTTCGACATGTTCAACCGCAGATTTTTTAAAGATAAGTTTTAAATTACACAAATTCTTGATTTCTAATCAGTTCTATCTAATTAACTTATTAGTTTTTGATCCTTGGAATAGTTTCAAAATAATATTTGAACAAAAATAAGTAGAATTTGGTAAACTACCAATAATCAACGCAGACACGATACATCAATGAAGCAGGTTAGAGGATCGTACTATTATAAATCTCTGTCAATAAATTATATTAAAATTTATCTTCGCTTATGCAAAAAATAATAATATATTTTTTTCTATCTATCTACTGTTTTATTTTTTCCGTCTTATCAGAGAAAACGTTAGATCAATTTGAACAGGTCAATGGCAGATATCTTACTAGTAATTTGATCCATATGATTTTAAAAAGCCCTTACTCTCTTTCTCTATTACTTCACTTGTTTTTATTACTGACAAATTAGCGAACTGGAACGCAAACTTATTTGTTGTGAAGGTACGTCTTTGCTGGCAGGGTTATAATTAGCTATGGCCAAAGACTCTCGTCTGTCCAGACCTACATAAATCAGAAAATACAATTTTTTTAAGTTCTCCTGGCAGGTAATGAAACCGGGGGTTCCTATTAACGAAGGGAGTACTCGCACCATTACGCCGATGGCGCCAAAGAAGACTATTAACCTCAAAATTTAATAACAACGTTCTTTAAAAATTCTATATAGAAAAATATAATTGTATCTTAATATTTTAGCACAATTGTATTATACGCCTAACAGAATTTCATTACACTAACTGTTCTCCGCGATGCTACCTGCGTAGGTTCAATTCTATGGTAATATTGCGAAAGCGGTACTTCTTTCCGCCCACGTTAGGATAGGAGTCAGTTTGGTATAGTTGAAGTGATTCGCAAATTGTTATGGAGATCTTGTGATGAGTAAGTGAGTTATTAGATTTAAAACTTTCGCATTATTGCGTTTTTTATGGTTTGATGATTTCAAAAGGACTACCAATTTTCTTAGGGCGAAGAGCATCCCATGTATAAATGTTAAACTAACCCAAATTATACTCTCCGATAACACATTATCGTACAATATTAGCGAAATTCGTCGATATTTATATGTTTTATTATTTTTTTCAAAAGCTGTGCAAAGACGATTGTAATAATAAGATATAGTGAACAGGAAAATAAAATATAATCTTAATATATATCATGAAATGAAATCAAAATTTATATATTGATTTTATTTGTATCATTATCAGTCAAATTCCTTGTTAGTTACCCCAAATGTGTTCTATAATTAGATATAATTTAATCTTGTTAGTGAAATTATCGTAAAGACTTCTGATGATATCTGTTTATTAGATAAACTAAAAACATCCTGGCAAAAACAGGCCTTATCTAATGTTTTTTTGATATCCTTTTACTATGTTATCGTTATCTATAAATCTCACAACTCAAAGTAGGCAATAGGTGATTAACAGTCTGCACTGTTCTATATTTCTCTATATATATAAATACATAATATACAAAATAGCAATAGAACATTTAAAGGGTTATTTTGATATATCACAGAATGTTTTCATGTGAAAAACCTTACTCTCATTAGAAATATTCGTTCTTGAATTAATCGTATATATTCCTTCTTTTAAATTAAAACAGGGCAAATTTAGCAATTTATAATTTCTAATTTGTTTATGTTTGGAGTAATAGGAAGCTTCGGTAGTGGCAAGTTACCACCATCACAGCAATTGGTGTGTTGCTGTGTAAAAACCATTAAAAGGTCAATTACCTCTTACCAGGTTTATGCGTTTCCATCATAAACTGATACATCACTTACTATTAGGTGCGGTCACAGTCAAGCTTTAAACTGTCAGAAATGAAACAAAAGACAACATATATCACATTATGTATCCTGTCTCTTTAACCCAAAAGCTAATTGGATATAATCGCTTCACAAGAAATAAGGTCGCTTTATTGTACTATTTTAATTTTTTATGTGATGTGTCGGTAATCATATATTTAGTTTTATATTAATCGAACTTAAAATTAAACTCCGAATAAAAAGTCAGCCTTATATAAACATGTAAGTAAAATTGTTATTATAGCTAGTCTTATCAGATTTAACTGATATGCAATTGCTATCACGGTGAAATAATAATTGTTGTCGGTCGTTGTCTAGGATATTGTTTGCATTATAAATAAGTTATCTAAGGTTTGAACCCTTTTGCAACGAAACTATAACATTAACGGATAAATAAGCAAGTAGTAATCGATTTTAAAGTGTTTATACTTTGAAAGAATCCAAGCGATATGACCCTTTTTACTACATACGGATTTTCTCATACATCCTACTACCGTGGGGAATAGCTAGTGTTTTATCTATCTAAACACATTATACTAACTGATTGCAATTAAAAATACAAATATATGTTTCAGGTCTCTTAGGCCTTCTTCGTTGTGTCACGCAAGATTTAATGTTGTTTTTAATTTAATAAAAACCATTTTATGTATTTATAATTCTTAACAGGTTTGTATTTGATATCAATATTTGACGGTCGCTAGTCTACTGTAGATTTTAAAGTGAATGACATACAACATCCTGACTGATCCCAGGTCAGACGAATCCGGATGTCCAACTATAATTTATAGTCTAGACAATTGAGGACTATTATATATCTCCCTAGAGGAGCAAACTACTAACCATATTATTGAATTAAATTAAATGAGCCCTGATGGCCTGATGGCTTAGTGGTTGAGAAGGGTGTATTATCGTTCAGAGAAGTCAAGGATTCTAATCCTAGTCAGGCATCACTAAGTTTTTGCCATCACTGAGCTTGATCGTTCTTTCCAATCATATATTCTGCTTTTCGGTGAAAGAAAACAATGGTGGGTAAATTTGAATTTACTAGGAGTTATTCTAGAGTGCGTGTAGCCTGCCAATCAGTGAAGCATCATGGTGAGTTTATTTTCAAAATTCTCTCTCTTTTTTGAGTGAGGCGGCCTATGCTCAGCAGTAGAACGTTAAGAGGAATCTACTTCCTTCTTTTTATGAAGTTTATCTAAATTTAATCGTTATAATTTGAATTCCCTATAATTATGCACTATGCCTTATTATACACACCATTTAGGTATAGGGAGACCGTCAAAAAAAGAGAGAGGAAGTAGGCGGTATTTATAAATAAATAGACAAACATATTATATTAATTAAAATATATACATACATGTAAAAACTTACTCATAAATACTAATACGAGTACGTTTATTCACGCATACTTATAAATGATATATAATAAATTAATTATAAACTTTACCATGAATATTTATAATTTTTAAGAATTTATAACTCGTAATTATTAAGACTCATTTTCGAAATATACGTACGGTAGAGATTTTACGTAATATTTTGCAAAAATTGAGATTTTTACTTTTTTATTACTTCATTTACAATTAACAGAAACGCTGGCCTAAATTGAGTCATATAAATTGTTAAATGGAGTCATATAAACATCAAAATTACAAAACGCCAAAATGTCTAATATATAATTGTCTGTTTAGACGTAGGGGCGTTAATTGATATAATATTCGTAATACAAAGGAGAGTGAATGCAGGGAATATGGTAAATGGTGCTCTGTACGCCTTTATGAACAGCCAGATGGTGTTTCAAAGGGCTAGACTGGCAGTTCATGATGGAGTGTTGGTGCCAACACTTATGTATGGTAGTGAAAGTTGGGTATGGCAGAAGAATCACAAAAGTAAAATAAATGCGGTAGAGATGAGAGCGTTGAGAAGCATGAGTGGATTAAAACTGAGTGACAGAGTGAGAAATAGTGTGATAAGAGAACGTTGTGGTATAAAAGAAGACGTAGTGACTAAAATTGAAAAAGGTATGCTTAGATGGTTTGGGCATGTAGAGAGAATGAATGAAAGGAGACTGACAAAAAGGATTTATGAGTCAAGAGTGAATGCGAAAGTTGGAAGGGGAAGACCGAGGCGAACGTTCCTGGACCAAATCCAGGACATTTTAAATAACGGCCAGGTCAAGAGTACTCTAAACCGACGAACTTGTATGAAAGGTTTAATGAGAATGAAAGAAGCGAAGGAGATATGCAAGGATCGTGGCAAGTGGAAGGATGTTGTCTCTGCCTACCCCTATGGGAATGAGGCCTGATGCTATGTATGTATGTATACAATGTTACATTGTGCATTAGTTCTACGAGCATTACAAAATTCGTTATTTGGAAAAAAATATTGAATGAAGTCCGAACTTGCGGGTGATGGCTACTTACCACTCTATTGCCAAATATATACCGAATGCAAATTACCTTGTAGAAAAGGTAGATAAAGTTGTACCTCAATACGCTTTAATATTAGTAAACGATTAAAACATACTGAAATATGGCCTATGTTACTAATAATTAGAAGAATAAAAATTAACATGCTAGTTTTCTAAATGTGTATACTTTTCTTCTTAACAACGTAAAAAACTTTTCCTAATAAAATTAGATAGTAATAAGTAGCATAGCAACAAAAATTCGTGATAAGAACGTTTAGGGAGCATTGTATAATTAAGACACTTTTGATGCTAAAGTACAGTCAGCAAAATCACATTTTTTAAACAAAGGAAAAAATATTTCCACTACAAATTATTCAATGTTTCCTAAATAATATAAACACGGACTTTTGCTATCATTCAGTTTTATTTCATCGAATCCAAAAATGGTTTAGCTTAAGCTGCATTTATTAAGTAGGAATAAAAATAACAAATCAAATCAAACTATTTTAAAATATATTTATTTCCACATATTATTTATTACCAATATATGACTGTTGTTATATTGAAGAAGCACTTAAATTGTAACATCATCATCATAAACTATTTATCGTCAACATTACGATTTAATTTCAATTTAATTATTTATATAATATATTAATATACTCTAAAAAGTAAGAAATAATTGCGTATTCGTTTATTTTTTTTCTCGATTTGTGTAGTTGCTGTTAGCCCTACTGGCTTTGACAGCGTAACCGTGAGGGGTGGCGAGCGCAGAAGCTCTGCCGAGGGGTGGGCCCTGCAACGTCGTGGGGGAAACGTTGTTCTAAGGGCGCCTCCTGCGAGGCTCGGACCTAGGCTTAGAGCAAACTTTTGCTACTGCTGAAAAGAATAATCGGACAGGTGGAAAAGGATAATCGGACAGGTATATTCTTTTAGTGTTCTTTGTATTCTTATATTCGGAGTCGGTGTCAGCCAAGGTGGATGTTTCCCGCGTGTCCACTTGGCAGCTCCCGCGTCTCTCCCACCTATAGGTTATGTAGGTACCTCGGCTGACACTGACTCCAAATATAAGAATACGAAGAACACTGTAAAAGAATACGCAATTATTTCTTACTTTTTAGAGCATAATAAATTATTTGTAAGTTTGTTTTGAAGGTGGGTTTTTTTTTGTTAAAATTTTTATTTATTTTTTGAGTTTTAGTGAATCTGAAGTAAACTAACATTTGTCTCGATATGTGTACATCTAAAACGTGTTGCGATGCAGCANCTCAATATGTGTACACCTAAAACGTGTTGCGATGCAGCAACAAACGTAAGCTCATTGCTATTTGATTACAGACACTTATATTTTCTGCCATAAACCGCACCCTTACTGTAGGCCGTTGAGGAGATCCATTGATCTTTATATTTAACTGCGACTAGCACTTGACCATACCGAAGTTACGCTAGGCAACTCAAATATCTGGATAGCCTATAAAAGATTCTGTCGAGTATCGTTCATTTGCTTCTAAGGATTGAAGAGTTTCGTCACTTTGTCATGGATTCCATCATCAGAACCTAACCAAACAACCCTTGAAATATATCCATTCTAATACAAAAAGAATCATCGAAATCGGTTGGCGTGATCTTGAGTTATTTGTCCATTTGTCGAGCATATCCTTAATGCAAATTTAAGACTTATCCGGTTTTCTCATGGATGTCATCATCAGAACTGGATTTAAAAAAATGGGACCCTATGACGAGCACCACCTTTCTTTAAAAAATATCATCAAGATCGATCCACCCAGTCGGGAGAAATGAGGTAACAAACATAAAGAAATATATATATATATATATATAGACGAATTGATAACCTCCTCCTTTTTTTGAAGTCGGTTAAAAATAACTTTGAGCGCTATGTCGTCATTTCTTAGCGGGGCGGGTAAATAATTATTTTTTTATCATAATATTTTTATTTGTTACCATTTATAATGTAGGGTTATAAGGTATAAGGTACAACGCAATATTTTATAACATTATACCAAAAAAAAGTTACCGTACATAAATTTATGATCTTACAGCGGTCATAACTCGGTAAATCCTAAAATGTAGATCATTATTGGAAGATCATAAATTTATGTACGGCAACTTTGTTTTGGTATAATATTATAAAGTATTACCGTTGTACTTTATAGCCGTACATTATAAATGGTAACAAATAATAATAGGATAAAAAAAATATTATTTACTCGTGTACCTGTCCCGCTAAGAAATGACGACATAGCGCTTTATGTTAAAGTTATTAAGCTAAATTATTATATAAGCTAAAGTTATTTTATGATATAATGAAGGCCTTCTCAGCCTTATTCTCGTTGGTGCATTTCACTTGTAATTTTTTTCCATGGACTTGTAGTCTATGAGAGCAATCCAGGGATGATAGTTGTGTCAAAGATACATAAGAATAAATTAAAAAAAACATTTTATTAGTGCTGTGTAACTTTATTAAATGGCATCTGAAGAGCGTATATTTTTAATCTTTGGACAAGTTAACATGATAGTTATCTCATTTATAGACGGTCCCACTGTGAGATATCGAATGTTCATTGTACGATGCCGCACATAATACTGACACACAGATAAGTAGGGAAGGAATTGGACTGTCTGTAAACAAATATGTTTTAACATATCTAAGCCTTATGAATCCTCCTACTAATTTGGTCAGTAAATTGCCAATTATTGGGGTAAACATCTAAAACTTTAATATTTTTAAATGCAAATGTGTCTATACCTTATTGTAATAATTAATGACAGAGGTTGCTCAAATATCTAAGGGCCGTTTATGCAACTTTCGCTGTATTATTATTTTTTTATTGGAGAACCAACAGGAGTGAACTTAAGGTAAAAGATAAAAGCAACTGTATAGTATATACTACAAAAGATGCTCATAAGGCGGGTCTAAAATTGTATAAACAATTAATATTCAAATACATTCCTAATAATAGGTGCACACATTATTCTTATATGCTAATTTATATGGTATATTTTTAATAATAAGTTCATATATCAATTGGGATCTCGCGTTTCCAAGACAAAAATTCAAAGAAATATCAATACTCACAGTACCGTTACAATATATATTAAATAATATCTTATATATCCGTGATGATATTCACTTATAAAGCAAAATAAGTGAAATACACAATTTTAATACTAGAAATAAAAACAAACTTGTAATCCCAATTTTAGAGTGAAGAAGGTTCAGAAATCATTTGTCGGGTTGAGCATACGCATTTTTTAAAAAGATACTGCAATCACTTTAAGATTTGCCTCCACATAATTTTAAGAAATTTGTCAAAACATCCTTTTACAAAAGGCATATTATAATGTTGAAGATTATATAAGCTATAGAAATGTTTGGAATTGATTCCAGTTGCTCCCATAACCAAGGTATTACATATCGTAAAATACAAAACTATCTTTAAAAGAGTAACTATTGAGTTTCTTGCCGGTTTCTTCTCAGCGGATTCAACTTTCCGAACCGGTGGTAGATTTGTTACCAGACTACTGACGATTCAAAAGTGCTTTTTGAGTCTACTTGAATAAAGAATATTTTGATTTGATTTGATATAGAAGAGAGGGTTACTAGAGCATAGACCCACCACGATGCTCCATTGCGAGTTGGCAGGCATAGTACACAAAAGGTTGGTATATAATTGCAAAAAATAAAAAGTATATTCAAATACATTCATAATTTTAACTGCACACATTATGCTTATGTGCTAATTTAACAATTAAGTAAATAGATTAGAATAATAAATTAGAATTATGTTATAATAACTTAACCTATCTATAAAAATTATAAAGTACTTCACATTATTTTCTGTATTTTTAATTATTTTTTTATTTATTACTTATTGTACACAAAATATTAAAAAAGATACAAAAAAAAATAAGATAAACATGTGTACAAAGGTGGCCATATCGCTTGGAGCGATCTCCTCCAGAAAACCTCTGAATTTTAGAAGCTTATATTCATAGGGTAAGTGCAAAATCATAAAACATAATCCAGAGAAAAAAACGAAGAACTTATAGTTATTATGTATTTTCTGTATTATATGACGCAGTCACATTTTTCTTGCCTATATTTCTTTAGATACTCTGCTGACGGTAGTAATTAACGACAATCTAGATCTATTAACAAATAAAAAAGGACGCGGAGCAATTGCTATGTCAAGTGGTTATGGTACCAGCGAAATGAAAACAAATATAATTCAGTATTAAATTACTTATTTGTAGATGTTTCTGTTTTATTAGTCCAACATTATGGCTAACTAAGTGATAAATAAAGTAACGAAAATATCTAACAAATGTACCTTTTAATGAAAGGCAAACTGTAAAAGCACTACTATGTATGCAGCCCACTGGCCGACTATTCTCAATGGTAAAGTGGCATCAACAGTAAATATACCACAAGCAGTCATCTTGCTGAATTTAGCCCGATTAATTCTAATGACGTTCTTAAACAGCTTCCTTAGTTCTGAAAGCGAATAAAATAACACATCAAGATTAGTTGAAAACAAATTTCTTTATCTGTAAACTATGAAGATAAATGATTAATAAAAAAAAACAGTAATATTAAAGTCTCACAGGCTTGCATACACATAATATAAACTTTCGGTGTTCTTGGTCATGGGTTCAGTTTGCAGACGAGCCTCGTCAAGGTATAATAATTACTTATTTTAATTAAATACAAAAGCAATAAATGATATATGGCCTACAGTTATCCGAATTAGCGGAGGTCCTGAACTGAAATTAATTTATAAATTAATTACATTTTAGAATGAATACATAACATGTAAATTACCCCTTTGAAGGGGACCTTTCATTGGACGTTAGAGTTGGCGCAATGCTCACTAGCGAAGTGGAGTGGAGAGCAGTGGCCCCCTTCTGCGAATCTGTTTCGCTGAATTTCGCTGAAGAAGGCACATGAGAGGCAGGGGAGGACTCTATAGACGCTCCTCTTCTGCGGCGCAGGAGGTTGGAAGATAGGAGGCGTACATTTGCTTCACTTGCCCCCTTCCTAAGTTTCCCAGCGGGAGTATCCCGGAATAAGTAAGTAAGTAGCAGCCCTTTAACATCCCACTGCTGGGCACAGGCCTCCTCACTCCGATGAGCGAGGGTTTTTAGAGCATAGACCCACCACGCTGCTCCACTGCGCATTGGCAGGCAAAGTACACAAGTGCACTCTCTATTCCTTCACTCTCATAGTCTGATGTGACGGGAATCCGATACGACCGGAGAGAGATCCCGGAGTATCCGGGTAGATTGCGTCAACCAATCCTCTAGTGCTCCACTAAAGTACCCTCAGTGAGATCAAAACAAAGCGTTTACTTGTCAACAGTAGAAAAAACAAAAAGAAGTCTATCTTACAACTTATAATATTAGCCAATGAAAATAGATCTACGGTTTCTAATCTCTAAATATTTGCACGTAGGTTTATACTATTAGACGCACAGAATGAATAGTTAGTTACTCTAGATATTCAAAATATATATATATATAGGAAAAATAATACCAATTTCTTTGCAATTCTCCAAATTAATAATACAAGCTCTTTCAGCTTCTGTAACATTTATGTAAAAATCTTCGAATCCTTTAATACAGATACTGAGTATAACAATGTTCTTTATCTCCCATCCTGCTACAAGAATTTCCGCAAAAATCACATTAGTCTGAAACATTAAATTGAAACACATAAAACTATTTATATTTTTAACACAATTCCCAAAAATAGTGCGTGAAATTTCTTTATCACGCCATAACTTAAATGATCGAATAGTGTCGTTGCTTTTTTTACAACACTTCATTTTGTTTTTTTTTTAATTATATATGGCGGCGGTAAAATTTTTTTGCAATATTTATATGCAATATAATTACTCTGCAATATTATATATTTCGAGTTTAACAATAATGAAATAAGTATTTGTATTAAATTTGAAATAAATCTTAATAAACAAATCCCAAATCCATATCAAAGTTTTCAGTGCGTTTTTTGTCCAAAGTAGTTTTTTCAAATTTTTATAATATTCTTAACTGTTAAAATAATTAGAGGTAATTCCTACGCCATTTAATATGAACTCCTTAAACTAATTACACAAAAAGAAACCTTTAATCCTTTTTATGTGAACGTTCAATAGATGGTGACAATGGAACATTTTAACAAGATCGATATAGGGACAATGTAATAGTAAGATTTGAAAATTAAACACTTACTGTTGTAACATTTAAAATATTAACTTTTCCCAATTCTATGAAAAATTGAGCAAAAATGAGACCGTGAGCGAAAGTATCGGCTATTTGTAACAAGATCTGAAATAAGAGGAATAATTTTAAACCATTAGTTCTTTTGATACATACATATATAGCATCACGCCTCATTCCCATAGGGGTAGTCGGTGACAACGTCCTTCCACTTGCCACGATCCTTGCATATCTCCTTCGCTTCTTTTATTCTCATTAAACCTTTCATACAAGTTCGTCAGTTTAGAGGTCTCTTGACCTGGCCCTCATTTAAAATGTCGTGGATTTGGTCCAGGAACGTTCGCCTTGGCCCTCCCCTTTCAACTTTCGCATTCACTCTTGACTCATAAATCCTTTTTGTCAGTCTCCTTTCATTCATTCTCTCTACGTACCCAAACCATATAAGCAAACCTTTCTCAATTTTAGTCACTACATCTTCTTTTATCAGTCACTCAGTTTCAATGCACTCATACTTCTCAACGCTCTCATCTCTATCGCATTTATTTTACTTTTGTGATTCTTCTGCCATACCCAACTTTCGCTACCATACATAAGTGTTGGTACCAACACTCCTGCATGCATAGCCAGTCTGGGTTTTAGTGGATATTCTGGTAGTGCTACAATCCTGAGTGGAGGATTTTTCTATCCGGCATGCGCAATATCATTTTCCAATGGAAAAAAATATATATTTTAAAATTTCAGACAATATGTAGCCTTTGTTACTAGTTAGAGTCCTGTAAAAATAGCCCAGTCAATTAGCGGACATTAGCGGTGACAAACAAGAAAAACGATAACCAGAAAAAACGGTATTTTTACTTGACCTACACTTTTTGTAAAAAAACAAGTTGTTCCCCTCAACATCAGAATTCTTTCAACGAAAATCCCGTCAGAATTAGTCTACACGTTTCAGAGATTACCCGGATCAAACCGACAGACAGACAAAAATTTTGTAAATTGATTTTTGATATAAATACCGTATATACTTTGATATGCCGTATGTGAAAGGCTGTTAATTTGAAATTATAAACAGACAATAGTTTTATTGATTTTTTTAGATGTTACCTTGAAATTTAAATTTATATGATATTTATATTATATAATGGTGCAATAGTGAGATTTCGTACCGGAACTTGGTGAACATTTTTTACTATTTCAAATGAATTCAAAATGTTGAAATAGGCGTCTCTTAGTTCACGGATATAGAACTTTTTGTTCCTTTTACTATTTTTTTTACAATAATTTTGTGTCATTTTTAATTGAAATTTCACATTAACTATCCATACTGCAATACACTCCTCTAACAATTTAATGTATCGAAAAGCACATATTATATTTACATCGTAATACAGTAACGTTAATATATAAACAATACTAGAGACCCTTAATATTATATCATAATCATAAAAGGTACAGAAAAGGCTTGATATAATTATATAGACATTGAAGATTCCTGCAACATAAAGCCAATTTCCTCTTTTCCAATATTTAAAATTACTATTCGACGGATTTCGAAACGAGACAGTTATTTTTTGAACTTTCAGCACAAATTGGATGATATATTTAGCGCTGTAAATGTTGCTGAGAAATAATAAAATGCAGTCAATGCAGTATGATATAAAATCAAATACTACTGGAAAATATATAGATGTTTCAAAATTCTTCGTTTTCTTTGTTTTTTCAACTATAGTGTGAGCACCCAGGACGTAGATAATAAAACATATAAAAAAGACAGCGAAAATATGGTAAACGTAAGTCCTGGGATAAACAAAATTATTTCTAACACTATATTTTGAGAGAAATAATAAACTTTGTAGAATATTCAATGGTAAAATAGCTGATTGAAACGATTCAGATACAAAATTACTATGAAGATATTCTTGGGTTTTTGGATACATTTTCAAACGTATAAAACCTCGAATAAGTTTCTACATATTCTGTAATCTGTGTTGAAAACCTTATAGTTTAAAATTATTTGTTATTATTATCCCAAGAACGTTATTAATTGACTTCAGTTATCATTTCGAATAGTAAATTTATATTAATGGTGTTTCTGAATACAATTTATTAATGGATTGAGGCCACTAAATTTACAGAGTTTCATATTAGTGACATCACCTAAATTATCTCATGTAAAACTGAAACACGTGTATTAAAATCCTTATATATTTTAAAATAAAGTCCTTCGCCGCGTTGTATGTCCCTCTGTGTATTTGCAATAAACTGAAAAACTATTGAACGGATTTTCATGCGGTTTTCATCAATGTATATATAATTCAAGGTTAAGTCCAAATTTTTGTATATTGTTTGAAATATAACGATAATTGTAATCAGGGTCGGAAGTAATCAAGAAGTATTAGCTTTCATCAAATCCGCTACCTCATCCCATAGAGACATGACAATACAACACTTCTCTTTAATGTTTTCATTTTAACTCATGCAGAGATTAACCATCTGCGCAGGAGGTATTATGAGGCACAAGTGTATTGCTTAACTCTCAATAATCCAAATACGACCAATGAAAAACCATGGGCAGGACCGACGGCTTAACATTCTCTCCGAAGCACGAAAGTGACCATCACCAACTTGAGGCAAATACTGAGAACGTCTTAAAAGAAAAAGCCATATCAATTTTTAACTATATCAACCGGGATATAATCTGGCTAAACGGTCTAGTGATCGGCTTGTTCGGCTACAGATGTGAGGTCTTGGGTTCGCTTCCGGATCGGTCGAATTAAAAAATCGATATTGAGTTTTCTGTTAAGACATTTCTTAACAGAAAACTCAATATCGTTGGGAAGTTGCTCCACCCCTGTGCCTCAGAGAGCGCGTTAAGCCGTCGGTCCTATGCCTGATCTCTTTCCAATCATGTCAATTTGCCGATATATCAGACAATGAGAACGAAGGAATAGATAGTGCACTTGTGTCAGAGTATAATCTTTGCACTATGTCTGCTAAACCGCAGTGGAATAACGTTGTGGGTCTATGTTCTAAAAACCGTCTCTCTTCTGAATGAAGAGGCATGTGCCCAGCATTGGGATATTAATGGGCTGTTACTTATCTTACCTTACCAACCCGAGAGTCATACCTAACACATATTCATCTTTTAGAACAATCTCCCTACTAGACTAATACGGCAATCGTCCAATTGTACCAGTAACACCATAACTGCCACAGCGAAGAGTGGCCAACTCGTATGGTTAGCTTCTTACATAGAATAGCTATTTTTGTAGATTTAAAAAATAAGCCAGTGCGATTATTAGTTTTATTTATTGAATGCAAATTGCAAAAGTACTACAACATAAACAGCCCACTGGTCAAATATTTTCAAAGGTAGAGAAGCATCGACTGTTAGGATACCACACGCCGACATTTTGCTGAACCTGGCTCGATTAATTCTGATTATGTTTTTACATAAATGCTTTGTTTCTGAAATAGAAATATTTCATTATTACCTTTATATTTTTTTTAATGAGAAAACTATATATTTTTCTGATTTTGATAACGATACATTTTAAAACAGTTTTCAGTAATACTTTTTAGTTTAAAATTTTCACTATTTTTTATTTATCTCAAAGGTACTTTTAAATATTCTTATATTCCGCAATACTTTTATTTACAGTTGTTTAAGGAACAGTTATCACATTTTTTAAATTCGAAATTTCATAAATGATTATATAACTTAAATATACAATTAACCAATAATAATTAATATATGATTAAATATACAATTCGAATTTATGAAATTCTTGAATATAATTTATTATCACATTTTTTGTATTTTTCTTATTTTTTTTTTGTCAATTATATACGTCATAATGACATGCGCTTCGACGGGAACGGATATCCCAAGCTTTTAGGTATCATATTGAAGCGTATTTTGATTGTGTCAATTGTTCTTTTATTTTTAATATACTAGTTTATTATCTATTTATCTACATATATTACATAGAATATAAGTAAGTTAAAAATAATCAAATCACACATACCAAGACATTTATAATTCTGTAAATGTATAATGCAATTTCTTTCAGCTTTCTTTGCAATTGTGTAAAAATCCTCGCATCCTCTAATACAAAGACAGAGAAGCACAATGTTTTTTAACAACCAACAAAGAACAAACGTTTCAGCAACCATTCCATATATCTAAAATAAATAAATTACACCGGCACACAAAAAAAATGTCTGTACACCGGGCACCACTTATCTACGGGTATGTTTATCAACCCGCT
Organism: Elymnias hypermnestra; assembly: GCA_015832385.1. Lineage (NCBI taxonomy): Eukaryota > Metazoa > Arthropoda > Insecta > Lepidoptera > Nymphalidae > Elymnias > Elymnias hypermnestra. The sequence goes on along the minus strand of JACTOM010000027.1, from coordinate 609,298 downwards.
GAATACGAATTTTAAGTCAATTTAGGCCGTCCAGCCTCCAATTTCGAGTAGCTTACAAAAATCTGCTACCGCCACCTCACATCAAACCACATACATACATAGCATCACGCCTCATCCCATAGGGGTAGGCAGAGACCACGTCCTTCCACTTGCCACGATCCTTGCATATCTCCTTCGCTTCTTTCATGCTCATTAAACCTTTTATACAACTTCGTCGGTTTAGAGTACTCTCGTCTTCCCCTTTTAACTTTGGCAGTCACTCTAGACTTATAAATCCTTTTTGTCAGTCCTTTTATTTATTCTCTCTACGTGCTCAAACCAGCATACCTTTCTCAATTTTAATCACTATATCTTCCTCTATATCACAACGTTCTCTTATCACACTATTTCTTACTTTGTCACTCAGTTTTAATCCACTCATACTTCTCAACGCTCTCATATCTACCGCATTTATTTTTCTTATGTGATTCTTCTGCCATACCCAACTTTCACTACCATACATAAGTGTTTGCACCAACACTCCTGCATGCACAGCCCTTCTGGGACACCATCTGGCTATTCATAAAGGCGTGCATATAGCATATTGCCCGGCAGTCACAGTCCTTTCAATATCACTTTCACATGTTCCATCTTTTGTAAATTTAGATCCCAAGCATATAAATTCATTCACCTCTTCCAATTGTTCCCCATCTATAAAAATGTTGCCATTCATCATACTAGGTCCCATAAAACAATATATCAAAGCTCTGGACAAGGATGGTGATTGTTTTCAGTACTTGAGAGAAAAGTTTCCGACCAAATTATAGAACAATGGCTATTGTCCTGTAATTTTCACTTTTATTATTAAAAATATGACACACATTTTTGATACTTAACCAAACTGCTCTCTCCGTATCATTCATTTACCCATAAAATTAGCATCTTGAAATAGAGTTCTAATTTGGGGTCCATTAAAAATTCCCTCTTTTATGTTTGCGTCACTTATTGCCGGAAACTTTTCTCAAGTACTGAAAACCATCACCATCCTCGTCCAGAGCTTTGACATATTGTTTTATGAGACCTAGTTTGATGGTAGCAATTTTTTGTAGTTTACTCGAAATTTCAGGCTGGACGGCCTAAACTGAATTGAAATTCGTATTCAGCGGGTCAAAACACATGCTCGTAGATAGGTGGGGTCCGGGATGCAGACAATTTTCTTATTTTTGTGTGCCGGTGTTATCATTGATTTGCTAAATTAATAGCAGTACGAATTAATTACAGTAAGGTTTACCGAAGTGTTGCTTAAAATATCCACTTTCCCCAATTCGATGAAGAGTTGAGCATAAATGAGGCCGTGAGCAAAACAATCAACTACTTGCAGGAAAATCTAAAATTAATTAGGTATATTTAAAATGTTCAAAATCATTTATTGGGCAACTAAATATGTAATAAATGAACTAAAGTTCATTTTCTTACCGGGATTTCATATATTTTTTTAACGGTATCGAAAGAGTTCAGTATAGCGGAATACGACTCTAAGATTCCTGTGTGCCCTTTACTCGTTTCGGTTTCATTTTCCGAAAAATATAGTTGTACATTGGAAATCCATACACTAACGCTATATTTTAACAACTTCATATATCGAAATGCACACATTATGTTGACATCGTAGTACAGTAAAGCGAAGATATGTAGTAATCGAGACACACTTAACAATATCTTATAATGAAATATACTACAGAATATAATCGATATGTACATATAAATAACATAAATTCCTCCGACATAAATGTAATTCCCTCTTTTCCAATTGTTAAAATTATTTGATATACATTTTGCAGACATTTTTTGGATATTCAATACAAGTTGGATTGCATGATTCCTGGTATAAATGTTACTAGCTAACAGAAAAATACAATGAACGCTGTAGAATATAAAATCTAAAATCATAGAGTAACTACTAATTTTATCAATCGTTTCATCAACTTTAGTATGAGAGTAAAGTATATAGATCATCAAACTTAGAAAGGCCACAGATATGATATAGTAAACATAACTTTTGGTGTAAATTAAATTATTTTTTATAGTATATTTTGAAAAGAAGAAATTGTATTCAAGAATGTTAAGTGGCATAAGAGCCCTACGAATATTATCAGCAACATAGTTATTTTGAAGGTAGTCTGGAATATTCGATTGCATTTTACTACTGAATTTTGAATCACGGAGGCAATAGCTCATGTTCTTAAAGATCCTTTTTCAAGAAACTTCGCACATTAACTAATTCTTTGAAAAAAAACTTATTCATAATTTCCTTAATTGATATGAGATGATTTCAATAACAACGTGACGTTATATTTTCTTAACATATTAATTCCTTTTGTGGCTATGAAACATTTATACCTCTATATTTGTGGCCACGGGTATAAATATGTACGTCGTCATGCTAACAAATGTTTTTAATTAGCGTATTAATTGGGACTACACATTTTTGTTGAGTGCAAATCTTTGGACAATTGAAAATAATTGTAACGTATTTTTTTAATGGGTTATATTAAATTTAAACATCAAAACGTCGAAGGATCTTATGGTCGCATTCCTTGATGTGTTTTGTTACTGTCCAGAACAGCAAGTTTTAAACTGAAATATAAAAAATAAATATTTTTTTACCCTTAATATTATTAGTACTTTAGATTATTTTCAAACACAGATACCGATATTCCTTCTAACTTCCACACTCAAACAAAATTCGCAAAAACACAGTAACATCGGGTTCTTGTGTTTCATATAGGGATTGAATGAATCTTATGCTAAGCAACTTTAGGGGGGAAGTACTCATTGATGGTAGCTTTAAGAAATAATACTATTACTATGACATCTTAAATATTAAGTTTCAAGTTCTCTTCAGGAGAAAGCTATAAAACATGCGTCTCAGAGCCTATGGTTCATTTGCGATACATGTCGAAATTTTGTTACCATTCTGAAAAGGCGACTATGAAATACAATTTTAAGTTATAGCCCAGTTAGGTAAAAAGAGGGGTCAACCTCGGAATGAAAGATAATAAGCTGTAAATTGTTGTAAACTTTTGTTTTATCTCGAAAGTCACAAGTGCTATGGTGTCCGCGTCTTAAGATATTGAACGTCAAAGGTCCTAAATTCGGTTTTTCGTGAATATCTTGCGTTCTATTGCTTAAAAGAAATTTGGACTTTTTATAAAAGTTGTAGAGTATAAAATTCTCCACAACTTTGGTTTATTTGTTTTTTTCATACGATCAATCCTTTTTGGGGTAGACTGCGAAGAATGAGTCATATATGACCTAATCAGTATGTTGTATTGAGTTATCTATTTACTGAAAAATTATAATTAGTAAAAATTTATAATTAGTAAAACAGTGCCCATTATTTATATACTAATAATAATGAAAAGTAAAAAAAAATGTTGGGGTTAATGTTTTCGATTCAGTGTTGCAACCCTATTAGCATAATTAATTTTATCGATTGATCTCTTTCTATTAAATGACTCACACCATGGCAACCACAAAATAACGAACACAAAAATGATTCACAAGGATCTTGTAGATATTTTTAAGCCGATTTATATTTTGAGTGTGCCATTTTGTGTAAGAAAGTATAAGCTTAGTAGTAGTTGCATATCGCGTACTACAAAATGGGATATTATTTTTGCATGTGGCGGAAATTTGATAATATACACCTTATTGTGTATGACGTGGATTTCTTTCTATCAGACTATTGGCATAAGTTTTTTGTTTTACATTTACGTATTAATCTACATGATTTATACTATAAATCACACAATTCACATCGCTTTAAATAATATTTACACTCAACATCACGTGGACCTTTTATTGAAACTCCAGAGGATATTTTTTATATTAAATGACCAAAATGATATTAATGTATTAAAAATTGTTGTCAAAACCTGTCTTTCAACGCTTCTTACAATATATCTTGTGCTGTTTTTAATGAAGCTATTTTTAGATCCTTTTTGGGATTGGTCAAGAGGTATACTCTTATTTTTGACTATAATATTCGATATCGAGTTGTTTTATTTCGGTCTCATTGTATACATTCTGAAAAGGAAAGTTGACATATGGATTAACAGATTAACAATCAAACACAAGGATCAATTTTTTTCGTTAAATAATATTCTTAGGGATAATGACGATAAATTTAATGACAAACTTTACTCAGCTTTTGTTAAAATTATGGAATCATTCAACATTGTAAACAAAACTTCAGGATTGACGGTAATGAACTTATTTAAACATTAAGAAATAAATGATTTTGTTTTAAGTCAAATCTCGAAAGAATTTTGTACAGAATAATAAGATCTTTATTGGCACAATAAATATATTTATGTATTACCTCGTGGAGAGCGTGTAACCCAACGGAATCCTCTTCCTCCGTAACCAAAAATCATCTTTAATCATAGTACCTTCTACCGGAACAAAAGGTAGTATTGTTGTACCCAAACTATACTTCCATGGTGTGATAAACTGATTTGATCGGATTATACTATTAGAACTGCCTCATTGGTCAGTGGTTAGCATGTTCGACTACAGACATGAGGTCCCGGGTTCGAGTCCCGGGCCGGGGGAGTTCAAAAATCAATATTGAGTTTTCTATTAAGATTTTCTCAATATTTGCCCGAATTTGGGAAGTTGGCGGTGTGATCCACCCCCGTGCCTCGGAGAGCACGTTAAGCCGTCGGTCCTGCTCCGGATCTCTCTTCGGTCGCATCGGATTCCCGTCACAGCGAACTATTAGAGTGAAGGAACAGAGAGTGCACTTGGGTACTATGCCTGCCAATCCGCAGTGGAGCAACGTGGTGGGTCCATGCTCTAAAATCCCTCTCTCATGAGAGTGAGGAGGCCTGTGCCCAGCAGTGGGACGTTAATGGGCTGCTACTTACCGATACTATAGAAAGCGAGTGACTTCTCGCACTCTATTCGGCACAAGTTTTCCCAAAAGCAGCGATACCAGTCAGACCTGGAATCTATGGTAAACCAATCCAATGATATATGCATTTTTGAGATACCTTGAAAAAGTATTAGAACTTATTTGATACTTTTCAGATACTGTGTCACTGGGTAATGCAGTTTGTGCAGTCAATTGCTTACATCTCGGTGTGGATACAGTGGTTTACGGTAACTTTTATAAAAATAAAGCTTTAAATGGAAATGTTGAACCGCAGCATATAAATGTGTACTATTTTAAAATCGAAACCAGACCACCTAAGTTTTCCTGTCATAATTATTATGACTCAATCTTATCACTTTCTAATAAAATTCTTTAAAGAACCTTAGCATTCAAGACATCTTTGACTGTTACTCTATTTATATTAATCACTACTCATCGCTGTAGTGTAACTAAATTGTAATTGTTTTACAGCTACGCGAAGAGGTCCTTTCATCTCACACAATTGGAGTGGTTCTTTGGATTGGAAAAGGGTCAATAATTGAATATGCTCTTTGCTTATATTGTCAAATGTTGTATGACACAATCAAAAGAGCGAAACTTTCCATTCTTTTGTATCTAAATGATTCATGTACAAGTAAGTATTACAATCATTCTTAACTATTGCTACAGCCGACGCGCTTAATATTATATGTCGATCAAATATCAGTTAAAGATTATTGAATACATCTTTATCTGGCTTAAATGTTTCAGATATGTGTAAAAAATCATATGTAAAAAATACAATGTATATATTATTATTTAAATTTGTTTTACTACCAACAACGTCTTAATTATCGTTAACTCAACCTAGTAGAATCGACGCTGAAGCTACGATGATGAAGGACGTTAAAGATATGGGTATTTTTATCACGTTTTTGATATTGATCTCATTTTCCAAATTTATACTGCTATTTTGGAAAATGTTTTTACTGACAATTGTATAGTCATTTGAACGGACTACAGCATCATACGCTATGCACAATTGTATTTAATCGTTCCATTTTTCATAATATTTATATCTTTACAATCTGATTCTGTTATTACTTCACAGATAATAATCGACAACTCGCAAAGAAACTACTTCATTTAACAGAAGTACATTCCGTCAAACTCAGCGGTTGCGGAATATTCACTGTCGATGCAACTTTACCATTACGCTTTACAGCTGTTGTGGCCGAATATACAATTGTTTTGCTGCAATTTGCTTTATTCAAAGATATAACGGATTCATCAATATTATTAACAGATGTCTGTTGTGGTAACACGACAGAGGAATTTATACAAACATAAATATTTTAGTGACTTTGGAAGCAATCATATATATAATAAGCAATACAGTGTCATAAAGTGTAACGGGGTGGATTATAAAGACAGCGATAAAGGCAGTGTGATTAATATCGAGAGAAAAAGGTTCAATAAAACAAAACGTTTCTTTCTCAAGTATATAATTGCCATCAAGCTTGGTTCAGCCGTTTATAAAGCCAGAAAAATGAACCATAAACGTCCTAAACTTGTTTTCTTTACTAGCTCCTATGTGAGCATTAAAAACCTCTTTTTAAAATTACAAATAGGCACAGAGAAACATCTATATTTTTATTATTATTATTAGATAATGAGTGTAAAAGGTATATTTATCATTAAGCACAATTTAAAGAGATTGGATAACTTATATACTTGTCTTCATACTTCTTCAATCAAATAGCGAAGCTTATACATAATATATTAAGTATTGAAGTTGCATTTTAAATTTGAAAAGGTGGTTAATTTAATAAAAAGTGATTATATGAAAAGCGTTTTCTTTATTACTGTATTGAAGTCCCATAACAAATTACTAGCTTTTAGTCTTAATGAATGTGAATTATTAATGGCAATTTGTTTGCAACCTTGATAAAACCGTACATCAACTTTACACTTACAGTTGATCGTTTTCGTAAGGTAATATTTATGGAAATAATACTTATTAATTAAAGCAGTAGGACAATTGCTTTTGTTAAGAAAAGTTTGTAAGACTAGACTAAATCTGACACAAATTATTTTAATCTTAAATTTAACTGACTTATTAACGAGTACTAATATGACTGAAAATCAATCATCAGATTTTTTCATCAATTTTAAACTCTTTAATGTGTTTACATTTTGGATGAGAAAATATAAGTTTCAAGATAATGAAATATCTATTATTCCTCTAAAAGATATTCTCGCTACAGTTATAGGAAATATAACTTTTTATGTCTTTCTCTATTTCACACTCAACAAATTAATGTATATAGTGGGACTGGATTCAACTTTTTACATTTATTTTATGACTTATTTTTACTATGCAATCAACCATAGTATTATTAGCATTTTGAATTTTGCAAGAAGCGATGTTCACGTTGATATTATTTTAAAGCTTCAACAAATTAATACCTCATTGTATGACAAACAAGATGCTGTAAAATTCAAATATTTTTTACGACTTACATTGTTTACGCTTTTCGCATTTTATACAGTGATATTGACTGTGAAATTAATTATTGATCCACATTGGTTTTTGAGTCGAGGCGTTTTCATAACGCTGACAACATTTTTTGAATTGGAAATAATATATACGGCGTTTATTGTTTATATTTTAGCATGCAAACTACAAAAATGGACAGCTTTCATCAATAACTACAAATCAATCATATCTGCGGAGACTGTAATAAACGCAAGTTCTATTAAATTGAATTCAACAGAAAATTATTCACGAACCTTTACTTTAATAATAAATACAATAATACTCATATCAAATACATCGCAATTTGTGGTAATTATAAATTTATTTTTTCTTGCCAAAGCTGCAAGAATATGTTTAAATTGTGATTTCAAGGCACGTTTCGATATCATCATTTTCTTGCCCTTATCCCGCTAAGTGGGGTCGGCACAGCATGTTTCCTTTCGCCACTTCACTCTACCCGCTGTCATTTCTACATTCACACCCCTTACACACATAACCTCTTTCACACTGTTCATCAACACTTTTTTTTGGTCACCCTCTCCCGGCCCTGCCGCTTACCAAATTTAGCGCCGTCTTGCCTACATGGCTATCCAGGATAACCTTCCACTCCTTAGCTTCTCGGTCACTGGTGCTACTTTCACACTTCCTCTATTATTATATTTATTTAAGACAGTTCTAGCATTAAATACAAGTTTAATAAAGCATAAAGTTTTAAGACTGCCACTAAATGTAAGCAATAATATAGAAAACATTACTTTTGCAGATATTTAATCATATCGTAATGCAATTTCTGCACTCCATTGGATACATACAAATAACGACAGAATGCTTACTAACAAAATCGGTAAGAAATATTAATTATTGTTAAGGTTTCTATACTATAGAAGGCTGGAATCATATGCATCACTCTATTGAGTGGTAGATCTTCATAGTCGGTACCATCCGGGTCACTAGAGTGGAATGCAGTTAGGGAACCTCTAGTGATCTCACTCATGGATGGGGAGGGATCCGCTGGGTTTTAGTGGGTATTCTGTTATCAGTGAGTCCCACACTCCCGATGGAATTTAGCTTTCATCGGGGTGCGTTAAGGCAATTCCCAGCGCAAAAAAAAACCGTCTTTTTTTCAAAACTGGATAAAATACTAAAAGACTACAGAAAACCCATTACAATATTCACGAAACATCAACTTAAATCCGCATTTTTTTTATCAATTAGCTATTAAAACAAAAGGTATTAAGTAATAAATATTTAATATCTGAAACACAGTCATAGAAAATTAGGATTGTATGCTTGACTTTTTATAATTAGGGGCCCTTGATATATTCTTTATTTAAGACAATAATAATTGGTTTTCTTATCATTAGTATCCCGTTAAATAGTTGTCAATATAAACAGCTTTGTTAATAAGGAAACATTTAATAGAATCTTGTTTATTAATAATATATGGTACTGTTTTATTCAGATGCTGTAAATATTTAAGTGGCGTTTCTTTATTATTATTTTATGTAATTATTTAAGTACCTTTTATAACGTTTTGTTGTAGATAGAAAATACATTGTTTGTGACACGCACAATCGGAGTGACTTTGTGGATCTTAAAAGGGATGATATTTGAAATTGTATTGTGTGTTTGTTGCGAAATGCTTTACAAGGAAATGACCGTAACGCGAAAGACTTTGTTATTACTTTTAAATGATTCGCAATGCTGTAAGTATAACACTTGTGCAGATATTTTGCGTGAGCGCTGTCCCAGGGATATGCCTGGGGAAATGTTAGCGTTTGATTTTATGTTCACCTGATGGTAAGGTAACCACATAATACAGTGTAAGATAGAAACATGCTTATCTGGTAATAGGTAATCAATCTATTAACATATGTAGTATCATATGCAACGCCCTTTTTTTACTTTACTTAAACTTCTTCCAACTAACAATTTAATGTATGTTCAAATGTAAAGGCATATCCTAGTAATGGTGCTCTATTTTGAGTTACATCAATCAGATATGGTTTCTGATTAATTTATTGCAATAAGCAGCAGCCCCTGAACTTTACTGGGTCTTTTTCACACATAGGCGAGAGGGTTTTGGAGTATAGACCCACCCCACTGTTCCATTGTGGGTTGGCAGGCTGCACTTACCCCAGAGTTATTTTAGGCATATGCAGGGTATTTCAGGTTTCTTCATGATATTATTTTCCTCCACCGAAAAACTCATTGACTGATTGTTATAAACAAGGTAACGTTTTTTTTTTTCAATTTGTCGTATTTTTTTCAACTTAGGACATAAGATAGTTTCAATTTAATTGTTTTCTTTTTTTATTCTGAGAGAGAGTCAAGTATGAGTTCTGCTGTCTACTAAGTTATACAAGGTATTAGGAGACCGCTTCCGAAAACGAAGACGGACGATAATACTAATGATGCCTTTGATGATGACACGGAAAAGAAATCGATCCTGATTTAAAAAAATATATATTTATGAAACGTTTTTATAACATTATTTACGCTTCATCATGTTCTTATAGTTAAATGCAGCCATGGTTCCATTAAAAATACATAAGTTTACTAAAAAAAGCAAGCAATTAAACCCAAAATAAAATCAACTGGTGCTCGAATGCACGGGTCAATGAACCGCGCTGCGCCAGGGTGTTCGTTCAGCCGGCCGCGGCGGTAGCTAGCGGTTGTTGACCCGTCAGTTTTTTTTTAATTTTGTGTTCTTTTAATTTTGTGTTGTCTTGGTTTTCAGAAGCGGTCTCCGAACATCTTTATTTAAGATCTAACAAATGGAGCCGTACTTAAATTTTTGAGTGTACGCAAACAAAGTTAAAAGTTTTTTATATCAATGGCCCTTGCGTATAAACGACCAACTTACATTTTAACATTTTGACTTTATTGTTATTTCGATGATTATACCACCTCTCTAATTAATCATATAGCTATTAAAACATGATGTTAAAAAAGCATACCATTTGCGCAAAAGGTAGTGCAGTGACAAATAATTTATCCTTGAAACATTGTCGAAAAAATTGAGATTATATACTTGACGCTTTATACGTAGAGGATGCGAGGTCGACATACTCGAGGTGTAAATACTGCAAATGTGATTTTAATTAATCTTTTCAGACATAGATCGAAGATTTGCGAAAAACATGGTCCGCATCATTGACGTCCGATTTGAGAAACTGAATAGTTTTGGATTTTTCACAGTTGATACTTCACTGCAGATTCAATTGCTTAAATTAATTACCGATTATACGATTGTTTTACTACAATTTGCATTGCTTTGAAGAAGTATAGTTTTTTTTTGTTTAAATACTTAGAACGTTTTTATTTACCACATGGAAAATAGTTTCCTATTAATGAAATATGTGTAATTAGAGATGATAATTTGTTACAAAAAAATTAAAACCTTCTAAACTTTATTTAAAATATATTGAAGAATGTTAGCAATGGCACTCCGCGAAAGATAAAGCATAAAACAGCACAGGGGCATACGTTGCCTTATGAAATAAGAATTATCAAGTCCTTTTTATTGTATTATATTAATATTTAGCAAATCTATAAAACTTATCCAAATTTACAATCATTAATTAAAAAAATGTATTTAACCACTCCAATTCAAATACTTACATAAATAAATCTTGATATAAATAACAATAAATTTTATAGTGACACTTGAAGTTAATACAGCTTTTTCATTGAAATATTAATCCGTCAACACATTTAATTAGTAAATAATCGTTTTAACTAAATTTACACATCTATTGAAAGCCTACATAAATGGCTTAAATGACTTTTTATAAAAAGCTCTTGCTAAATTGTGTGGAGGTTTCACTTTAATTATGTTATTTATTTTATATTTCGTGTTAATGTTTACTTTTTTAATGTAGTGTATACGTATATTTTGTTATTTATTTGATTTTCTATCCTGCTATGTAAGTAAATATAAAAATTATTGTTTGTTTTTGTAGCGAAATCATTCTAAATCGTTTATTTTCTCTGGATAATTTTTGGATTATATACATTAAGAAATAAATAATTATTGAAAAATTTATGAAATTATATAACAATACTATATCAAATGAAATATATTTATTGCAAGATCAAGTGTAAAACACAATGGCGTGCAACATTTATAATAAGATAAATTAATATCAATTTGAAATAACAGTTTCATCCTTAGGTAATTACATTTCTATATGTCACGTACAGTTACATTAAAAAACATAATGCAGTATAAAATAAAGCAATGGACACAAATTGAAATTTTTCATACATCATTACTTTGTTTTGCCAGTATTTTCTTTTCTTTCCTCGTGCGTAAATCATAGTAGATTTCCTCAAGTTTTCGATTCTTCGTCTCCGGCACCATTATAAATACATATAAAGCCGTCGCTAAGCACATTGCACCAAAAAAGTAAAATGCTACATACACACCAATCGACTTGGCTATTTTCTTGAAAAATAATAATTGAAAGAAATCTGATAACGAAGAAATCGCCATTGTTGTTGCTAAAACTGTTCCACGATACTGTAACAAAATAGTTTATTAACTTATCTATACTAATGTTATTAATAAATGCTAAAATAACGCTGTCTTTCTGTTACTCTTTCAGTACTACAACGCGCGTCCTTTTTCAATAATTTTATTGATAAGTAGATAGGACACTTTAATGATATTTAAACGAGGTAAACTATTTAAACATATTTTAAAGTAATAGTATGTATCATTGCTATAAGGACCACCCACGTACTTTTACACAATTTCCTTCTTCTTAAGGGCTTGCTATAATCGCTGATTAGCAATAAGACCGCTTTCTTGTACATTTGATTAATTTCTCTTATATATTTGTATGATTTACAATAAAGAGAATATAAATTAAATTACACTTATTAACTATTGAGCTATGAAAATGTCATTTGAAGATCATAAAAACTGTTCCCGTCAGTGTCATCCGCATCATCCCGTTCCCGATCCCGTGTAAGTGCGAGAAAATTGTTATTTATCGGATCGAATTATCTTTCTAACCATTTGTTTGAAAACACAGACAAACTTTAATTAAAATCGATCCAGCCATTTTATGAGGATATCTGTCCCGTACACACGTATAGAAGGACTATATACTATATGTAGAGATACTGATCCCTGCGCTATTGCTTGTGTAGTTAATACAAAGAAATCCTTATTTAGTGACCGTCTACATTGCAAAAAGAGTCACTCTTCAAAATTCAAGTGTGTCAATACGCTCGATTGCTCATAGATGTATTAATAAATACTAGTCATAGAGGTTCAGGTACAAATATTTGATTGATTCACGATCTATTTTTCTCTTATAGAAATTTTGGAAATGTAAAATGACGGGGCTTGGCAATTACTTTCTCTTAAGGAGGTTTCTCGTTACCCAATTCCTTCTTATACAGTTTCGACTGTATACACGAATAACATTCATAACAATCGGTCAAACTGTTTCGGAGGAGACAATACTTTTGTATAATAGATAGATGAGTGCTTTTCCAAATGTAAGGATAAAACAGACATTATTTTTTTTCAATATCTGTCATAACACTACTTGGTGTTAATAACATACAACGTTAATAACGAATAAGTAACGAAAACTACCAGACACAAAATCAAATAAGGCACTGCGATAAGAAAATAATGTTAGTATTGATTATCGGGTTTTACACGTAGATATAGTACCTTAAAGGAGAATGTTTCTCCAGCAATGACAACGGCAATTGGCATAAGGCCAGCAGCGTCACAGAATATACAGACGCATAAGGTGATTACAGGTATCCATCCAGGAGGGCTTATGTCGAATTCATTTAAAAGAAACCAGGTTGCCAACAAACACATACTGACGCCTGATATCACACAGGTAACAATCAAGAGAGGCTGTAAAAAGAAAAAATAATTTAACCTTTAAGAGTAACTGCCTATCCGTTATCTTTTATAAAGTCTACACCAATCATTCTCGTTAATGTTTGGAAGATAACTCATTTTGTATGATATATATTTTACAGTATCAAATAAAAGAAGAATTTTAAATTAGCGAACTTTACCAATCAACAAAATGGCTTTACATTTTTTAATGCGATCAGGTTTGCGCTTGACTGTAATCTCACGTGATGATTAGTGATAATGAAGTCTAAAATGGAAGCACGCTTACCTGGTAAAAGGTAATTTGCCTTTCAAGGCAAACGTTCCTGGATCAAATCCAGGACATTTTAAATAAGGGCCAAGTCAAGAGTACTCTAACCGTCGAACTTGAATGAAAGGTTTAATGAGACTGAAAGAAGCGAAGGAGATATTCAAGGATCGTAGCAAGTGGAAGGACGTTGTCTCTGCCTGCCCCTATGGGAATGAGGCGTGATGCTATGTATGTATGATTTCTACAAAAGATCATACCGTAACGCAAATTTTTTGCTCGGCTCCATGTCTTTGTTCATAGGAAGCCATCCACCAGTCCATACTCAAACAATATATTAGAAAATACAACCTCTCAAATTTACCGAAAACGAAACCAGATCTGCTAGCTATGTGAGTAGAACCACCATTGTGCTAAGGTCTTCCAATATACTGAAGCGCGACTAGATTTTAACGTGTATTTCGTAATGTGCACTATCTATTAGAAAAGAAAGTAAAGTACTCACTCGTCTACCGGATTTCTCTATGATTCCCGATGCCATAGCTGCACCACATAGTTGTACCGCACCAAGCATCATGGCTTGCTGATTGGGTGTTAGTACCAACTCAGTAACATCCGATGCTGAGCGAAATATATCCCCCGCAAAGTTCAAAATCGGTATAGCACCACAAAGTTCTCGTGACAGCGCTGCTAGAAGTGCTATTTGAAATGCTCGAAAAAGGATCTTGTCTATTACTAAAAAGTATTTTATGATCATTGTTATTATGAATAGCCACATGGTGTCTCAAAGGGCCAGACTGGCTATGTATGGAAGAGTTTTGTTGCCAACACTTATGTATGGTAGTTAACTACCATATTGGGTATGGCAGAAGAAGCATAAAAGTGAAATAAATGCGGTAGAGATGAGAGCATTGGGAAGTATGAGTGGACTAACACTGAGTGACAAGGTAAGAAATAGTGTGATAAGAGAACGTTGTGGTATAAAAGAAGATGTGGTGCCTAAAATTTTAAAATGTATGGCGTTGTATGTTTATTTGGGCACGTAAAAAGAATGAATGAAAAGAGATTGACAAAAGGGAATATGAAAGTTAGAAGGGGAAAACCAAGGCGAACCAAATCCAGGACATTTTAAACAAGTGCCATGTCAAGAGTACTCTTCTAATTTGTATGAAAGGTTTAATGAGAATGAAAAAAAAAGCGAAGGAGACATGCAAGTATCGTGGCAAGTGGAAAGGACGTTGTTTCTGCCTACCCCTGTGGGAATGAGGCGTGATGCTAGCGAGGCCCTTTCATTTTATACTCATATTGAGGTAATTGTGAAAAAAAAGTTATCCGCCATTTTGTAAGTACAGAATGTGTTTAATTGTATCGGCGTCAGACCTAAGGGGCTATACTGAATATCAGATCAATCAGTATACGAGAAAAGGATCAAATGACAAATATTAAATTTTACCCAAACAAATATATCAATAAATAAAGTAATTGGTCAAGCTAAACAAAAGCGCTTAATACCGTCTAAATTTGTTTACTTACATATACTTTTTAATAAAAATTTCCCTTTTGACTCGTCATTCTTCTGTTCTTTTCTAATAGAATCTAACTCCTGTTGTATAGATTCATCACATTCTAATCTACATCGAAGCCATGTTAAAGCTTTCGCCGCCTCCTGAAATTCAATAGGCGAACGCATTACTTTTCAGTATATCCAAAAATTAATAAAATTGCATTGAGAGAGATCACATTATATATATTATAAAGTACTCATATAATATTGTGAACATTACATATATTGTGAAGTAAGCATTACAATCTAGTAGATTTGTTTTCTTTATTTACTTATTTTAAATATATAATCTCTTATTCGTTATTATATTATTGTATAGTGTTAGTTAGATGCGTAGTTTTTTCTTTTTTTTTATTGCAGTGAATGTAGTGCATGCCTTTAATTTAGAAACGTACAAAAATGAGAGTTCTGGTTGGTAAGCTAAATAAATAAATTAACTTATTAATTATTAAATAAGTACATTTTAACATATATATATAGATAGAGAGAGATATAGGTAGGTGTCTATTGACTCATCACGATATCTCTGGAACGATAGGGCGAAGAGACTTGAAATTTGGTAGGAAATTTGACTTGAAATTTTTGCCGAGTAGAGGTCATGTTTCTTATTTACAAAAAAAATTGCTACCCAAACAACATTCCACGCAGACGACATCACGGGTTCAGCTAGTTATACATGTATACTAGTACGCACATAAAAGATATAAGCTATAGCAGACATTTTAAAGAACTTTTAATGTACAACAATTCTTCATTAGTGTTTCCATTCCAGTATTAGTTGTAACGTGGTGTTAAATAGCCTTCCTCAATAAATGGGTTATCCAACACTAACATAATTTTGCATTTCTAAATAATTTTGTGATATTTCTAGGCTTTCAACCAAAACAAACAAACTTCCTCTTTATAATATTAGTGTATATGTAGTGTTGACTCACCTCATCTTTCCCTTTTTTAATGAGATATGATGGTGATTCAGGCATCGATAAAAACACCAAAAAATTTATAACCGGTACAACTAAAAAGACTAGTAGAATAGTTTCGTAACTAAAAATGTCGCCAATGATATATGCGAAAAGGCTGCCTGTAGTGAAAAATAATGCTCCCTGAAACACAATTTTGTAAGATTAGTGCTTACCATTTATTACTTACAATAATTTACCATTTAATTATTTACGTATCAATTACTTTGAATTATAGTAAAGACCATATAGTAACTTGTACAGCTGCGGAATCGCAGTAGATATATTTTTAAAAAAAACATCCTCCACGTAATTTTAAGAAATATTTCACAAACATACTATTACAAAACGCATATTATATTGTTAAAGATTATTTAAGAGATAGAAATGTTTGGACTTGATTCCATTCGCTCATAGAAGCAATATATACCACATTGTAGCATACGAAACTATCTCTAAAAGAGTAACCGTTGAGTTTATTGCTGGTTTCTTCTCAGCAGATTCAACTTTCCGAACCAGTGGTCGATTTGTTTCCAACGGACAGAGTTCTGACGATTCAAAAGTGCTTTTAGAGCCTACTTGAATAAAGAATATTTTGATTGTTATACATTAATGTTTCGAAATTTTAATACAGGTATAATATTAATATTTTCCATTCATTCAGGGGATTGAAAGACAATAAGTAGGACTTAAATAAAATAAAAGACAATAACTTGGACTAGGAATGTTTTAATATTCCTAGTCAAATTACAAAATAAAGAAATTAATGTTAATTATTAACATTTTACACCACCGTCTATTAGAAGCTGGCACAAAAGGATTAAAAGGTTTCTTTATAGATTTCTGAATGATAAGGAGTCTGTGATAACGTAGAAATCGATTTGTATACATGATAGGTTGGTTATTTCTATGGATTTTGAGAACCTTGATTTACTTCATACATACCCAACATCCCAAAGCGCCTCTAATGTTGTCTTCGCAAATTTCTTTGATATACGTAGGACAAGTAACGCAGCTGGCAGCCATGACTACGCCTACTAAAATCCTGGCTATGATGAACACCCAGATATTCAAAGATGAAAGCTTTAAAATCCAAATCGTCTGAAATTTATATTAATAGTATGTTATGCAATCACTTCGGCACGGGCCACAAAAACGACAGTTACAATGCCATATTTTCTCTCATAGTGCGTATACAATGCTTCACGTTCAATGCGTGACGGCCTCGCTGGCGCAGTGGTGCCAGTATTCGCTTTGCTAGCGGAGGTCCCGGGTTCGATCCCCGGTAGGACGAATTTAGGAAATTTTATTGTCTAATTTGTCTGAGTCTGGACTGGTGGGAGGATTCGGCCGTGGCTAGTTACCACCCTACCAGCAAAAACGTACCGCCAAACAAAGAGATTTGTGTTCCGGTACGATGCTGTGTAGAAACCGTAAGGGGTATATCGCCTCTTAACAGATTAGCACGCTTCCATCTTAGACTGTATCATTACTTACCATCAGGTGAGATCACAGTCAAGCGCTAAACTGTCAGCAATAAAAAAAATTCATCAGATCAGGATTGAAAATTCGATAGAAATGTAAATAATAAAGTTATATATTGACTACGCAACTAGGCGATAAGTTATGTACTTGTTTATTTATTACAATTTTCATGCGTACTAACTTATAGCTTTAAAATTAATTTCGATTTACAATCAGAAGCAATAAACCTGCGAAAGTTAATAAAAATATTTTAAATAAATTAAATTAAGTTCTAATGAATATGAACAATAAGTGAAAAAGAAATAATTAAACATTTTAATGACGCAGCAAAACAAATTGCCAAATTTTTGGACATTTATGGAGAGGCGAATTTATCCATGAGCAGCTATTTGCTCATTTATATAATCGGTTGGAGGCAATAGGGTACTTTCGTCACTCAAAATAGAGTCCAAAGACGAACTTTCGATCCGGGTATGATGAGAAACATTGTTTTCTGATAGATCTAAAGGCTTTTTTCTGTTTCTAGTTCCTTGTCTACATTAATATAATTAGTTTGCATGCCAATTAGCTATTTACCCACAGTGTCATATGGTTAGATTTCAAGGCACTCCTTTCCTATTGAAAAGGAGTCCCTTTTCTAAATTTAAAGCCAATTTTAAAATTTCATAAGATATTAGTGAGTGAAAATAAAACCACCTTCCTATTATTGCTTTTCTAATGAAATCGGTCCGTAGTACATCAATTGGATGGTTTCAAAGTTTTTAATCGAGGGCAGAGTTTCTGGAAGATGACGACATACAGTTCTGGGACGTGGTCACTGACTATGTGCCTCTTGGGGAAGCTCAGAGTCAATCAGTGGACGAAGGAGAGGGCTATGCACAGAATTTATCTACGTTATCGAATCAAGAATGAAGAAACCCGTAGCAGAACCAGAGTCACCGACATAGTCCTACGAAGATAATAATTACCATATTATAACCATATTTATATATGTTGAAGTTGTTTTCCCGCTAAATTGTTTTGGAAACTACATTGTACAAAATTTGCTTAGGTGAGATATCAATGAGAGATATCAATTGCTCATATATCAATAAGAATCTCAGCACTATCAAAAGTATAGTCTATCTACGTCTATTTCTTTTATTGAGAAACAAACCTAATTAGCTTTTCGTTGTACTTACAGCACTAACCGCAGACATGAAGAGCAGAGCAAATTTTCTTCCATATTTGTCTCCTATATCAGCAAGGAGATATGTTGCAGGCACGCAAACTAGGTAAGGCAGGGATGCCATCCACGAAATCTGCAACGATTTTTTTTCATATTAACATTAACCTGGATATTGGTAACGTAACAATCATTTTCAAATAGCTCTTTGTTGTTAAAATTTTACATTACTTTTCCATTTCGTAAGATAAGATTTCGTAAGATTTCGTAAGATTAATGGGGCATCATTTATTAATGTTGACAGTTTAGCGCTTGACTGTCGCCTCACTTGACAATACATCTCTTATGGTTTCTACACAGCATCGCACCGGAACCCAAATATCTTTGTTTGGCGATACGTTTTTGCTAGTAGGGTTTGCTTGCTAGTAGGCCGGCCACGGTCGAAGCCTGGTACCAGTAAAAATTACAGGCATTTACTATTGCACAGCATAATATTAGAATTTGTTTGTAAGTGTATATTTATGTATTTTAAATTGAGAGAGTGACTGTATTTCACTTGGACAGATTCAGGGATGGCTGCTAGCGTTTCTTGTATTTATAAAGTTGACTGCTCAATGAAATAATTACTTCTATAGGCAAATTCTTACCTCTTAAAAGGTCCTTACCCCATCATAGCCCATTGAATTAATTAATTAATACTTGTTAAGACTATTACTAGTCCATCTACTACCAGACTATCATCAAGTGGAGTGGATGAACAAATATTTTATTAACGATTGAAAATTTTAGTGATATAAATGTACAATATAAATTAATATTTTGAAAAGAATTGATATTTCTTTGAATTTATATATATGAGCGAAACACACAATTTTATTACAAGAAATAAAAACAAATTTTAATGCCGTATTTTAGAGTAAAGAAGTTTCAGAAATCATTTGTCGGGTAGAGCATACGCATTTTCAATAATATACCCGAATCACTTCTGAGTTTGCCTCCATATATCTTTAGGAAATATGTTAAAAACGTCGAAATACAAAAAGCAATACAATGTATTGAAGATTATTTAAGAGACAAAAATGTTTTGACTTGTACAATAATTGAAGAATTAACCTCAGCATCTGTAAGAGGAACAATGGTTGGAGAATCCTGCGATTGTAACAAAAGAGTCATCGGCGACATCCATCCTATGCAGTTGCCGTATACGAACATCGGCATTGCAACTGAAAAGTAAAAGGGACGTTTTTAATAAAACAAAATTACTCCTATTAAAAAATTATAACTGTTCGAATTAATATTCAGTCACTCAACGAGATACATAAATAATATGTTTTATTTAATTAAATTAACCATAATAACATAATATCTTAAGTTAATATAAACATTGATAAAAATAAAAGTAATTAAAACACGCCATAAGAAGCAAATGGATGGGTACCCATAAGGCTGGCAGCGGTACCTCTTGTACCTTCCGGCCTTAAGGTCACGGGTGATATCAACTAAATGAGATGAAATTTCTCTAAAAAAACTTTTAGCCCCTAGACCCCACGGTCTTAATGTCTCCACGTCGAAAAGCACAAATATGTATTCCAGAGCAAGGCTCTCATATTTACGTCTCTTGACGTTTTCAGCTAGTGATGCCGCCGCTTGCGCTGATTTGGAGGTCGCGTCAATGAGAGATGGTGCAAGCGTATCAACACATGTAGCATCCCACACCAACGACTTTCCTTTTTTCCAAGGCATCAATGACATACCATCAGGTCTCTTACCATCATCACGTGCAATTCCATTCGACTCGAGAATAGTTGGCACGATAATGGTGACAAGGGTCCTTCTGACTATGTCGTTGATATCAGCGTGTCGACGACCAGCTCTAGCTTTTTAGATATAATGTTATCATGGTTAAATGAATTAAATAAAATGTTTGTTACAAATTTTACTGGGACAAAAAAAAATACAGTAAAATAATATGTTTTAAAGACACTTTTAACGTTAAGAAATGCACTTACTCAAAAAGGCACATACTATCTGATTCACTTGACTTCCTTCTCTAAAAAGATTCATTCCTTAAAACAAAAAACAATAGTTTAAAAACTGTGCTCTGGATTAACTTAATGACTACTATTGCGCGCTAAAGTTATCCACGACTACAAGACGATGACGAACTATAAAACATTTATGTTTATTTTCTTTATTTATATATTAAAAATATAATAGTGTTACAGTTTCAATTATTTATAAGCACATTATAGAAACTGCTGTAAGTAATTAATTAACATTAATTATGTATTTCAATGCGCTCTTAAAATTCTGATAATTGAAATGTGTTGTTTTAATTTATCTAGAAAAAAAGAACTATCCCATTTATTAAAAAAAATAGATAATAGTAAAATTTCTATTCCATAATGAAATCTACATTCGATTAACTGTGATAAAACGGAATATTGTTTCATTTTTTTAAACCTTGCAAACAACATCAGGTGAAGTTTTATACAATAGTACTTTTTTTAATGCCCGCCAATCCGCAGTGGAGGAGCGTGGTGGGTCTATGCTCTAAAAAACCCTATCTCATGCGAGTGAGGAGGCCTGTGCCCAACTGTGGGACGTTAATGGGCTGCTACTTACTTTAAAAAAAAACCATCCAAAATAAGATGATCAAAAGCAAAATTAGTTTTCTCTACTATCGTAATATTTTGGGGCAATTTATCAATTAATGTTTTATAAGTTGTTTGGTTCTGGTTCTTTTTTGTACTATATATTCCTCAATCTTCTGGAAATATCCTTGTGAAATAAGTAATAAATATAATAACAAAATAAATTTCCCATGTATATACATATAAACCTATCAAAAATTTCCACCGAAATTTACTCGCTTATCGAAAGTCAACTCTTTTTGTTTCATTCTTATTTTAATAAGATTAGTCACCTTTGTTGCTTAACTTGTAACTTACGATAACAAATAAATACTTAATATATTTCTTAACTATAGAACTTAATTAAATATAATTATACTGTACTTATATATTAATAATGGCTGACAATCAATTGTCGATTAATTCAAAGTCAACTATTGTTAATTAATTTAAAATGTAGCCCAAAGTACTTTTGTATTTAATGTATATATTTTATTACTTTTAATCTAGATATATATATATATATAAATAGGACTAAATTTGTTTTATCTTATGTCCGTTATGCGCTTTTGAAACCACCCAATCGATTTGCCCCAAACTGGTTTCATTAGAAGGCAATAATGTAATGATGGTTTTAGACGGATTTTCCCCATGTTCAATTTATTTAACTATTATATTATATAGAGTAAGACAATCAAAAATTTTCATTTCATTTGGTTTTAAAACTTATTTTTCTAAATAATCACACTAAATAGATCGAATTTAATGAAATTAAAAACGAATAACTATTCTCACGTAACAAAGCAAGTGACTGATAAACATTTAATATTATTATCTAGATGATAACTAATATGTACTTACCTTTTAACTATGTTTACATTTAATATTAATAATTCTACGTTTTTTATGATAAGGAGTCTTTCACTTCACCTTAAATGTTATGTTTACACTATATGAAAACAATCTATCTATAGATTGAAGATATCTCAGGTTAAAAAATTAAACAAGAAAAGAATACGTGATATTGAGATGACGATATAGTTCAGATAATACTTTATCTCGAAGTGACTACAACGATCAAATAGTAGCAATAATAATAACCAAATAGAAAAAAACATTAGTTATCAGCACCCATTGTTCAGAAAATTTTTGAGGGACTGATTTACGTAAATGCGAAACCTATCTCTAGCTAAAAATGCATAAAATATGATAAAATTACAATTTTTTAAAATTGTTATGTCTATCCATCCACCTTTCTGTCTGTTGTTTATCTGTGTTTAATAATATTTTATATAGACGGAAACTATAATGCTTAACATATTATGTTACTTTTACCCACATTTTTCCATTTAAATAGGAAATTCAAAGCGTTTACTATATCTGACTGAACCGCAACAAATTGTGGTCAGTTTTCATGAAGGACGTCTATGTTCTCGTGGCCTCAATTGCCCTGCAGCATGGAGAATGATATATTTTGCGTAGAAATTTACACAATAGTTTTAGCGGAAGTATTCTCATATTAAATTACGTCATATATAATATTTTTATCAATAAGAACATCTGGTTATTTGACCTCGTAATGTCTCAGTGAGACTGAATGACAACTCTGACCTATGAATTATATTAAACATGTTAGATTAGGAAAACATAATTCTTTTCCTGAATAAATAATAAAATGCTGCTTTCTTACATTTTTTTTAACAGTAATCAAATCAGTGATCCATATTAGCATATTATTCTTACACCATTACGTCAGCAAGGCTGACATATTGTAAATATCAGAAAAATCCATCCTGTCTTAGATACGCATTTGTAAAGGTATTGTGGAAGAAATCGTTACTGACTTTTTCTGCGCTGGGAAATACATTTACGTTCGGGGTGTGGGACTCGCTGTTTCCAGAATACCCACTGAAACCCAGCGGTACAATCTGCACCTGATAAAGAGAGGCTAGAATACCGCACCGAGCATTCAACTCCGATGGCACCCCAGATGCTTTCTACAAAGGCGCATTTAAGGAAGGGGGAGCAGGTGGGCAAACGTACACCTTCTGCTCTCTAACCTCCTATGACTGAGACCCTTCCGTCGCGTTCCCTTCCCAAAACCTTTTACTGCAAGATGACAGTCTCACAAAAAGAAGCAACTGCCCTCCATCCCGCTTCGCTGACGATCTTTGTGACAATTGTTTTCGGCAGCGAAAGGTCATTTCCAGCTATGGACAGCAAGAGATGCTGCTATGGCCCCAAGCTGGGCATTCTGCCACCGTATGTTACGCCGTATCGACGAGTGCTCCACTTTCAAGACAGGCAGGTGAATCTTCGCGCCCCACAATCTAGTGTAGGTATTTCCCAAAGCATCCATGTCCGGTAAACACCTGCACCAATTTGAAAGATACCGAACCATGGCTTCTCCCGTCTAAGATGTTATCCCGACTTACCTGTTTATGATTCTAATATAAATATTAGTTCAACAGCATCTCAGATCCTCAGTAGCAACTTCCGAGGTGATCCGGCCTCATCTGGAACAAAGGCTTTTTAGACGCTTCGGATTTTAAGCGAAAACGGATGCTTCGGAAAGGACCTGCATCGATTGTCCGGGAAAAGTCACCCTAATGTCATGTGTGAGCCAGTTGTTTCACTTAAAGAGGCTCACCAGCAAAAGTAGAAAAACGCAGTCCATGCTGTCCCTCAGCACCGAAGATGGCGGGGACCAAGCAGAGTATTTGCGCTCGTCACTCATCCGGGACATTAGAGAAAAATGCGCGAACAATTTTCAGATGTCCAACTAAAGGATGTAGTATTGTAAGTATTTCGATCCAACAGGCGGTGTGTATAAATGCATTTCCTAACGTCAAAAGAAATTACGCTATTTATGAGACCAATAAACTTCGATGAGGCTCGTATATAAAAAATATAACTTAAAATTTACCAAATTTCAAACGCCTGCAATTCTCATGCGAGTTATTACTCTGTCTTTTGTTTTAAGTATGATGATTTGAATACAACAAAGATAATCTATTGAATGTTATAACAATTTAGGTAAAATAGTAAATAACAAATATTATTTTGTAAAGTACTGACCTTTCTTTAATGTATTGAGATCAATCATACTTACAAGATATAGTACACACAAACTTTCATACATGTACACAGCACAATCGAAAATTATTATAAAACTTATAAGTTTTACATTTTGTTCTATTCCCTTTTATTTTTCTTTTAATTGTCTTTGTTAATTGCTTCAATTATATTTGTTATTTGAAGGAAGAGCGGAGGCTTGTGCCACAGAGGTGATTTCCACCCTTAAAAAAAGGCTCCAGCCTTCTTATAGTTTAAGTGCTGAAGTTAACGAATTATTTTTTTTATTTACTCTTTATATACCGTCTTAGATGTCTATATTATTCCCAACTAGATGTTGCAAATGAAAACTTGCTTTATATAAAGTTTGTAGGTAAATAAGTAGGTATCACATAAATATATGTATTTATTGTACTTTGAAAGTATAAAACCATGTATGCGTTCTAATTTATTCAAATAAAATCAAATCAAAATATATTTAATCAAGTAGGCATATTACAGCACCTTTTTAATCGTCAAATGTTTTTTTTTCTTTTCCACACTCTAATTCTCATGTACGTCTAATAATGTTACTCCAGAACGACTTAAAATCTAAAGTTACGAGGGTTCCTTCGCGCCCACAACACAACAACAAACTCAGTCTGGTATTTTGTTTTTTTGTTACCATCATCATTACAATATCATATTAGTTCAATATATTTCAATTTAAATTAGAGCAGTTCGTTTACTCCTACGCGTTTCTATCGTCTATGTAATCTTGCAACTTATAATACGATTTTTCTATCAACTTTCTATTAACAAAGACTTTGAATTTAGTAATTGACATCTCTAAAACGTCTTGTGGGAGTTTATTATAGAAACGTATACAGTTACCCTTAAATGATTAATTGTATGCAGCCTACTAGATTTTTTAACATTGTGTATATTTAAACGTGGTTTATGGTATCAGTTAATTCTTCCATAGTATGTACAGGTAAATCATTCATTGACAGTATACTTTTAATAAAATGTTAGCATACCCACTATTGCATCTTAGATATTCAATTAAATTTTTGATATGATATATATGAATTTCATATGGAAAAACGGACAGAAAGGTAAAGATGAAAAGAGATATAAAAAAGAGTTACAACTAAAGTTATAAATTTAAAAAAAAACACCACAAATACGTTATTTATAAAAATAGCTTTAATGTAGATTATTTTCTTAAATACCAATACGAAATTCTTATAATCAAGTTATTCATAATTAAGGCCACATCCTCTCGGATTGCAGGAGTATACATCTTGACTGACGTCCATGCTTGACAGCTCTTCTTTGATCCAGCGTTGGGAAGTAGAAATGCCACCGAGTAACACATTGTCATTATTGCATGTATCACGGGCTATACCACGTAGAACGAGAAGACGATTCTGAAATAGTATGTTGCGCATCTTAATAAGATTAAGTTAAGGAGAGAGGAGAGTAAACGGATAAAATTAAGGCATTCTCTCTCGCGAAATTGAGATAAACTCGCGGGTGCGATATGTGTATATATATATAGTTATGTTTTAACCGATTCACACTAAACCTTATCAACTTTTTAAAGTGATACTGCTTTAGGCGCATGAGGGTAAAATTTTTACGGATGAAACGTGTGTTTAGCGTAAAGAAGATGTACAGCATTTTTTATGGTAATTCGTTTGACAATAAGGTAGTGTTAATATTTACAAATAACATATGGCATTTTACTTTGCCACTCGTCATTTAATCTACTATTTTTCATCAAATGTAAAGTAAAAATATTTCATAAATTCTCTTTTCCAAATTTTAAATTCAAAAACAAAATTAAATTAAGAATTTCTAACATTGACAAAAAAAACACGTGACATTTTTATTTACAATTCGTCATTAGAGATTTCAATAAATTATTTGAATTAATTATCGACCCTTAATATTTTAATGACAATTAAATTCTTTAAATTTGTAACATATGTTCCTTTTTCCCTCCCTTCAAGTTTTTTCTAACATGTGTACTTTGTACGTACGCACTTTTTATTATTATGGACAGGTTAGAGTTTCACTGTAAGCCCACCTGATGGTACGTGATGATACAGTTTAATATGGAAGCGCGCTTTACCTCTTATGGTTTCTAAACAGCATCATACTGGAACACAATTCTCTTTGCTTGGCAGTAAATCTTCGCTCGTAGGGTGGTAACTAGGTACGGCCGAAGCCTTCCACCAGTTCAAAAGTTTCGATTAAATCAAGAAGTTTATAATTTATATAAATATCCTTTACTTACATTATTTTGACAAAGCACAGGTCCTCCGGAAACCACAATGCATACACTATCCGTGTTTTTTCCACACGCAGCATCTGCGGAATCACCATTGTGGTTACAACCATTTTCTTCAACTGTCAAAAATGTCTGCAAATAAAATATATATCTTGCTCATGTTACAAAAATTAATATAACCTACACTACCCAAAATATTAGTAACATTATTGAAATTTGTTATTCCATTCACATTATTTGTTATAATAGGCCATGGTCTTCTTTATGTAATTTTTTTTTTAAACTATTCTTTTTTCAATCTTAGTCTTAATCTTCTTTTTGGTTTTATCTACGTTTTCAGGTGGTCACCACGTAAATGCCTATTATCGCTATGGTGTTAACTTTCTGGAACTTATGTTATTATTATTATTTAATACTTTGTTATTCGAATGGGCTCAAAAAGGGCCATCAATATGTTAAAAGCAATCCTTCTTGAGGAACCTCAGGAGGGACCACCGACAGCTTAACTTTCTTTTTCGGAATCCACACACTGTTTCTGTGATTTAAGAGTGATTTTTGAAGTGCTACTTCTTTAGACGCCTGAGGGTAAAATTTTTACGGATGAATCCCGTGATTAGCGTCACGAAAATGTGCAGCGTTTAAGCTAATTCGGTTAAAGGTTAGTTAGTTTTAATATTTACAAATAACTTGTGGCATTTTAATTTGCCACTCGACATTTCATAATATAATATACCATTTTTCATAACATAAAAATATTTCATAAATCGTCTTTTGTAAATTTTAAACTCAAACACAAAATTTAGTAAATAATTTCTCATATTGACAAAAACACGTGGCATTTATATTAACAATTCGTCATTTGATTGTCTATAAGTTATCTCTATTAATTTTAGACACTTAATATTTTAATGACAATTAAATTCATTAAATTCCTAACATATCTTCCGTTTTCCCTTCTTAAGTCGCGGTTATCTAAAATTTTAGATAATATTTATATATAATTTTAGATATTTAATTGTATAAAAATAAACAAAACTTAAAAATTACTTAAAGTTTCACTTCTGACATGTGTACTTCACACGCACGAACTTTTAATTTTGTTTATTATTAAATATTTATTCGGAAAGTTATTCGCAATGAATTCTCCTATAATTTTGGTGCCTATGATAATATATACTGATATTTTTCAATTAAGACTCCAAAAAGAAAGGGTGAAATTTTATATTTTCAATATCCCGTATATTTTCAATTATACGCGAAAAAGTATCAAAACCAAGAATTAATTTTCCCACAATTCCCTAAGATCAAATTCAAATTTTAAAATACTTTATTCAAGTAGGCTTTTAGCGGCACTTTTGGATTGTGAAATACGGATTTTTCGCGTATATTACTTTTGGTTTTTTTTAAAGAAAAAATATTTACAAAACGACTTAGAATCGAAAGTTACAAGGGTACCTTCGGGCTCTGTCCTGAGAAGAGTGCACAACAAATTCAGTAATTTTTTCTCATCATCATTAAAATATACATTTTAAATTTATTCGCTTAGAGCAATTCATTCACTCGTATGCCTTTTTATCTTCTAAGTATTCAAATTATTGACCAATTTCTCAATAACTTTCCTTTTAACAAAAGATTTTAATTTGTTTAATGTAACTTTTAGGAATTTATTAAAGGAACGATACAATTATCCTTGAATAATTTGTTAATTTTATGCAGGCTACTAGAATGTAACAATTTATATCTTAAGTTTATGGACGCACAACAAGTTTTTTAATATGTATATGCAGTGAACTGTCATTTTTTTAATTAACGACTCTCTTGGACTCATCCACAGACCACTTATGTGGGGCCACCATATGAGTGGTCTATCGAACCGAAGAATCGAAGTTTATTATCTAGCGTAATACCTAAGAAAATGGTACTATCCACCAGATTCCTCAGTGTTAAGTTTAATGATTACTTCCATTTGTCAACGTGAATTTCGATCGAAATGAATGTGGCTGTTCGGCCCCTAACCTACAGACGTTATGCGAAAGTTGGCGTTTTTCTAACGTCAGCGCATCGTTGACACGACGTTAACGTTGAACATACGCTAAACGCAACGTGCTGCGATTCCAGGCGTACAATCAGAAAATGTATTGCGACGAGGAAACACTACTGTTGGCTTTGCTACTTCGACGAAAATACGTAAAAGAAAATATCATCGTCAGTATTGGGAAAATCTATATGGTCCAATCGATTACAAGAAAGTGAATATTTCGCACTGTCTCTAATAGTGTTAAAAAAATGAATATGAATTGAAATGTGATTTAAAAAGGCATACAAAATTTAGACACTAAACTCAAAGTTTCAATATCACCAGAGCAACAATGCCAATGGCCACCGGCCGTAACACGGATAGAGTCTCACCCTGTCCGTGTTATGGCGTGTTTGTACTTTTTGTCAATAAATGCAAAGTTAACGTTTCGTTGACGTTGCG
Source organism: Elymnias hypermnestra (assembly GCA_015832385.1). Lineage (NCBI taxonomy): Eukaryota > Metazoa > Arthropoda > Insecta > Lepidoptera > Nymphalidae > Elymnias > Elymnias hypermnestra. The sequence goes on along the minus strand of JACTOM010000027.1, from coordinate 580,081 downwards.
AAGTTAAAGCGCGAACAGTTGCCATTAGAGATTCTCAACGTAAACGTTGCGTCAACGCGACGTTGTCGCTGCGCAGACATTGAAGAAACGCTAACGCTGGCGTAACGCCAGTGGAAAAGGGGCCTTTATGTGAGAATAGATACTTCGTAACTGACAAACAAAGTTATTTTAGCTATGTAGTATATACGTATAACTATGCACGATATATCTATAATTTGCAACTTTTCTATGCGACTTGCACGCAAGAGTAAAAAACTGGGTATAACAAAGCGTCAAAAAGGACAACTCTTGGTGATTTTCTATTTTTGTTACTTTATGACTCCGCTACTAGGCGACGGATATTTACAAATCACATTTTCTAATTTGTCTGAGTTTGGCTTGGTTACGATCCTATCAGTAAAGTCGTCTCCCCAAGCAAATAATTTGTATTGTGGTACGACACCGTATAAAATTCGCATAAATGACCTCTTACCATAATAACATTTTAGCTTTTATCATTAATTACAATTGGGTGAGATTAAAGTCAAAACCTGAGCTATCAACAAGAAAAACTCTCAATAATTACCGAAACAATATTTCCATGGTAATCGAAGCCATATCCCAGACATTCACCTTCAAATGGCGTCAAGAAGTCAAGACAAGCTCCTCGGGTGTCTCCGCTTTTAAAGACGACTTTATTTTCTAATACCAATATTCCAAAATCATATTCGTGAGTACCTAGAATGGTAAAAATAATTAAGACGACATTGCTGGCGCAATGAGCAGTCCCTACGTTAACAGTGATCCTGTGTACAATTTCAGCCAGGGTAAATTTAGGAAATTGAATTTTGTAATTAATATGAGTCCAAGGTTGACCTTCTCATTTATTCACCATCAAAAAAGTGCCACATTTTTTTTATAGTAAGCTCAAAAAGCACTTTGAATCGTTAGTAGTATGTACATCAACTAAAAATATATCACTCGTTCTTAAAGTTGATTCCACTCAGAAGACACCGGCAATCAATTACTGAAATATTTTTATTGTATTTCTTTAGCAGTAGATAAAATATATCGAGAAGTGCTAGATAAATTTTATCTATCTAACTATAATTTCGATGACCTTGCTGAGGTAATGGTAATAATACTTGGTCAGCAAAGTTCCTGGGTTCAATTACAGGTAGGGCAAATTTAAAACATTTTATTTTCTAATTTGTCTACGTCTGAACTGATGAAAGGCTTCAGCCTTGGCTAGTTACTACGATACGATGCTATGTAGAAATCATAATCGTTAGAATACCCCTTACCAGGTTAAAGTGCTACCATCATAAACTGTATAATCATTTACCATCAGGTGAGATCATAATCAAGAGCTAACCTCTCAGGAATAAATAAAACAATCTATCTTCTAGTTGTTTCACTATGAGAAATCGTTTTATGACTAGATTAACATGGGCCACTAAATTTTAACTTAAAAACATATAATTTTGATATTTAGGTTAGATGATATAAAAACTGATTGTCTATAAAATCGGTTTATGAATGATGATGATGAACGTTTGACCGACTATAGCCTCTTATTATAAAATCAAATTTTATATAAAAATCTATTTCTTTTTTTCCTTTTTGAGCTTAAAAAAAGTAAGTAGCAGCCCATTACGTTCTACTGCTGGGCACAAGCCTCCTCACTTAAACGATAAAAGGTAATTAGAGCATAGACCCATATTTTTAAGCTCTATATACAAATCTACATACACTATCATACATTTATGTTTTAAGACCTTAAAATATAGCCTATCCTTATACTTTTAAATGGAGTGTAGATAATAAAATAAAATAGATTTGGTTCATGTTAAGGGCCATAGAAATTACATATTCAAAAAAAAAATGTACAGGTAAACACAAAAGAAATTTCACAATTAAATAAAATCAAACTAAATTTAGCTTTTAATTATAGGTCGAAAACGAAATTAAAATAAAACTAAGAATGTTAAAATAATAATATATGACTGAGATACAGCAAAAGGTCGGATGTGCCCATTTGAAATATAGATTACGCGATAATTTGATTTTAGTTCAATCACAATTACCATATATTCAAATAACTAACTACATAGACGTAGATGGAGGAAGTTCTGACCGGTAGTGATCTCTTGCTGGTCCTGCTTGTATGAATCTTCGGTCGGACTTAACCGAGACACCAGGGGGGAATGCGCAAACTGATCCTACGGCATATTACTCGTGGAAGCAGAGGGGTCCGCTGGGTTTACGTGAATATGAAAGTTCTCCCTCGCCTAGTCTCACACCCCCGTTCCATGGGGTGAAATTTGTGCGTAAATGCTTTTCCCGTATTCAATAAGGATCGATAAAGGATCGTATTCAATCTAATAAATATTAGAAAAAGTAGAATGGAATTTTTGTAATATTTTAAAAGCAAGGGAAATATATAATTAATCTAAGGACAGACACATCGACATTCTTTTGGTAGATAAAAGGTGTCCAGTGAACAGTGTAACACCGAAGTAAAGTAACCCTTTTAAGGGACTTTTACTGCATGTCTTACCAGTGTTATAATTCGGATGTCTCGTCCTTCTTGTGACGTTGTAATACTTCATTGGTGTAGCAGAATTCGGAACTCGGGCATATAGTTTCTTCCTATGGGCAACTGTGACACACGACGCTGATGTAAGGATGACTTGGGAACCAATTAAAGCACCCAGGCATACATTATGAGGAGTTTCCTTTTCAACAGCACTACCAACCAGAAATAAAAAATAAGTTATGTACAAAAATTATAGTAAATTCTTACCTTTTATTTCAATTCTTACCCCAGAGGCCGCCTAGATTCGTGTTAAAACACGAACTTTTTAAAATAATCGTACAGAAATAAAATCTTTTACGTGAGCTTTCAACAGATGGTACAGTAGTTATCGAGAAATATATTTAATTAAAAAGTTCATTCAGATATTTTGTATAGGCAGTCTGTGAAATAGTGGTAAGAATTTTATAACGGGGTTTTTAACGATAATGCGAAAACTTTTAGAATCGTATACAAGATGACAATGTAATATTTTCGTGGAATAAATATGAAATATAAGGAAAAAGGAAAATATTACAAATCCTGTGACAACTAATATAAATCACCAAAGTTTATAAATAACATTTTAGTTTTTTAGAATATGATTCCTACTATAATTCTCTCTAATCTAATAACTGTAGTGGGTTAATTTTATGTATATTCAGTTTACGATAACAATAATTACTTACGTGTAAAGTACAACGCACCATGGACACACGTCACTGTCTAGTGGTAAACATTTGGCTGTAAATGAGAAAACGAACTTAAAACGACTGAATTTCTAGACCATTTAAAAAAAATATTATTTTTTCAGTTGCTATTCTACCAGTAAACCCTTATCTCCACGCATAAATAAAAACAGAACTTAGTGTGTTAATCAAGGCGAGGTTTAAATACGAAATACAACTATTATTTTTGTCTTACATTCATAAAGTTAAAAAGTGTAATTTAAATTGTATATAACATTAAAGAACTAAAATGTACCAATGACTTATTGAATATTTCACGCTCCCTTAATCGACGAGAGTCGACTTTACTCGAACGAGCGTTACATCGCCAAACGTGGCAGCTCAGTCTCATTCAATAGGCACAAAATAAAGTTTCTTTAAAAATGTTGGTTATATAAAGATTAAACGACAATTTCCTATTTCCGAGTAAATTAAGTGTAACAACTTGCACAATTTCAGAAGTGCTTTAATAATATTCATAGTTTTAAAGTAAACAAATTTCATTAATCGTGTAACATACTTTAAGCTGCTTTGAAAATTCTGATGATTTTATCGGCAAAGCCAAAGATATAGCAGTGATAAACATCTTAAAAGCGGTAAAGCTTTTGTGAGCGACCTAATCATCTAGTTTATCAATTCAAACCCGAAAAGCTTATTATATTTCGATCACAAACATGGCTGATAGTGTATAACGACTTTAATGATACCTAGCATCTAATATAGAGCGGATTTTTTTCAGGATTCATCAAAAACTAAACAAAAACTTTATATGGTTTTAAGAAACCACAATGCAAATGTCCTTGATGGCCGGTGAAGATACAACGGTCATTTTGAGAATCTGGGTCCCAAAGTGGTAAGGTCTTCAGGAGCCTTAAACAAGCTTCTACCGAATGTGGGAAGGCTCCAACACCTGTAAACGGGGTGGGGCGGCGCTGTATGCAGCGCCTATTTGGTCGAGTGATCTCACAGCCCAGTCTCGAGCCCATCTGCGCAGAGCGCAAAAGCTCATGGACGTAATGGCTATTTGGGGAGTATCGCAACATCTCAGGCGGCGTGCGTTTTGGGATCTGGAGGCAGAAGTCCAAGCAAAACTTATCGGCGCAGGAAGGGTGCCCGACTAAGGGGAAAACACTCTGCACTGGGTGAAGAAAGGAGACAGCTGAGTGTGGTATGATTGACCTTGCTCTCAAAGTGGCGTTTAAGACTTCGGTTAACCATTAAAGGCATACAGCCCTTACTTGATCAATGGGTGAACCGGACACACGGCATGATGATTCCGCCTCTCACAGGTCTTGTCGGGACACGGCTGCTTCGGCAAATACCTGTGTAGGGTATTAGGCCGCGAGCCGACTGAACAACGCCACGTGTGTGGTCGCACCGTTGATACGGCAGAACACAAATCGATGACGTGTCCGCGTTGGTCGGAAAAAAAGTGCCGCTCTCGTGGCGTCTACAGAATGTGTTAACCTCACGTTGCCTGCCGTAATCAAAACTATAGTGGGCAGTAAGAATTGCTGGAGGGCGATAGTTTCCTTTTGCGGGAGGGTGATGGCGCAGAAGGAGACAGCAGAGTGACTGAGAGAGCTGGACGTAGCCACTCCAGCCATTCGCAGACGCAGGTTCAGATGCAGACGGGCAGCCCAGGACCGTCGTCTGCCCCCTAGGGATAATCTCTAGTCAGCAATCGCAAAAGGATAGCAATAGGATCATATGCCGATGAGAAACATGAGACTAAATTTTTTTATACATACTTACCAGTTTTAGTAGTACCAACTTTTGGATGTAATATTAATTTTTCAGTAGAGCAGCACCAGTCCTCACGTTTTGAGCAGGGCCTTTTTAACCTTAAAAACCATATACATATACATACATACAAGGTATTAAGAGATCGCTTCCGAAAATAAGATTAGATGATAGTACTAATGACACCTTCGATGATGGGACGGAAAAATTTGAACCTGATTTTGAAAAATCATATTTTTATATCATTTTATGAATATTATTTATGCTCTAGAATTGTTTGCAGGCAATATTTTTACAGGTTGGATGAAGTGGCGGTAGGTCTCGGGAACAATTTGCGATGCCCCTAAAACTAAAGCGATCGTATAACCTGTCATCCTGTATGGATCAGAGTGCTGGGCCCCCAAAGGGGAGAATGAAAGGAAATTGCATGCAGCGGAGATGCGAATGTTGAGATGGATGTGTGGAGTAACAAAATTAAATAAGATTAGGAATGAGTATATTAGAGGAAGTATGAAATTAGCACCACTGACCGAGAAGTTATGGACTGGAGACATATCCTAGTATGGACGTGTCATGAGAAGGGACGATAGCCATGTATGCAAGAGGGCCCTAAATATGATGGTACGCGGCAGGGCCAGAAGAGGGCGACCAAAAAAAGTGTGGTTGAACTGTGTGAAAGAGGATATGTGTGTAATGGGTGTGAATTGAGAAATGACAGCGGATAGAGTCAAGTAGCGATAAGAAAGAGATGACGCTCCAGAACGTTAGTCCAGCTGAATGTAACGAAAATTTTATAAAAAATACATTACTTTAATTTAAAATAACGCTCGCATCAACTAAGGCACGCGGCCGGCGCAGGTGTGCGTGTAAAAGAAACGACTAAATTGAGCGAAAGTGCGAAAAACCGCGATGCTGCGCCCTTAAACGCTCGGGTGCCCGCGCCAGTGCGTTCGTTGACCCGAGTGTCAGCTATTTGTGTTTCATTGTTGATTTTTTTACATTTTAAAAAAGGGATGTATTTTTTATGAAGCTTTCGTTTCATTTAGCTGTACTAACATAATGGAGCGAAAATGATGATAGCAAAACTTTTTCAAAATATGTTTTTCTTTAATCAGGAATGTTTTTTTTATAAATTCCACATTTTCCTTTATGATTTATTTTTAGTATTTGTAAAATACTTACCTATAGTCAGAATCCTCTATAATGCCACCAGGTTCAATCGTATGTTCTTGGGAACAAATAGATTCATCCACACATATACCCGTTCTATTATCTTTAGTAACGCATCCATTTGTTTCACCTGTAACATATCATTCAAATTCTAATTCATTAATTNTAATTATTATTATTTATTATTATTATTATTTTATTATTTTTAATGATATAATTTGACGGATGGTGATATTACAGAACGACTTTAAATTTAAAGTTTCCTTCGCGGCCTTGATTCAACATTTGAACAAGATATTTTATATAGGGACTCTCCCTGTTTGAATAATAGTAACGATTAAAAAAAAATATACAAATGGCACAATAACGAATGGAATTTGTTGTAACTTTAGAAGTTAACTACTGTAATAAAACTTTACAACATCTTATAAAGTGTTATAACGTCAGCTGATTACTAAAAATCTGAAAGATTTTTATATTTCTTATGCTTGCGAAAAATTACCAAGATTCCAGCTAAAAATGTAGCGACGAAAATACTGCATATACAAAAAAGTAAAACGCAGATACAAAACAAAATCACAGACCATTACTGAGTAATATTCTCAACTTTTTTCGACCACCTATCGCACGTCACATTACAACCGGCTGCGGAGTAGGAGAAAAGTAGTGGTAAAATGGCACCTATGGGTCGCATCAGATGACCGTGTAGAATTTATATTCTCACTCATTCGTACAAGTTTTCGGTAGATAAGATGCAAAAAAGTTTCACTTGCATAGAGACTTTATAAAACTACACAATTTAATATTTACTCGCTTGCATTCATAATTATGTGGTATAAAGAAAATGCTAATAAATTTAACAATTACCCCTCCTATAAGGTGTGAGATTGAGGCTATCTTCATCAGCTGATTGAAGTCCCCGTATTATCGCCATCAAAACAGTCATCGTGATAACGTACTGCATTGCATTTATCATCTGTAATTGTAAAAATAATTCCTTAACATAGATATTGCATGAACAAACATAAGAAAGTCAGTGTGTGTTGAATATTTGTTGAAATTTATAGAAATTGAGTTACTGGGGAAAAATTGTTTAAATCCCTTAAAATTTTATTTGAAATTAAATAGAATTCATTACCGTTTTTTAGTGTTGTTAACTATGATACATATAACTTTAAAAATCATATTGTACTACCTCAATACTAGTCTAGTTCGATCGAAAATCCAGATTGAGATCTAATGTTACTCTAAAACACTGCGCGGGGTCTGCTCTCTGTTTTGAAAATGATGATTAAAAAAAAGTTGTAGAGAATTTAATCATCTATAATATTTATGTTGAATACAAATAACATAAAACCCATAGGAATCGAGATATTTGCAATAAATGCGTAAATAATCAATTTTAAGACTTTTGATTTTGAAATATCTGTGGTCACAGACACAAAAGTGGCAAAATAAGGCTTTATACAAGTTTATAGCGAACTATCTCTCATTCCGAGATTCTTAACCTAATTGGACTAATATTCCTGGACTATATGGCCGTAAGCCATTGAAATAATAAAATTAGTATAAATATATAAGAATTAACTCTGTCAGAACTTTCTTATAAGTTTTACAACAACTATATTTTTGACATACACGTAGTTTTAAAAAAAAACAACATTTTTTCGTCTTATACTGTTAATCGTAAGACAATGTAAATTAACAACTATTCTTAAAATATTTAGAGTGCATTAGGTTATAAAGCATTTTTAAAACAATTGTTTGATTTGTACATAGTGCCTGAATAAAAGAAAGCATTGTAACTATCGTTTTTGTTAATAAGGTGATAACTAGCCACAGCGGAAGACTTTAACTTTAACTTAATACTCTAAGACAGCATTTTATTTGTCAAAAAATAACAAACCAATTTTAATAGACATCCAAGGATGGTCATAAATGAAAACCTTAGGAATATAAAACACAAATTAACTCACCCTTCCCCAACATGGGCTTTTTATAAAAACAAAATAATGCTATACGGCTGTCAATATACTCCCACAATACGAGTACATTAGATATAAAAAAGACACCAATGTTAAAGCGCAATTATAAATGATATTTCATAAATATTTTAATAATTGTTTAGTTTTAAATTAGTAATTAAAAGTTTTTTTTTATAAATATGTATATTAGTAAATTACTTTTAATATCATTCTATTTATAATTTTATTGTAAATAATATTTCAATTGAACGACTTTTATTAAACGAAATAAAAATAAATTGTACACCTATATACCACTTTTATTGATTCTATTTTAATAAATTAAAAGATTTTGATTGTAGTTCAAAATTGTTCTTATTTTCTATATATGTAATGTATTTGTTATGGATCAAGATTTATTATAAAAATTGATATTATAATTTTCAAATATTATGTCATGGTTTCTCTAGGGTAAAAACTATTGTAATTTTGTTTTACCTTGTCAATTTTGCGATGAGACGGTTCATTAATATTTAAGCACTTCGATGTTAAATCTTTTTAATACTTTCTTTGACATTAATTAAAATCAATTAAACGTAATCCTAACGCACTTCATGTTGGTTTTACGTGTAATATATGACTAAGTAATTAAATGACTTCATATTAATGTTGTTATATATATTATTTATTACTAGAAAAGTATAATTCAGTAGCGGCCTATTCAAATTTACCAATATTTTATAGATTTTTAATTTTTTTTCATCGATAAGTTAGCAGGTTTTTTGTATATTAAAATACCGTCCCTGGTGTAGATAAAATTAATATTCCACGAATTATATCGCACTTAATACGCGAAAACATACCGTATTAAAATTTTCTTATATAATTTCAAAAACACTGTCAAATTATCATATATTCACGCATATCGATTTACGAGTACTTATCGATATAGTATTATTCGATACGGCATTACAAATAATATATACTACAGAACACTTTTTCAATGCAATATTACATTGATAAAACGAAACATTGTTGCCAATTTGGTTTAATGCTAATTTAATGATATTATCATTATTATTTGAATTTTCTTTTAGTACCAAAAGTTAAGTATTTAAGTTTATGTGCGTTTTCAAGTCGGTGTCAGTGTATATATTCGAAAAATAAAGTGACATATATATGTATGTAATATCAAAAAGTGGCAAATTGGTTAAGAAACATGACTCACGATTTTCTACATTCAGTTTTGAACTACGTAACTTATTGTCTTAAGTTCCAGTATTATAGCCGTCATGGTGATAGACACGATAAATATGTTAATTCTGAACAAGTCACTTTTTGTTATAAACTATGTAAAGGTATAAATTTCCAGTCAAAAAACACGTGGGATTTTCTAGTGTCGCTAAAATATCGTGTAACAATTTTTCTTTAACCATTTCTTGTGTTTTTAGATTTAGTACGAGGACCGCTATAGTATTGGTTATAGGAAATAAGTTTTGTAATTTTAATGAGTCTCGATTATGTCTTGTTAAATCGAACTCACTAAAATTACATATTATTGAACAGCGGAACAGTTACTTTTAAGAATAAGCATTGACATGTGCTGCACTCTATAGTTGCGCCTTTGTGCATTTATAGTAACGAGATTATGTTTTTCGGCAATATTTAATTAATCAAAGCCTTACATTAATGTGTTTAATATTAAAACAAAGTTCTCCTGCCACATGACTGTTTGTCAATTTGCTATTAATTCAAAAACTTCCAAGCGGTAAATCCGTTACGGTACAGTTACGGTTTTTACAAAAAATAGAGTGATTTTTAAGGAAGGTTTATGTATATAACTAGTTTTTACGTACATTGGTCAAAATATAGCGATAATATTCGTTCCTAGTGTGAAATCTCAGCCGCCTGGAAGCTATTACAGAGCAATGGCCCGAATCACCTAAAGATGTAATAAAAGAATGTATGCTAGGATAAATGATCTTATATAGATCTATTGGAAAGTCTGCGATGAATCTATCCTTTCGGTTTTTTTTGTTACAATAATTCCCCAGAATCATTTTATCTTAAAAAAATAGTCACGTACAACGCGTTTATTAAAAAGTTATTCAGACGGATACAGCATATTTTTTTATGAACCTAAATAAGTCGATTACCTTAAACATGGCATGGACATTATAATGATCTTTTATACCGTATAATTGTAATGTGCATTATAGAAGATATATCACGAATAATAATTAATTTGAGAAAATAGAATGCCTAATGCAGAGCGTAATGGTATAGATATCGAATCATATATATTGGTTTATTTTTATAAAATCTATTAAATACGATATTTTGAAACATATGAAGAAGTACAGACCCTATGTTACATTTAAATCCATATAAAAGCTTCAAGCTGCTGCGGTATCATGTAAAACGCATACGATACATGTAGGCGTAATATACTTTACTGCCCGTGTAAAACCAGGACGTGTTGCTATTAATTCATGCATGTATATTGCATTACCACGTCCACATATATCGCGTTGTTATTAAAAGAGATTTGTTTAATGCTTCTACATTAATCACATTGACCCAAGAGTGATATGAAACATGTATTTGTTTACTGATATACGTGACGTTTTAACTACGAAAAATCTTACGTACCAGTAAAAATTGACAAATTGTCGCATTAAAGTTTCATGTAGTCATCCTGATGGAAGCAGTTTCCCACTACGTTATTATTATTTTATTTTCGATCTTTTGTTTTCCAATTGTCTATAGAAATCACTCTTCTTGATAATATTATATTTAGACTTCATTTCATATTGTAGATGATACACAATATGATTAAGCTTCGAAGTATTTCCACATAATACACTAAAACACGATATTTGTTGCGAATATATGTAAGGTTAACACTATATAAGCTGTAAAATGTGTATTTTATCACTGATTTATTATAATCCACTTAAATATTACTTGACCAGCTAAACGGATCACGCGCTTGCAGACAAGCGATCGACACACATATACAATATATACGTAGTATAAGAGTCATCAAGCAAAAATATGTGAATGTAGTGTTGGCATAAAATAAAGGTTATTTTTAATGAGCCATGAGTAGCCGTTAAGGACATTTTACAAACATCTTTACTGTTTAAGTGAGTGGATGACAGTGATCTCACCTAATGGCAAGTGATGGGAACGCGATAACCAGGTGAGAAGTAATTTACCTCATATGGTTTCTACACAGGATCGTACCGGAATGTAGTACGTGGTAACTCGCATGGACTGAAGTGCCCCACCAGTTCAGACCCAGACAAATCAGAAAATGCTGGCAAGGCGAGTACTTGCTTGAAGCGACTTTCTTAACCTAAAACGTGTCATAAAATTGTTGTTTTTAAGGCGTTATAATCTTTACAAATAACTTATATTAGACAAAAGCTAATGTATTGAACTTATTCATTTATAATTAGAAAACGTAAAAGGAAACTGCCTTGACGATCTAGTCCATTCACATGAAGTCCTTCCGGGGTTCGAGTTCCGGATCGATGCAATTCAAAAATCGATATTGAGGTTTCTATTAAGAGTTTCTCAATATTTACCCGAAGTTTGGTAAGTTGGGAGTGTGTTCAACCCCCGTGCCTCTGTAGGACATTAATGGGCTGCAATTAACCTTACCTTACTTTAAAAGGAAAAGTTTTCCTTTGTTTAGGAGTATTAAATTCGATCATAATGTTAACTTTAATAACTATACATACTTTCAACAAATAAATCGTCAAAAAAGATAACAATTCACTTAATATTGAATGTTTTCCATCACCCATTTATAGATTCAGTGGAACTGCCAGTGCATTGCCGATAAATTATTTAAAATCAGTATTGTCACATCTCCATCCCTTAGAATTATCATACTGGCTCCGACTGCGCAAAAAATAACAATAAAAACATGATGAAACATTACTATTTAACCGTGGTATTCTGTGGTATTGTGAATATCACCAGTAGAGCCAACCCAATCAAAAAGAGTGCCTCATCTGCGAATTTCAATAAAAACTGCAATTAGTTTTAGTACTGTCTGAAATATGTTAAAAACATATGCACACAATAAACTGAAACTGCATTTGTTATACATATTTTTACTTAGAACTTCATTTCCTGATTCTTATAAGTTTTAAATAAAACTATATCTTTGGTTGAGCTTGAATTAATATAAAAACGAATTGTTTTTCGTGGTGGGTTTTTCTCAAGGCTGAGGAAATACTACTGTCGAAACTTATACCCAGATTTTGATAGATACATGACTTTATCAAGTTCATAATACTACATTTGAAACCTTTGTAAATTTCCTAAATTATATAACAGAAAAGAAGTACTCTAACCATATATCACTCTACTTCACCATAATAACAATAACAAGCGGATAAATGAGCGAGTGTAAGTGGCATTTTTCGCACGCAATGTATTGAATTCGACTTAAAGTAGATTATACGGTCAACTCTTTAAAACAGTAGTTATTATGTGACCTTCTCCTCAGATTCAACAAAACCTGTTAGCGTACGTTAATGACTCACAATCATTTTATTTTCTCACTCATATATTCCTTAACCAATAAATATTTTTATTTTATGTGTGTGTAGTTGTATCCAACTCGGTTGGGTAGCGTTCGAAAAGCTATGTAAAATTTTTTCTTCCAACATCCCTCAGTGCCAGAAGACCAAAGTCTTCGAACAGTGCGTGTTGCCAGTGATCACCTATGGATCGGAAACGTGGTCGCTGACTATGGGCCTCATTCGAAAGCTCAAAGTCACACAGCGTGCGATAGAGAGGGCTAGGCTCAGAGTTTCTCTACGCGATCAAATCAAAAAGGAGGAGATCCATAGTAGAACCAAAGTCACCCACATAGCCCTGAGAATCACGAAGCTGAAGTGGCAACGGGCGGGGCACATAGTCCGACGAACCGATGGTTGTTGGGGTCCGAACGTGCTGGAATGGCAACCCCACACCGGAAACGCAATGTAGGCAGACCTCCCACAAGGTGGACCGACGATATAAGGAGAATCGCCAGTAGCCGCTGGAGCCAGGCGGCACAAGATCGGGCACAGTGGACATCATTAAGTGAGACCTATGTCCAGCAGTGGACGTCCATCGGTTGTAGTGTGTGTAGAGATGTAGAGATGATGGCAGAATGGAGTGAGCTTAACGGCTTTAGATTTGCTACATCGCCCCAAATTTATTTGTTCATCTAATACATGTCGCAAAACATCCAGTCTCGTAGTTATGGCAAAGTGAAAGGCGCTTGGCAGAGCAGCCAAGGCGGCGCCTATAGCTCGCATCAAGTGACAGTGTAGCAATTACTGTATATTATTACTTATACTTTTAGCTACAGCACCTCCCCAAAAGCAGCGCATATCTTACGACAAAGCTTCTGCAGTTTTACTGCCATGTCAACAAGTATGAGTGATTGCATTTGATACGGCCATACAAAACCAAAAGTTTTAGGTTTATTTAAAGTTAACAAATTTATTTAACACATTTAATGATACGTCTTAATATCGGCTTTGAAATTTACGAAAAATTTCTCTACTAATATATCTTGCTTACGATATACAGTTCACATAAGTAAAAAATAAATATTGATTTTTTGCTGTATTAGCCAGTAAAGTTAACACATACGTTGGTGGTTTAATTTTTTAAATGTACCTATCCTTGTAAACATATTCTAAGATACTAAGGATATGTTTATCGATATTAGCCTTATGAATAAGACAGAGTTAATTCATACTAACCGTACATGTTTTTTTTTTATGTCCATGGGGCATGCGTTTGGCTACAGTCACACCTGATGACAAGTGTAGACGCAACCTAGGATGGACCGCGCTTGCCTAGGAGGTGCCTATTCACTCTGACTTTAAAAATACCCGGATTATAGTAAACTGGGAATACAGAAGCTGGCAAGGCATTCCACGCCTTTGCAGTGCGGATTAGAAACAATTGGTCAAAACGTTTTGTACGGACTCGTGGGATATCCACCACGTTGGGATGCCAATCGCTTCTATATGTAGATGTTCTGTAGTAAATGGGCGACAGCAGAATAAGATCATATAGTTGCTGCGCCCACTCTCCGAAATATAACCCGTAGATTCCATTTATTATCAAATTCTAAGATTCTAACAAGTCTCAGAGCTCTGAAGGACACGGATATTTAAGAAGAGTCGATGTACAATTTCCCGAAATTGAGAACTGCCTTCTGGAGTGTATAAAACAATGAACATTTGAAATGTATCGTCTTATATTTAAAAGGCTAACTACGGCAGTAGTTTACATCTTCTTTGCATTCCAGAACGATAGTGTTTAAAAACCATAAGCTGTGTGTGATGGAATTACGTCTTACAAGGTAGACGCAATTCCATGTTAGACTGTTTCATCACTTACCTTCATTTGAGATTACAGTCAAACTAACCTGTCTGCATTGTTAAATTGTAATTAATTAAGCAGTACCTTAGAAGCTTAAGGATAGAGTAGATGACGATTTTTTAAATGACGAAAAATCATGGAAATGAAAAAAAATGCAAGTCAATTTTTATTTAATTTCATACATAATTAAAATATTACAAACATATTATTACGATGACATAAAAGTCTTGTATAACTTATATTGCAACATAATGATATGATAATCAAGAACCGATTTAGTTTGTTATTTAGGTCGTTTATGGTCACAGAAAATTAAAGTTTTACAAAATACTCGGTTACTTATACCAAAAACACATTTTTTCCTCATTCGGGTATAATCATATTAAATAGGTCACGAATTGAACTGCAGATCAGCTTTCCGAGTCAAAAATATAATTGGTTACTAAACATAATGGCACAATCAATTTTGCTGTTGATAGCCAATGACGTACAGAAATCAATTTTATTTCATTAAACCCAAATATAATTTGAATTAGTCCTTGTCATTGAAACCAGCCACTGCGCTGGTAATTAGTGATAAATAAATATGAATTCTATAAATAACATTTAGTATATTTAACGTGTTTAGATGAATAAGGAAGACTTCGTTGGTATTATTAAAATGGCAGAAAACGTGTCAGATAATTTTGAAATCTGCAGAAAAGTATGTAATAACACAATTCACAATATTATACATTCGCCACTTTTAATACATTTCTTGGACAAGTAAAATAATTTATCATTACCTTTACGAAAGGTCATTCATTAGAATTTAGTCACCTATACTTTCCTTCGCTTTTTATTTATACTGTATTTTACCTTTTTTCATCATTAATAATGGAAAAATTCCTCCATATATTTAATTTTAATTGTATGTCGAAGAAAAAATCTAGCCTGGAAAACGAGAGTTCAAGGTACCGCCATATGTTTCTCTCTTATAGAGGTTTTTATCTAACCCAGGTTTCTAGCTCATAGAGGTACTGCTATGACCATTATCACTCTTAAGGGTTAAAANAAAAGAAAAATAAAATATAAAAAAAGAAAAATAAAAATTCATTGTTTTATCCACCCCAGAAGGCAGTTCTCAACTTCGGGAAACTGATTATCGACTTAAATATCCATGTCCTTCAGAGCTCTGGGCCCGTAGACAAGTCACTTTCTAAGATTGCTAACGCTTAAAAAATGTACGGGAATGACATTTCATATCGAAACTTATCGAAAAATGAAACGTTATTCCCATACTTTTTTAAGAGTTAGCAAGCTTTGAAAGTGACTTGTCTACGGACCCTGAGGCTTGACAGAATCGTTGGATTTCATAACTTTATAATAAATGGAATTTATTTTTCGTTTAGACATGACGTAGGAACGAATCTTTCTTCGTTGTTATTTTAAAAGGCAGGGTTAAAATGCGCAAAGACAATGTAAATGCCTAATCTGCACCAAAATTTAGAACACGTATGCAGCACGGCTGCTTTTTATTATTCGTTATAAATTAAGTCTCTCTTTTCCAGATTTCAATCTCTGTCTTGAAGAAATTGTGAAAGCTAAAACGAAGGGGCCAGGCAACTGCTCTCTGTTAAAGACGGTTCTCTTTTACCCAGTTATCTCTTATCCAGGTTCGACTGTAAAAAGTAATGGCTGCGATGATCAATTATTAAATATATTATGTAATTTCCAATACAGAATTCTTTACTGTTCGTGATTGTACAAATATTTGCCTGATATATTCACTGAATTCAATAATTGTTTGTTTTCATACTTTATATTTTCGCATCTTGATTTATCTCACTATCGCCTTTCACGTCATTGTCATTATTATTTTTGCTCTTGCCTAGATCTTTATATATATCTTCCAGACACCTTGCTTTCGTTTCTGGTATTACCACTTTAACATACGCGGCTGTTAATAGACAAACAATTCCAAAGAAATAAAATGATACATGCATTCCCACTGCTTTGGCTAAAGGTTTAAAAAATATTAGCTGCAGGAAGTCCGATGACGCAGCAGTAGACATTGTAATTGCCATCACCATTCCCCGAAACTAGAAAAACAATTTAAGAAGTGGTTGACACATATGTACTTACTTTATCGATTTAAATGAAAATATGGTTAAAGAAGAATACCTTGTAAGAGAATATTTCTCCAACGAGTACCATTGAAATAGGTTGAAGACCTGATGCATCGCAGAAAATACATATACACAGAGTTGCCAAAGGTATCCATGATGGTGCCAGAATTCCATAATCACGTAATAGAAACCAGGATGCAAGGCTGCACATGCTTAAGCCAGATACCAATGATGTGACAAATAGAAGAGGCTAAAAGTTGTGTACAAAAGTTAACAGAAAACAAACTGGAATAGGAATAGAAAGAAAGAAAGAAAGAAAAATACTATTAACAGTCTTAGGCTGATATCCAGATCAGTGATTAATTGGAAAAGACCTGTATTGATCGGATTGTAATATTTAACCTCATCTTCTCAAGAGCAGCAGCTTTTAACTTTAAATGTCAATGGCAACTTTCTTTAGGCCTATTTTGATCTTAATTTTAGACCTTCAATAACTGGACAGGTATACAGCTTTTATGTAATATTAGCTTCTACCTGAATATAAACAACCTTATTGGTTATTATCACATCCAAATTTCACGTGAGATGAGATTTAATCAAGTGTATTTATAAAATATTTCATTATACCTTTCTTCCAGAGTGCTCTACCACACTAGATGCTAGAGCTGAGCCTAAAACTTGTACAGCTCCAAGAAGCATAGCCTGTTGGTTTGGGCTTAGAACTAATTTCGTATCTTGCGAGGCAAATGTGAAGATTTCTCCAGCAAAATTAAGAACTGGTATAGCACCACAAATCTCTCTTGCGAGTGTAGCAATCATAGCTATTTGAAAGGCCTTGAAAAGGATTTTATCAGTGACTGCAAATTGAAAGAATATCTTTTATATTAACACATTTATAACGATGATCCGATGCATCACAAATACGGTGATTTATTATATATTATACGCCGTTTAGGAATTTTTCAAATCATTCTATTTTATTTTATGTTTAGATTAACGCGAGATTTATATAGCAGCGGAAATACCTTCTGCCTGAATACGCTCACCACCAGTCCTGTCACCCATGAATATATCGCTAAAAAATGGTCACATATGCAACTTTACAAGTTTATCGGACTCATAGAATATTAATCGTTTTCGACTTAAACAGGTTAGCTACCGCATTTCATTCAGATTATTATAATCTCTTACAACATATTGTTTCAATGTATATCTTAGACATTATCGCAAAAAGTTAGCACACCAAAATATTTTGGTTGGAACGGAAGCGAGTCGCTTGGAACGCAACGGAATTGTTGCGTTGAACTTTATTGTTTTTAAAAAAATCGATAATAGGTCCGCGACAGAATATATGAAAATATTGAGGTTGACTGATTAAAAAATCATCTCCTCTTCAGTGTCTAATTCGAGAAATATTGCTACTAATAAATAATCAGCTAGTAAAACACAATTCCTTATTGTTGACAATAAGTTAACTGTAGATAACCATAGACTTTTAACTTCAATAGTCGGATTGTAAACAAAACCTTGGGAATATATTTTTCCAGAAAGCAGTAAAATTTTAACTGATAATAAGATTCTGATGCAATGAAAATAAGTCCCTTTGTTAATATTTAATTAAGAAACACGCGGAGTTTCATTTATTTGATTATAAATACTAAGTACACTAAACATAATCTAAGATATTATATCATTGAAAAGCCGTTAAACGGCGTACTTTGTAGGCAAATACTTAAAGTAGGTAATTTAATTATTTGTGTGAATAATAAATCACCTTCTAACAAAAATTGTCTGCTGGTGATCATTATCATATTACGTCTTTGTTGGTAGGGTCATAACTAGCCACGACAGAAGCTACCAACCAGTCCAGACTACAACAACTTAGAAAATGCAATTTCATAATATTACAGTTCCGGGAATCGAACGCGGTACTTCTGCAAGCGAAGCGGATACTCGCACCATTGCACCAACGAGTCCATCAAATATTGTTAATTATCAGAAACTTATTCGTGACAAACATACTTACACATAGTTTTAATCATATAACGGCTGGCTCCCTCATCTTTAATGAGTTCTTTTTTTATAATATTAATTTCTTCTTGAACTTTCATAGATGTTTCAGGGGTACACCGCAGCCATGACAAAACCTTCGCAGCCTCCTAAAAATAAATAAGGTCAGGTAATTAGCTGCCTATTCAAGTCCCACTGTTGAGCACAGGCCTATCTCCTATGAGTGAGTAGGTATATGCACAGCAGTATGACGTTAAAAGGTTGCTACTTAAAACCCCATTCTCCTCCGGTGGGTTCTCTGGGTAGCAGAAAAGAATCGACGGCTGGTGCAGTGATGCGAGTACTCGTTTTCCTAGTAGAGACCCCGGGTTCGATTCTCGATGGGGAAATTGTATTTTCTAAACTGTCTGAGTTTGGATTGATCAGAGGCTTCGGCCGTAGCCAGTGATCACACTACCTAAAAAGATATACAGCTAAGCATGGAATTTGTGTTTCGATTCGATGCTATGTAGAAACCATAAGGGATAAATTGTCTCTTACCAGATTAGCGCGCTTCCACCTTAGATTGATATTCCACAATATCACAAAATTACCACTAAAACCATTATAATTTAATAAAAACAAAACATTATTGGATTATGAGCCAGAACTTTCACACAACAATTGACACATTATAGTTAATTTATATTTACTTCAGTTCTTCCAGCTTTCACAAGATATGACGGTGAATCAGGCATAAATATGAACACTATCATATGAAATGTTGGTAGAGATAAACAAATCCAGAGTATAGTGTTATAGCTTAAGAGATCACCTATAATGTACAGGAAAAGGTTTCCCGACGTCTGAAACAGAATTATCTGAAACATAACATTAGCGCATTAAAACTTGAATAGAGTAAGCAAGGGGAGCAAAAACTGAATTTACATAATTTTTTGTACAAATACACAATTAAGTAAAATTGAAAGCACAAATTTTGAAGTATCTACGGACTCAAACACATTCTCACGTAGCTATTTAAATTGTAGATGCTATCTGTAGGTTACATATACATACATACATAGCATTACGCCTCATTCATAGGGGTAGGCTGAGACAACATCCTTCCACTTCCCACGATCCTTGCATATCTCCTTCGCTTCTTTCATTCTCATTAGACCTTTCATACAAGTTCGTCGATTTAGAGTACTCTTGACCTGGCCCTTAATTAAAATGTCCTGGATTTGATCCAGGAATGTTCGCCTTGGTCTTCCCCTTCCAACTTTCGCATTCACTCTTGACTCATAAATCCTTTTTGTCAGTCTCCTTTCATTCATTCTCTCTACATGCCCAAACCATCTAAGCATACCTTTCTTAATTTTAGTCACTACATCTTCTTTTATACGACAACGTTCTCTTATCACACCATTTCTTACTCTGTCACTCAGTTTTCACTCTCACACATACTTCTCAACGCTCTCATCTCTACCGCATTTATTTTAGCTTTGTGATTCTTCTGCCATACCCAACTTTCACTACCATACATAAGTGTTGGCAGCGACACTCCTGCTTGCACAACCACTCTAGCCCTTTGAGAAACCATCTGGCTATTCATAACGGCGCGCAGGGTAACATTTACCATATTCCCTGCATTCACTCTTCTTTCAATATCACTTTCACATGTTCCNCATCTCTTTCAAAAATCATAACCTTCGTTTTGTTTACATTCACTTTCATTCCTTTCTCTTTCAAAGCTTTATTCATAATATTTACCATCTCCTGTAGAAGGTTACATATGGCTAATAAAAATGTTGTAAAATGGATTCCAACTGATGCAATATTTATTTCCTTTTTCAAAGTTAACAAGTTTAATATGGATGACAAGTAAAATCATGCTGTTTTAGTTATCATGAAAATCGTATAAGACTGTTGGGTATTTTACTTGAACTTGAAAAATTGGTTATTCATACGCACGTGATAAATCTAATCTAATTATAATATAAAATATTATAAAATAAAACTTGAAGCGATTTATACTTTCAAACCATTTGTTCTGAGTTTGCAAGGAAGTTGTCGATTCAGCTTGGTCTATTTTAAGGCGCAATTATTTGGTTTTTAGTTACGTTAATTTCAAAAATACGTTGACTTCTAGATATTTTAATGGAAATTTGTAATGTAACTTGAAATTTAATAATAAAAATTAACTGAATTTTCTTTAGATAGTTATATCATCAACACCCAAAACATCTCTGACAAAATTACAATTAATTTGGGTATGAATTAGTAAATTTATACCTTTATAAAAGAATGTTAAACCATGGCTTTTATGCAAGTCACACTGCCGCTTCCAGCGTTGCTTTACCTTATATTACATTTATGTTTTTTGTCATAATATATTTTTAATACAATAAATGATCAATGGTAAGATGCGTGGATTTTAGATATAAGAATCGGAAATGATTGTTATACAACTATGTCGGTGCAATAAATACAAAAATAGCATGAAGATAGGTAAAGGAACTGGTTGAAAAGCCGAACATATGTGGGTCCTTATTCACTAAGGATCTTTAAAATGTAAGGAAAGATAATGAAATATGTCAACATCTTTTGCAACATTAAAACTTACCATGCAGCCTAAAGCGCCTCTGATGGAGTCATCGCTTATCTCTTTTGTATATATAGGACATATAACAAAACAACCGGCCATTGTGACACCGACCAAAGCTCTAGCTAGTATTAAAGCCCAAGTCTCGTAAGAGCACAGCAAAAGAATCCAACTTATCTATCGGAAATATACTCTTTTAATTAATGTGCATTTGAAGGATTGTATACATTTATGCATTTTTCGGTTATTTTAAAATTCATATTCAAATATACAAGGTTAGGAAACATTCTCGAAAACGAAGTGTTAATGACACCTTTCATGATGGAATGGAAAAAATCAGGATCAGGATTGATTAAAAAAAAATCATTCTTTTAAAATTATTCATTAGCATTATATACGCTCCATCATGTTAATACAGCTAAATGAAACGATAGTTTCATAAAAAATACATTACTTTACTAAAAGAAGAATAATTAAACACAAAGTCAAAAAACAGCTGACGCTTAGGTGAACGTGCGTTAAATGAGCTACGCGGGGAAATTTTTTGCATTTTCGCTGAATTTTTTCGTTTATTTTACACGCACAACGGCGCTGGCCGCGTTCGTTGCATGCATTACGATATGTAAAGAACATGGAGTATATTCATTCTACGTTAATCTAAAAATGAGTATCGCACTTGTAGATATATTTAAGCAGGTTTAAAGAATTTTTGGCGACTAAACATTAATTAAAATTGTTTTGCAATAACTCTACAATGCCATCTATTGAAAGAAGAAAGAAAGAAAGATCTCAACCGTATTTTTAAACAATTTGCTTATCTATTTAGCGTGATCAAATAAGGTCTCCCATGTCAGCATGTTGCTGCAGCGAGCTGCAGCGCTGGTTTTCACTGGGAGCCTTTACCAAGTAATATCACGGCCGTGACTACATCTACGTATACATTATATCTATTTTTTCCTGTATTATTATATCTATTACAATTTATTCCATAGTGCTACATTACAACTACGTTATATCTGCAACTATACGAAGTTTATATTTATCTATGTATATTAAGAGAAGAAAATAAATATTAACAAGCTACGATAAACAAAGTTTACTATAAACACCATACGAAACCCGCGGCATAAAATAATAATAAAATATATGTACATATAACAACAATATCAAAAATAAATAAATAAATATACATTGAACGCTAACATTAAAACTTTTTAGGTTACTTTCTATGCAATGAATTTGTGAAGTTCGTACTAGATGGCGTAAGACTTTAACTGTTGTTTTATATTACTTGTTTAGTATAAAATATATATGTAACAGATTCCAACTTACAGCTAGAGTCAATGATAATAAGATCAGTGCTATCTTCCTGCCAAATTTGTCAGCAACATAGGCGACTATTAAATCGAAAGGTACGCATACTAAATACGATATCGCTGCCATAAATGAAACCTGGAAATGTTTAAAATCTTTAATCTATATATACCAAATCATCCAACCGAGGTGCCCCAAAACAGGTTCATCAAATTATGCGAAGGTCGTTTGAAATTACTAAACTCACTCGGTCCTTACAAGATTTTCAAAGTTATAGGCGATTGACTTTTTTTTCCGCTGGGGATTGCTTTTGTGCACCCCTGCCACGAGGCAGGGAGTGTAGGACTCGGCGGCCAGGCCAGAATACCCATTAAAACCCAGCGACACCCGTCACCCTGAATTGGGAGTGTCAGAGGCTCCCTTGCAAATTCAACCTGAATACACGATTGTCTTGCAAATTTAGCAAAGTGACTCCTTTCGCAACGTATATGCAAGATCGCAAGTCGCTTTACGGGCGATAATTTTACGTGATAGCGTCATAAATTACATTGATAAAAAATTGTTGTTCTAATAAACAATAGTACCACATTAACTTTCATTGCACTTTATAAACTGTTGAGAATAAAGTTCACATGTAGGTTGTGAGCTGCTGCTGTCTTACTTCTTTTCAAACACATCAGCCTATGGAAAGAAAGAGATATAGATGCGTGACAAGCCGTATTTTTAGGCTGATCGCGCCTCTCTTTCGCTTGTGTCGCGTTTTTACTTTCGCTCGGCTGCGAAAACATGTTATTTCCTATTAAATTATTCTAGCTTTTATAAGTATGATATGTTCTTAACATTATTTATTGATAACAACATGATTTTAAAGCAAGATGTCTTAGATTGTTAAATGGCTTCATATAATCATCGAAATAAAAAAATCGCCTATTTATTCGTAAGGGTCATCTATATATGTGATGCCTTACAAGCATTTACTATTATTTCTAACTATCGCATATTTATAACTACTATAGCTTGCTTAGCATTGAAGTGAAAGTTATATTTGAATGAAAACATACCTCGACATCAGTTAATGGTACACCTTTTGGTGAATTATCAGACTGTAGTAGTAATGTCATGGGGGACATCCAACCTATACTGGCTCCATATGCAAATACCGGCAGGTTTACTATAAGAAAAATGGTAAAACATTATTTTCCA
Source organism: Elymnias hypermnestra (assembly GCA_015832385.1). Classification (NCBI taxonomy): domain Eukaryota; kingdom Metazoa; phylum Arthropoda; class Insecta; order Lepidoptera; family Nymphalidae; genus Elymnias; species Elymnias hypermnestra. The sequence continues at coordinate 556,298 of JACTOM010000027.1, read as the reverse complement.
TATTTAAAGATCAGCGAAAAACAAATAAGTCACTTCATGCTCAATATATATGTATAGGGAAATTTTGAACTAATAATAGGTTTAGCTCTGTTTTAATATCTCCGATTTTCCTTTAGTATAAAGAAAATTGACACAACTATTTCTAATTGATTGAATAAAATCGATTAATGAAAAACAATTAATTAAGTAGGTCATTTGTGTTATAGCAAACGTGCGTTGTTAAAATGTTATTTATTTGTTTCGGGTAATTTCAATAACTGCAAATGTCAGAGAGTATTTCTTCAGCACGATGTGGTATATAACGGTACAAAATGAAAACATATTATGTTTGCAGATAAATGAGGCAGGGGAATATTAGTTTCATATATACAACCTATAGTGGGGTAAATTCGTTTGAAAACAGTATATACTTACTTAATACTGCACATATAATTTGGTTAATTTGACTACCTTCTCTTAACCCCCTGTAGAACTTCATTTTGGATAGCAAAAACGTTTTCAAAATATAAATTAAATTTCTCAAGTACGAAAGCCACTAAACACGTTATAGAATTAAATATAATATCCAAATGTCTATACGTAATAATCACTTTATATTCAACATTATAAGCGTGTACTTCATTCTAGAAGATTTATTGGGGTTACACAATGCTCACAAGTATCTCTTAAAATTATGTCACAACATAAAATAACTTTATATTACAGTAAAGATATATTTACTAACTCAATAGGCGCGTCTAAAATCAACGGCCATATCATCAAATATGAAATAATGAATAAATCTATTGTAGTATATCTTAATAGATCAGCAAATATTTGTTTAATTATTATATAAACACACCATTTGTACTGACATTCTTTAATAGCATAATATAAAAAAATTGTAGCAAATACAATCATTTCTCATGTAAATATGATAACAAAATATTATAATACTAGACATAAGTATAAATATAATCTTTCACATAAGTTATATAAAATAATTAAGTCCACAAACTCGGGTATCAATCAATTTCAGTTTAAGGTTTTAAATTTTTTTAAACATAATGTAATCAGAAATTTAAACTGTGTTTGGTAACGTGACTTGTCTGTTTGCATAATAGGGTTTTTGCCGAAACTCGCAGTAGGTATGATTTAAAAAATTACCTCAACAAGCATGTTTTCTATGGTTTAAATAAATTTCAGAAATTATTACTTCCGATAAAATAAGGTACAACAGCGATGCCTTTTCGCGTAAATACTTTTATTAAATTTTTTGATGTAATCCATTACATCCCGTATATCTGTCTCATTGGCCTCGTGGTTAGCATGTTCCGCCACAGACACGAGGTCCTGGGTTCGAGTTCCAGGTCGGGCTAATTTGAAAATGGATATTGAGTTTCCTAATAAGATTTTCTCAATATTTGCCCGAAGTTGAGAAGTTGGCGGTGTGATCCAACCCCGTGCCTCGAAGAGCACATTAAACTGTCGTCGGAGTTGGTCTATGTTCTAATAACCCTCTCTCCTACGAGTGAGCAGGCCTGTGCCCAGCGGTGGGACGTGAATGGGCTGCTACTTACTTTCTTTTTATTACATCCCGACATTTCAAATTACGAAAATTGTACTGTTAAGAACAACGATTTTTCATGCAACCTTAAAAAGGACATATAATATAAATTCAATCATTGACGCGTTACAAATCGTTAAACTCTCCTCAATGCTTATACATTTGTGTTTGTGTATCGGAGTAAATATTCAGAGATTTTTAACAAAAATGGTGCCAATATAAATCTTTACTATATTCCGCCGAAAAATTAAGTACTAGACGTTAAAAGTGTTAAAAGTTTGTATTCAAAACGTAAATTATAATGATAACGCAATTCTAATTAAAATAAAATATATTTGTTATCAATAAAAGCTATATCGTATAAACCTTTATTACTTTATCGTAAAAACCCTTTGCCTCTTCTATTAAAGGGAGATATTAAAAAAAATTATTATCAACAACATGTCAATTTCAAATCCGTGTATGTCACTGTCAATTTGGCACCAAAATGACGAACTAGGGTTATGTTTGTTTAAAATTAAAGTTTGGTTTACCGTTACTATTTCATATTATACAGTGATAAATGCCATCCAAATTAAATTTCAAGTGTAATCGAAAAATTTACTCGCGAAATTCTTTTGAAGTATTTGAAGTTGCAATGACAGTCTATTTTGAGCCTAAAATATCCGGTATGGATTGTGGCCAAAGGTTAAATTTTGATTGAGTTTGGATATGAAGTAATAGTGCATATGGCATAGGTCTAACCTACCCCGTCTTGTGATGGATGACTTAAAGTTAAAAGCTGGGGAGAAAATTGAGGCTTTACATGTAAGTTAACTCTGGTGTTTTACTACCAGGTTTGTTTGTAGACGAGTGTGTCGCTCCTAATTTTTGTTTGAATAATTGCTAATAGTATAAAGAAGTATAGCATGAATTATATCTGTAATGAATGATTAGCCTATTTATAGCCTGACCATGAAACTTACATAACAATGTGTTATTTAATGACACAAATTGCTTGAACATGTTCATTGCCAAAGAGATGTATATATTCTGGGCATAGCCATATCATTTAATTCCATTATGTAAATATATATTTTATGGTCTTGTTACCTACAAAATATATGTGTAGGTGTCATGCTAATTTGCAATTTACTATTCTACTGTTGTTTTACAGTACTATTGAACATTTTCATACCAGTTCTTGACTACTCTTCTATAACTGCTCCTAAAATATGTAGAATTGATATTTAGTCCTATAAATTATATTATTGTGAATTTGTTTTTTATTCACTTCACAACCATATTAACTGACTGAGTAATATTAATTATACATTTTCTTAGAGCCTATATCCTCTTAATTGAATTTTATCGTAGTCCAATAAGATAGTAACAACATGAAAAGAGCAATATTGATTGGCAAACAAACAGCTCAGCATGCACACCAAAGTATGGTGATGTAGCACACCACCAACTTCCAAACTGAGAATTTCTTAACAGAAAACCCAATATCAATTTTAAATTTCCCTAAACCAGGTCTTGAACTGAGTTCCTTTGTACTTATTTGTAGTAGTACAAAAGCACCACTAGGAAAATGAGGAAATTTTAATAGAGAAATAAAGGCTTTTGCTTTCAGGATGCAGCCATTGTTGCAGCCAATAGTAGCAAAAATAGAATTTATGATGTTCTCCAGCAGACTGCAGATGCAATTCGAAGGGTAAGCAGAGTAAAACCAACTGTGTCTCATTTCCAAAGTTGCTATGGTGCATAATCATTTACTAATAAAATTTCTTTAATTGAACCTCTCTTAAATCTGCACAACTAATTTATTTAAAAACAATTACTTGGCAATCCATTAATAAATTATAATTAATTTAAAATATTTTCTTTATCACAAATTGCACTTGCAGTTCCGGGAAGCTTTCAATGAGATGTGGCATAATGATTTAGTGACTGAGGGTAGGGCACGAGCTGCAGCATGGGCAAGAGAAGCAACTCGTCGCATACAAGAGGGAGCTCCACCACTCTCACCAATGTTACTATACCAAGAGCTTGTTACTATTTTTAAAGATCATGGTAATTATGCTGTAAAAAACAACATCATATGATTTGTTTTAGTCTTCTATTACTTTAGTATTTTTATATTAAGTCAACTCAATAATATGCTCCTGTCAATCCAAAAATTACAGTTAAAACTGGAGTGGTTAAATATCTAGATCATTGTAGCATTGGCAAGGTAGTTTTGCAAATTACTACTGTCGCCTGTAAACCTTTAAGTGTAGTTTTATAAAGACAGCTGGTAAACTGGTTAAAAAAGTGCTTGAATAGTTGTGATCTATTTAAAAAGATCAAGTCTGAAAAATCTCATTAATTTTATTTTAGGTACTTTAGAATAACCAAGATGTTCCAAGTTTCTTACATTTCTTTTTATATTGCAATTGTTATTTTGTTTTATATTGATAACTTGGTCAGTGATGCTTTTCAATAATGAAAGGTTTCTTTTGCAGTATGGCGGCGAAGTATTATCATTTTTATTTGTGGGGCAGCATTCGGAGGCAGTGCAGGTCTTGTTATAGGATTTCGAGCTGGGGCTAGGGCTCCAAGTGGACCTCATGCACGAGCTCTCCACACACAGACAGACCAGACTGTCATACTTGTTGAAGATGCTATTTCACCTGGTACCTATTATTCTCTTATCTTCACATATTCTAGTTTCAGATAGATTTGACATAATAGAAATATAATTAGATAAATTCAATTTTGATAAAAAAATCTTTGTTATTAAAAGTAGCTTAAGTTTTGGGTATTACTTGCTTTTAATTTTTCATTTATCTATCTCTTCCTTGGTGGAAAAATTCAGCCCTCAAAGCAAGAATCTTACTGTGAAAGTATTGAAGGATAAATTACTTCTTGTAATTAATATTGTGGCATGGCTTCGATGATTTCAATATTTCAGTATAAACTATAAAATATTAAAAATATATTTCTTAATGACAACTTAAATAAAATCAATAATGATTATTTGATATCATTATTATACATTAATTCAATGTGCACTGTATCAATTAATTATATAACAATCATGTTCTAAATATATACTATATGTCTATATCAATCTCACTATGTAACATAGTTTTTGTTAACTCTTATCAGTCTTGATGGTGACATTTCCATATTTATTTTAAATAATGGTTCTCTTCAGTGGTGCTACCTATTTATTTTCTGACCATGTAGAAATTTGAAGACATCTGGATATAATCTTCAGTCAATAAATTTCTTGAATTGGTTTTTGTGTTTATCAAAGTTGTTAAACACAAAAGCTCTCATCTAAATTAATTCAGCCGTCCAGAAGGTATTCAGTCATTTCACACATACAGAACTATTATACATATGAAGATGTAATTGTCAATGAATATATTAAATGTTTCAGGAGCTGGAATAGGGGAGGTCCTAATACGAGTTCAAGCTTTCAGCGTTTCAAGTGCTGATAGAGGCGTATTACGCGGCCGAGCTTCGGCCTTGCGGTCTCTGGTCACCAATTCACCAGTTACTATAGGACGAGGGTTCGCTGGTTAGTTAAATTATCAACTGAAATAATTTAATGTTGCTTTTTTTTAAAGAACACTTTATTTAAATGAATTAAAAAAAATTCCAAACTTTTGTCATCTTTGTACAACAGGTCCTATCTTAGAAAAAAATGATGGGCTAAAATTGAAAAAATAAGAAATTGTACCTTCAAGTAGTCTAGTTTTAGATCTCAACATTTGTATTTAGTGTTGACGCTTTTTGGGTAATCCTAAAAAATCTCTATTGTTATAAAGATATATTGTTTTCCAAAAAACTGTAGGTGTAATTGTATGTTTTAGCTGCTTTTCAACGAATTGTAACTGGGAGTAAAATGTATAAACAAAGTTTTAAAAGAGAAGTTGTATTTCTAAGTATCTAGTTTTGTGGATACAAAAAATTTATATATTGTAATTGTGTAAAATGCAAATTAATCTACAGGCGTAGTATTGGACGTTGGACCTGGTGTGAGTGATTTAGAAATGGGAGACGAGGTATGGGGTTGCGTGAGCGAGTGGAGTGGAGGGGCTGCTAATGAACTACTTGCTATCAGAAGGTATACACATGTACATTTTCAAATGTGCCTAGTACCATAGATTTAAGGTTCGAATTTATTAGCAATAAGTTGGATCAAATTAAATGCTGTCTTTAGTCATGCATGAATAAAAGTTGCCCACCACTAACATAGTTTTAGTTTAGATTTGATGGTAGATTTTGCTTTAAAGGTATGTTGAATCAATCATATTTTTTAGGACTGTATACAACAATATCAAATCTTTTTCTAATTGAAGACATTCTAGGGAAAAAATGTCACCAGGCAATGGCTTATTGTACTAATCACATTAATATTTTAAATGTTTAATATATTTATGTAAATTAACGAACTAAATGTCATGGCTATAAAAAGTTTACACATCACTAATATAGTAATGTTTTTAGTACACGTGTGAGTAAGAGGCCGCGTCATTTAGCTGCCGATACAGCGGCCTCGCTACCGTGGGCGGGAACTCTTGCACTATCTGCGATACAGAAGATACAATATAATTTAAACAACAGTAAGGGAAAACGGTAAGCCTAATCAAAATTATTTAATTAAATAGCACAGGTACCGGGTTCGACCTGCCAGCAAGGACGTATTGTCATACATAGCGATTTGTGTTCCGGTACGATGCTGTGTAGAAATCAGAAGAGGAAAATTGCCTTATACCAGATTACCGCGCTTCCATCATAGATTGTAACGTCGCTTACCATCAATTGTGATCACAGTCAAGTGCTACCTGTCACCTGGTAGGATGTTAACCGATTAAGACAATTTAGAAATTACAATTTCATAAGTTTATGTGTTGTTAATAAGTGTCTAAGTTAAGGTAAACAGCAACCTATTACTGACTGTCTTATTTATAGGAGAGATGGTTTTATAGTATACCCCAACCAAGCTGCTCTTGCGCGGCTTGGCCTCCATTGCGGGTTGGTCTCCGCTACGGGATGGCCTCCACTGAAGGTTGGCCTCTAATGTGGGTGGGCAATAAGTGTCTTCTTTGTATGTAAATCCAGGGTTTGCGTGATCGGAGCTGGCAGTGGGGAGGGATGTGCACTATTACAACTACTGAGCTATTGGGGTGCAAGACTAACAGTAGCAACGCCAAGAAAACTACATCATTCGCTTAAAAACTTAGGTAGTATCATTTTTTAGTACTGACAAGTAATTTTTTTATTATTGTGTTGTTGAAATAGTTATAATACGTATTTTAACTTCTGTTGTATGGTCTTAAGCACGCATGTTTTTTTTTTATGTAGGTGCTCTTGAATTCGTGGACATGGAAGGTAGTAATGACCACCATGCGCCTTCTTGGCTTCTGCTGGAGCAATACGCCAGTCGTACAGGTCCTTGGGACTGCGTTCTTTGTTGTTCTGGAGCTGGAACACCCCCCTTCCCACTACCGGGTTCAAGCATACTTCTCAAGTAAGCAATATATATTTACTCCTATTTATGTATGAATTTGTATATTTATGTTTATAATATATCTTTAGGTAGTACATATGTAGATATAAGTTTTGCGTTATCTTATCTCTACAACTACACAACATGTGATGTAAATGCGTCCTCGTTCTGGAGTTCTTAGAAGTGATGTCTTCAAATAGGGCATGATTTGAAAATGAGTTTGTAAGACTTGCCTTATTTGTTGCACTGAGCCAACACAAGGTCTCACTTCATATAAGTCGGAAGTGTATTGTTTTAGTTACAGTTTTAAGCATATTTTTACAAATTATTTGAGACAAAAAGAATCTTACGGTGCTTGATTTAAGGTATATTTTTAAATAACGTTATTTTTTTCATGTGTCTATTGATGTCATTGTAATTATGACGCTCTCGTTGTTTCAAAATGTGCGTTAAATTAAAGGGTTAAGGTTTCATTTTATTTACAAATATTTGTATGAGGTTTAAATGTCTACTCAAATATGCGACTCCGCCTTATATCTCACTCGCTCCAATAACGTATTATTGCATGTGCCGCATTTCTCTCCGCTCACACCCTATAGTATACTTTATTGAAGCAAAATATTAGGGCATAAAATTTAAAGTAGTAGAAAATATCATTTTAAGGCACACTACATTTTGACGTTTCGTACGTAACAAAGGTAATTCATGTACGTCACACTGAAAACTATTTCCAAAGGGATAAAGCATACTAATTTTATTTCCTTTTTATTCAGACTTGGCTTTTTAAGGGCATAAATAAATAAAATCATGCTTTGCTCTGGGTCTATTATAATATTTATAGTTATATTAGTTATTCCACATATTTCGAGATCTGGAACTCGCGAGTGTAACCGCCGGGCACAGCTTGTTACAATGAATAGCGTTCTTCTAAGGAACTACGAATCAAAGCCTTTCTAACTATCATCATTGAAATAAATCATTAATAATTTAGAGAAAAGGGGTTGACAGGTTACATATACCCCAGGTATGTGTATCTATTAAGCTGCAGCTAACCTTTTACCTTATTCTTTAAATTTCAATATTAATCTTGTATACTTTTCAGAGCTACTGCACCTCGTAGGGCTTTGGTGGAGCTGCGACCGAAGTCTTTCATTACAGACCGTCTTCCGTTGCCATTTTGGATATTATTCTCGGCTTCCTTTTACACATTTCGTATTTGTAGGGTAAGTGCAAAATAATGTTTAAGACACAAATTACTTTTGTTTTTTAAGTTAAACTTATTTACGCACGCTTGATTTGGGGCGTAAGCTGGTGAATGCGTGATGAGAGCATCACGAAGTCTAATATGAACTGACAGCGATCATAATAAATTTAAATATTTCTAGAAAATTAATATATGTATACATATGTTTTACTGCATTCGTGTAATCTAAAGCACACTCGTTTTTTTTTTAATTTAGACTTTTATTCTTTTTTATATTGTGAATCTATGAATTATTAAGTTAATATCGTACACTCACCAATAACACACTTAACTGAACTAGGGTACTTTTCCGTTTTTAATGTCTCCGCGCAAAAAAATATTTCTTTTTTAATGACACGTAAGCGCTGGACTGTAATTTGGCATGATGGCAAGTATAGTCTATGAAAGAAACGCGGTAACAGGTAATTTATCTCTTATGGTTTCTACATAGCATTGTACCAGAACACAATGTTTTTTTTAGAGGTACGTGTTTTCTGGGGTACTCGTTAGGGCGGTATCTGCTCCAAGCCACCAATCCAGGTTTAGAAAACTTAAAATGCAATTTCCTAAATTCGCCTTACCTGGAATCGAACTCAGGTTGTCTAGCGATTCGAACACCGGCACTATTACGGCAAACCAACAAATTATCATACTGTTATACTATGACGGCATTTAATAGGTAAATACAGCAAACAGAAAATTATAGCCAAATAATTATATTACATTATATAATATTCCATAAGTTGTCATCATGTTTATTTTGTTTATTTTATTTTATGTCCATTTACTTGACTTAGTTTCCTTATAGTTTTATTTCGTTCTAGCATTGTTATGTTACTGTATATATTAAGAGTATAAATGTGCATGCGTCTGATTTATTGCAAATAGTGTCTCTCATTTTGAGCAAATTTGTTTTAAATTCCTATGAGAATATTTTTTTAATAATATTAATATAACAGTGGTTTTTGGGATGTGGGAGTCACACAGACTGGTTGGAAGATAAATATCATCTGACTCCAGGCCTCGAACTTCTCCGACAGCTAGTGGAGTCTGGCCAGTTGGCACCAGTTCTGGACAAAGTAAGACTTTCATAACTTTAATTGACCAAATCTACTAGAAGGACCATGACCCAATGGAAATACATGTGGTATTCTTGTTGAGAGTCACAAGTTCGAATCTTGTCCAGTTGCCAGTTATAAAAGTTATGTGCTTTATGGTGAAGGAAGACATGATGAAGAAACCTGCATATCCCTGGAGCAATTTAGCAAAGCGCGATGATGCTGCATTTTGGGTGTAGAAAATCCTCTCCATCCAAAAATTGTACTTTTATTTCTCTCCTTCACCATTTTTGTTTCATGTTTTTTTTGTGGTGTACAACAAAACATTTTCTATCCATCTATCTATCTTGTCTTATGGAGGAGGTCTGTGTCCCCCTCGTATGGGACGTTAGTAAACTTATCTTACCTTTACCTTAAAATCCATTTAATGTAATGACTTTACCTAAGCCTTTCGCTAGCCCAAACCTAAACAAACTAAAAAATACACTTTCCAAAACGTGCCCTTCCGGGAATTGAACCCAAGGCCTCCGCTAGCGAAATGAGAAGTCTCACTATTTCATCAATTAAGCTGTCAATTTCTTCCTAATGGTTTCTACAAAACCTGTTAGGGAGTTTAGTTGACGCCTTAATATATGCGAGAGAAATACAACATCAAATAACTATTTTAGGAGTTAGAAAGAGGAGTTGTCAGAAATTGACATTATATTAGCGTCAGCAATACAACAATATTCTACAAATGAATATACTAGGGGTTCACATAATGATTTTATATTAGCGGCAGCAAAACAATATTATTCAACAAGAAACTATCTTAGAAGTTAATGCCTTTATTTTAACAACATCAATATAACATTATATTTCTTAAAACAATTTATAGCTTTGTTTGTTAATTCTTTGTATTGTTGTAAATATAATAATATAGTCTTGCATAAATTCAAGGTGTTCCTTCCTCAAGACTTCGAATCAGCACTCGCCCATGCTTGTAGCGACGCCGCTGTGGGTACCACTGTTATAAGATTCCCATAGAAACGATAGATTACAAATTTACTGTAGATAGTGTATAAATTGAAATTGCTCAAACATTTGCCTTTGTCACAAATGCACAGAAAGAGTAATCGCTGTACAAATTATATAGTATATTTTATTAGCCCCTGATTTCAATTGTAGATAATGTTTCATATGAAAAAAAATTGTTTTGTGCTTGATACTGATACGACAGAAGTGAAAACTTCATAAATGCGTGGGTAGTGATACAAACTACAATTTTTGAAGTGATAACTTCTTATGGGAGGATAAACCGCTTTGTTACGGCGCCAGTTTATCTGGCTTACCTTTCTCTCATGCATACGGTATGCAAGCTTTTTCAACAAGATGCTTCTCCCTCTCTTTACTCGGTGATTAGTGTGCGATAGACATATACCGTTGACAGGGAGCATTATCAGATAAAATATAACATCCCATCCATCTTTACTCGAACGAGCTCGTCGTGGTGGTTCCATCTTGTTCAGTACCCACAAATAAATAAATTATTATTACTAATGCATTGTAAGTAATATATATATTCTTCCGCTCATTTAGTCGACCAAAGCCGGCTTTACATAAAAAAGCGTTGAACAACTGAGCGTGACGACTCTGGCTCATTTAGTATCCACAAAATAAAATGCACAGCGCGCCTAAAGAAGTTTTCACTTCATTTTTCATTCACCAAAGATTTTTTGGCTACTGATTTCTTATTTTAGTGAAATGTCCTCAACTTTATTAGAAATGTGTTTGTACTTACTTTTTATTATTCATTGTATGGAGTTTATAGGTCGAACCTATTTGAATGTGTTTGTATCAAATTGTCGTAATTTTTTTTTGGAAATATATTTTTTGTAATTATGTTATTGTAGTAAATTTAAGAGATATTAAAAGATTTAGAGATTTTTTTCATATTATAAGTTTTGTCATGAAACAAAAAACAATCTCTATATATATTAATAAATTTGTAATATAATCCTAAAGAATGAAATTTTAAACAAACTAACAACGTTCCTTAACAAGGTATACTTAATAAAAATATTTATTTGTAAATAGTTTGATACTCCGTCAAGTATACATGTATAACGAAGACTGTACAAATTGTAATAACACACAGTGTGTATATAGATATTTTAAAAAATCTGGTATAAGTGCTTTAATAAGATTAATACATGAAGTGATGGAATATATTTAATAGCATTATTATTTTAATTAATAATTTATGTTAAAACTATCTGTCCCGGTAAACTTCGTACTGCCTCTGAATTAATTAATAAAAACGCTGAATGATAATTCCAAATGTTTCAACTTTAGTAAAAAAATGTCGTCTTACCGGAACTAAAAGAATTCGTAATCAAGAAAATGGCACTTTTACGCTTAGAATCCCGCCAAAGTCCGTAATATGTTATAGTCACCACTAAAAATTGGCGGTTGTCAATGTCAACTGTCAAAAACAAACGAAAAAAAAAAGTTTTTTTTAAATCTACTTTAATTTCAGAACGACGGAACAATAGTATACATCACGACGGAACAATGTTTTGAATGTCAAACAAAAGTTTGACATTCAAAACAAAAAAAAATTAAAGAACTTCTCTTTCCAATTTATTTAATTTCTGGAAGACTTTTAAATTTAATTGTTTTATAAAAGACGGGACGAACATCAAATGTTTGTGACGACAATCGAAATTGTAACGATTTTGTAGGTCTCTTTTTTCCGCTGGGAAATGCTTTTACGCACCCCTACCACGAGGGCAGGGAGTGTGGGACTCGCTAGCTTAGCTACAATACCCACTAAAACCCAGCGACACCCTCATCAACCTGAATTGGATGTGTCATAGGCTCCCTTACGCATTCGCTCTGACAAAGAGTGGTGGTGGCAAAGAGTGGTTTAAGGAGGAGGCAAAAGGCGTTAGGAAAACGCCTTCTACACTTCATCAGCAACAAAATCCCTTGCTCTCTCCATCGCCTCCTTCAACGAGATGACATCCTCGCAAAAGGAGGCAACTGCATTCCATCCTACCTCACTGCCAAGCCTGTTTATAATGATTTTTATCAATATTTTTTTTTTTGGAATCCAAACGCGCCAAGAAGAGATTTGTAGACGAGTTTTATGCGATATTAATTTTATGATAATTCTGAATAACACGATAAAATTCGCAATCAATTGATCTTCGCTATAAAGACTACACTTATTTCATTTACTAATAATGCTATTAACTTTGTAAATCACTCAATATAATGTTAATCGTTAACTGAATTTTGTAAACATTTTGATACGTGTAATTGAGAATCCTATTGAAAATAAAGCCATCCATTAACAACATACTGATATAGATGTAAATATATTTCCCATATAGACAGATGTTATTTTGAAAATTAAACTGTTGCAAGTAATAAAGTTGTTTTTTTTTATTTATCGACATGAAACTCCACTACTAATGCTATCTAAGTTAAATTAACAACTGTGCTTATATGATTTTATGACAGGTAACATTGCCGGCCCTAAGTGTCAAAAAATTTCGCATGATCCGAACAGGGGTACCAAAAGACCCCAATGCATTTGTATGGTATCTAAAATAAAATGTAACTAATGCTTAAAAAAATAAAATAAACTAATTTATACTATACCAACAAAAATTAAAATTCATTCAGAAGAAATGAATGATTTATATTTTTATCTACTGAGCGTTGGTGAACGTTACACTGTGACTGGCAGGATTCTAAAAGAAATGAATCATCCTTTTTCTTTGGTCACCGTCGCTCACGCACGAACTGCATACCTGCTATTTAAAATTGCCCTCAAAGAGGAACTCTACACCACCTTTATTTATTTAATTTGATCATCGTGATTGATAGATCACAGTGAGTTTATAGTGTTTTATTAAAAAACGAAAGAATTGCCCCAATATATGGTGAGTGTTGGAATCATATAGATTTACTTGTTACCATTGTATTTATAGTTTATTTTTCCTGAAATATGTTCTCAGATTAATATTGCTAAAATATTTAATGTTTGTTCACTTGTCTAGAAGCATAAATATGTAAATTCTACTAAACCTACTCGTTCTCAAATTGTAGTGGGTATCTTGTAAAAAGTAATTGATGGTCGCACCATTGATAGCTATTTAATGCTGTGAATCGCCACTGAATGTCTCGCTACCAGGATTAAACCGAAGCCTAAAATCAATGTTGCGGGCCAACTATTGAAAGCGGACAAAGACTAAAACACCCACTTTCGACGACTTCCAGGGCTCCTCCTACTCCTAGTACGAACACAGAGCGAGCCCCTAATCATCCTACGGGAGCTGCACGGTCGCCTGCCACGGGTGCTGCCCGGTTATTTATACCTGTCACTGACGGGAGCTGAACCGCGGACTAGACAGGGCAGTGGAGAATGAGCCCTTAAGACTCCTCGTGCTGTGTGATCCGTAGACCTGCGACCCGCTAACCTACCTATCTATTGCAAACAGTTTTAGTTAATGCTACCTACCTACTGTAAACTTTTATCGCATCAACTAAATTTAAAATGCGACAATGTTTATAGAGAAATATAATTGCAACCACCGACCCAATATGCAGAATTTCTGGGACATACATAATGTTGCAGTTTCACTATATTTATTCACTTATTTAGAATTCGTTATATGCTGTCTGAAACCTCAGATAAATCTATTGTGACTCGCCCTTTCATTTACCTTTAGCAACGGTATGACGGTTTGATAATAAAGAGGTAAGATGTATAAAGTTCAAAAGAAGTGAGAAAAGAAGAAAATGATAGAATTTAATAGACACAATACAGTTCATATGTGGAAAGAATAATATATATATAAAACTTATATGTTAAGGCTCCGTATATGTATTTTAGGAAGTAAATGCGCGCGCGTCGGTTTCACGTTGAAATGTATTGTGTCTATGTCTATTATTTTTAGAAAAAAAAAAGAAAAAATAGTATACGCGCGGTATATATCGTTGTCATCTACCATAGTGTCTATAATCTGTATATGCTTATTATATGAATAAATAAATTATGTATAAGTATTTGATAATAATGAATAAATATACTAGGCGTTAGAAAATAATTTAACGACACATATATAATAAGAATTTTGAATATTAAATATGACTACGATATACACATGAGATTAAAAGATAAGAGATGGACGAAGCAAACCACCATATGGCCTGGTCCAGTCGGCAAAAGAAAGGTAGGGCGACCAAAAGCACGCTGGGCAGATGACATTACTAGAATAGCTGGGAAAGAATGGGAAAAAGTTACCAAAAATCGGGCTCATTGGGAACAACTGAAGGAGGCCTATACCCAAAAAGGGACCCTTATCTATCTGTAAATAAAACACTAATGCAAACACATAATGTATACAATAATAAACAAGCACTCACACTTACACCCACACATACCTACACACACACAGACAAAAATAACAACAAACACTCGTAGTCACTCACACAC